>JALMQS010000075.1:1009882-1394071 GCA_024734495.1 Forficula auricularia
TTCGGTTAAATAGAAGGACATAAGTAAAATGAGACAAATTCAATTAAAAATTAGTTAAATGTTAGATGGATTGGCAGCAGAAGGATATTGAAAAGTACAATTTCGGAATAAAATAACTATTGTAACGTAATTTCATTTTTTTAAACAATTTTAGAGGATCTCTCTTCTTCTTCAGAGTTTAAAAAGGTCCACGAAGGAAGCTTGTAACTACATTCTTCGTTCTTCATGTCACCTTTAACAGATGCTTGAAATTCGTTTGATGTTAATGACAAACTATTATATTTATAACACTAAACAAACTCTGTTAAAAAAGACAAGAAAGTGGTTACAAACTTTGTTAGTTAATCCTTTTAAAACCCAAAGAAGGAGGGAAGATCCTCCGTGACCTCGGTTTATCAAAAGAGTAAAAACGATGTTACAATAAATTATTTTATTCTGAATTGGTACTTTAAATTATCCATGGGCTGCCTCTCCATCAAACCTCCAATAGTTGTACCAGATCTTTCAAAATTCATTTAAGTAGAAAAAATCTGTTAATTTCTGGAATCTTTTGCTGAAAACATAAAAATTAATTTTTGATAAATGTCTAGTCCAGAGGTTCCCGTACTGTACGCCGTGGCGCCCCGGGGAGCCGAGGTATCTTCACAGGTGCGCCGTCAAGCTTCATAATTGAAGCAAGACATTTGGCCTAACTAGACAAAAAACAAAGGGAGAACCTAAAAAATTATTTATTATTAATTTTTATCTCTTACGTTTAGACATTTAGGTACGTACATAAAGAGAAAAAATTAAACTTTGACACCCTCAAAAAAATCTGAATGTATACAAAGGGTCCCCCCTGTGGTCTGAATTTTTGATTTTCATAGAAAAATAAACTATTAATTCTTAAGATATTTTTATCGATTCTAATCAAGAGTATTTAGAGACCAAATAGGGTATTTGTTTGTTTTTTTACTTATGGAAAGTGGTGTAGGTTTTAGGTGAAACATGATATTAATTAATAAAGTAAAGGGTGTGTAGTTTCACAGTGAATGAAATAAAACTCAAAGAGATTTATACAAACTCAATATATTTCGGATTATTAGTCCATCATCAGGAGTTTACAGCTTAAAACTAATGAGTTTGTATAAACCTCTTTGAGTTTTATTTCATTCCCTGTGAAACTACACACCCTTTACTTTATTAATTAGGCTATTTGTTTTGATATAAAGCTAAAAAAGTTAACTTTGACACCCTCGAAAAAATCTGAAATGTATACAAAGGATTGGTTCCCTGTGGTCTGAATTTTTGATTTTCATAGAAAAATAAATGATTAATTTTCAATATATTTTTATTGATCTAATACAAAAGTATTTAGAGAGGTCAAATAGGCTGTTGTTTTGATATATGTACTTTTTCTTAGGATGGGGGGGGGGGATTTTAATTGAAAAAAGGCGCCGCTACTCGAAAAAGTTTAGGAACCCCTGATCTAGTCCACCTGATTATTTCGGATTGATAACTGTTACATAAATACCATAATGAATCTCATCGCACCTTCTATAGAAAAAATACTTGATTACAAATCCCACCTTTATTGAAACAATACTTTATCACTTTTTATTTATTGAAGAGTTGTGCTCGGTGCTGCTAGTAAGAAAACTCGATTGGGAATGTGTGCCACTTGAATTCTAAAAGCTTGCGCCACCCAATGATAAAGCTGCCTACACTCTACCAAGCTAACCACGGCTCTGAATCTCAAATCTACATTGCTAAACATATAATTATATTTAGTTTATTAAAGCATTTTTACTTCAATGTGAAATAATTTCATTAATAAAATAAATAAATAATTTTGAAGATATAAAAATTATAAATCTGCTTAATACCACCTAATTTTTACCATAAGAATAAATCAATAGATGCTTAGTTTTCGTCCTTCAGAACAAGAAAAGTAGATTTAAAAAGATTATTTAAATTTTTTTTTTAACAAATTAGAAAATAAAGAAAACATTTTTATAGACAAAAGTACCATTCGGGGTTTGAACACGGAACCGGCGAGAAGCTTTAACTTTGTCTATATATTTTTTTTCTTTATTTTCTAATTTGATTTATAAAATTGTCTTTTGACGAAGCCTCGTTGCAATTACATCCGATTGCTTGATGAGAAATTATTTTCCAGCTTTGGATACTGTGATTAATTGAAAGATATTTGATTATATTTAATTTTAAAGGTTTTGAATTTTATTTTTACTCGTAAAAACAACAAAAATGAAATCAAAATATGTACTATAAAAATTGTATATTTTTGTTCATCACCAACTCTTTTGCTTCTCATTATAGGAATAGAAACTGATCACTTATATAAATGCCAACGGCTTTGGCATTTGTTTAAAGCACCCAAACTTATAATGAAAATTAAGCTACAGTAGCGAGAGGTTTTCGATAGATGACTGTCTAAGATACATAAACTGTTGTTAAATATATTAAAATCTAAAGAAATTCATTAAAGAATGTCAACTACTGAATCGGGGGTGTAATGGATTTTTATAATATGTTAGAAGGGTTGAATTCACCTCCTCGAAAATTAATCCAGTAAGTCAAAAAGCAATCGGGGTCAAAGGATTAAAAAAATATTTGAGTGAAATATTTAGAATGATATATATATGTCAAATAGGTTCGCCTCAAAGGACAAACCAGTAGACCGGATTACTTTTTCAACTCTGGTTCAATTTTCGAGAAATAACATCCATGACATCTCGGATTCAGTGACAATCATCTCTTGATTATTTTTTAGAAATCTAACTCTGCTACTATCGGCAATTTAAGCTTTTATAATATTACTATCGTTCCAAATCCCGTCATGTTGCTACTAGCTCAGTAGGATTGATTGGTGCTGTTTAAAGGAAGAGATACTGCAATCTCCATATTGCGTTTAAAACCAAAAACCAAAATTATTCTAATTATTAAAAATTTATATAAATAAAGCCAAAATTTTGTGCTTTTAGAGATCTCACGTTTTTTTTTTTTTTTTTTTGTTAATCAATATTAAATATATTTTATATACTTCTATTAACATTTATTTTTAGAAAGAAAAATAAATTACTATATAATTTTGTTTAAAGTTATTATATATCTATGTAGTTATGAATAAAATAAAAAATATATATGTAAAATAATTAACAAATTAAAGATTGTACTATAGTTAGTTTTAAAAAAATAATTTATTATTATCTTTTCAATGTATTGTTAATATAATTCTTGTTGAATATTGTATAAAATAAAACAAGGCCAAAAACAAAAAATATTTAATGCAATACAATTTTTTTTCCTTCCAAATCTTGTTAATTAAAAGTTTATTTCGGTTTTTCCTTTTTTTTCAATCAGAGAACACATAAAGGGATTTTTTCAGTTTTTTTTTTGTACTAGGAGGCTAAAATTACTTTTTTGATCAATCCTTCATTCCCTAAACGGAGTATTCATACTTAATTATTAATCACTAAAAGAAAAGTTTCTTACAGATTCTAAGACAATAAGAAATGCAAAGCACAAATATAATCTGAATAAATTTTTGTGATCACTCATTCACCTCTTAAAAGGGGTGACTACGCTTAATTTAACATTTTACTTTAGAGTATGTTTTCATGTAAATTCTAAAACAATTTTTATTAATAAGCAAAAATATAGCCTGAATTAATTTTTGTGATCACCCCTTCACCCTCAAAAACTGGTAATTACCCTTAATTTAATATGTATGGTTAAATCGAATTCAAATTATGTTTTTATTTAATTTTTTCAGAATAATCTGTCTCTTTTGATGCTCTTATCACTGGAATAATAATCGTTTAAATATATTCTATATAAAACGATATAAAGATAGATATAAATGTATAGACACTTTTTTACAGATAAAGCTATTTATTTCTAGGGGTCGATTGGAATTGTTTAATTTGAGATTTTGAGAAGTGTGGGATAAATGGTAGAAAAAAACAAAAATAATAAGATTAATTTAAAACTATATTTAACACAATATATATTATATACAAGAAATAAAGGCTTCTATCATATATCAATAATGAACAGAACATTTTCTATTTTGTTGGTGGCTGCCAGGCTTGAACTTTAGGTCTTGTTGTTGTGTAGGGCATATACGCTTCAGGCTTACCAGAATTGTTTGGTACATGATCCAACATCCATCGATATTTAGGTCGTGAAGGATCCTATTAACAGAGTTTAATTGGTTCATTAATATAATTTATTTGTAAAATTAAACATTTTTACAAATATTTTTATTTAAAAATTATGGTCGGGTGGAACTAATATTTATATTTTTGAGGCCTTTTATTTTTTAACCCCCTCCCCGAGTAACCAGAGGCCATCTTCATCCCTCCTGATAGGCTCTGATTGTAAGTTCATCTAAAAAAATAATTAATTGGATTAATTTAAAATATAGTCTTGATCAAATTAAGAAAAGGAAGAAAAAGAAAAAATTGTTTTTCTATGCCTTTGCTACAAAAGAAGAAAGTTTTGAACACTACTGTGGAGAGAAGAAGGATTCATTCATTCATTGACCCTTTGAAACCCTGAAGGAGGGAAGACTCCTCCAAAACGTCGGTTTGAAAGGAAAGGAGGAAGGATTCCAATAAATTACACCTTATTTTGATATGTGTTAATTTTTTCTTTCCTCACTACCCCTGGGCTGCCTTCCATTACTTTCAATTAACTTGATACTTGTATTTTTTCAAAATAGTAAAAGACAGCAAATTGTACTCAAATATCTCTAGAAATTGTGAAAAATTTAATTATATATATATATATAATTTTTTTCATTTTAATATATATGTGTGTGTGTGTCAACTAGTGTAGAAGTCCGTGCGTTGAGTTGAGCTTGAACCCGGGCTTGGTGAAGGACTCTACCCAATCTGCCCCCTCTATTATATATCTATTTAAACATAAATAAATTCTTCAAAAACTAAATGGTAATAAAAACGTGATTAAAAAATTATTTTTAATATCAATTAAAATTCAGAGCTTCAAAAATGGAATGTTAATATTTTTGGAATAAAATATAAATAAACTGCAACGGATCGCTGCTAAACTTTATCCAAAGTCATTTGAAATATCAATATTTTTATTCCTTTATTATTAATCAAATAGCATAGCCTATTTGAGGTCCAGGTTTAAAATAAAATAAAGAATTTAAAAAAAGTACTATCTTTCTTTAGAGTAAAGTACTTTAAAATATAATTTTACTAAAAACTTTATTTAACCTTTTTGTGGTCCCCAAGATACTTAATTAGGATATTAAATTTCATCAAAATTGATTAAGTCATTTTCAAGATATTTAGAAAAAACTAAAAAAGTATTGAAATAAAGTACTAATTTTTTTGCAACGAAATTTTCTCTGGAGAGAGACGGACTGGTAGAAATTTTAATTGAAAGTAATGGAAGGCAGCCCAGAGGTAGTGAGGAAAGAAAAAATTAACACATATAAAATAAGGTGTAATTTATTGGAATCCTTCCTCCTTTCCTTTCAAACCGACGTTTCGGAGGATTTTTCCCTCCTTCTTCAGGGTTTCAAAGGGTCAATGAATGAAACAAATAAAATGTTTCCTTCTTCTCTCCACAGTAGTGTTCAAAAACTTTCTTCATTTGTAACAAAAGGCATAGAAAGACAAAAAAAGAGAGAGAAGAAGGAAACATTTTATTTGTTTCATTCATTGACCCTTTGAAACCCTGAAGAAGGAGGGAAAATCCTCCGAAACGTCGGTTTGAAAGGAAAGGAGGAAGGATTCCAATAAATTACACCTTATTTTATATGTGTTAATTTTTTCTTTCCTCACTACCTCTGGACTGCCTTCCATTACTTTCAATTAAAATACTAATGTTTGCGGGTCGATATGTACCAAAAACTAATCAGCGCTTCATTTTGTTAAAATAATGGTAGGTTTTCAATTTCATTTCAATCGGTGCAACGGTGTGGAAAAAATCGTGGATGAAAAAAACGATAACATACATCCATCCATCCCCACGCACTTCCAAAAAAATGGCACTTTTTGGTCTCTCGACCAGACCCCATGTAATTTTTGGCAAAACTGTCACGTGTTAAAATCCAACCTAATTGAATACTACAATTTGTGACTTTAATTGAGACCATGTGTTCCGTAGTCTTTACCTGAGAAGCATTTGAAGTCGCGCTTGCCGCGAGACCGATTACAATACTTTACCCATGCTTCGCATTGGATAAAGTAAAAATTAAACATTTTACATTAATAAAAGTAAAGATTTGAGCATCTTATTTTTGAAAAGAGTTGGAATGTTTTTCAAAAATGAGCTCGGGTTCAGATTAACAAATCAATTATAAACGAGAAAGAATTTAATTTATAGGACAAAATCTAAGATTTTAATAGAAATATTATTAAATTGCGATATCAGAGGGATTCATCCCCCAGGAGTCGAACCTGAGAACTAACATGCTTTCCGGGCTTTTTTGTCTCGAGGGTGTGAGCTGACAGCCCGGAAAGCATGTTAGTTCTCAGGTTCGACTCCTGGGGGGATGAATCCCCTCTGATATCACAATTTAATAATATTTCTATTAAAATCTTAGATTTTGTCCTATAAATTAAATTCTTTCTCGATTATACATTAATTTTAAATATAAATAAATAAATAAAGCCTGAATACCTCATGTGGTGGCAAATCTGTTTTGTAATGAAGCCAGCCGAACCAATCAGCAGAGACTTGACTTCCATCGTAATCAAAGTTTACATATTCCGAATACTCAACCCATCGATTTCTTCCATAAAAATAATAATTAAATAATTAAAATGATTACTTATCATTTAGAATTTAGTTGTTAGTGTATTGGTAATTGCTTTATTTATAATATAGAATATAAGAGTTCAGCTTAAAGATAATTTAGAGTAGGAAGCGAAGACCTAGAATAGAATACTTTTCCTCAATAAAGGATATAAGAAGTATAGAGAAGAATTGGTATAGAATAGTCAAGTCACCCTTAGAGCTGATTACCCTTTGATGAAATTTAAATGCACATATTTTGAGAAGATAGAGAAGTAAACAATTTTCCTTTTAATATTTCGATATATTATATATTCCAATAATTAGAGCTTTATATAAAACACCAGAAGAGAATATTATCAATTAATTTATTAAGAATATCCCAAAAAAATATATAAAAAATATACTTAATTTATTAAATATGTACTGGAGAAGAGGGGAAATATGTGAAGATTGGAGAAATGGAATAGTATTACCAATTTACAAAAAAGGAAAATCAGATCAAGCTAACAATTATAGACCTATAACATTGATGAATGCCAGGTATTAACTTCTCGCAGGAATGATGTGCAAAAGACTGAAAAACTGGCTCGAGAGAGAAAATAAACTAAAAGAGAGTCAAGCAGAGTTCAGGAGAAATAGATCTATAGTTATTTACTGTACTATATTACTGTTTATTCTGAACACTCTAATAGATATTAAACTCCAGAGAAAAGGAGGAAAATTATTCACGGCTTTTATCGACTTCAAATGAGCCTTTGACAAAATAGACAGAAATATATTGTTCAAGAAGATGATGGAAATGGGAATAAGAGGGACATTCCTGAGAATGATTATAACTATGTACAGAGAAACAACGTACAAAATAAAAACAAATCAAGGACTTTCAACAAAATTCTGGTATAAGAAAGGTGTAGAGACAGGGATGTCCCCTAGTGGTGATGAGCCTATGACACGCGTGTCAAAGGTGACACATTAAGACATTTTGGGTGACACGCATTGTTTTACGGAAGATCTTCGCCCATGAAGAGTCAACGGTCAACGGAGGTTGCGCTTAAGTCACTAATGTAAAGAATAGTAATTAGGTTTTGTTTTTGAATAAATAAATATATCAAAAGAATGTTTTTTTTTTTTTTTTTACTAGGGCTGCTACTATCACCAAATTATGATTGTGACACGACATCCGAGTTAAGTCAGGTTTTTTCCGAATTTTGACACACCAAATTCATAAGGTTCGCCATCACTGCCCTATACTATTTAACATATTTATAAACGACCTCGAAGATAACATCATAAGAAGAAATGAAGGAGGAACTGTTATAGGTGACACAAAAATCTACTGCTTAAAATATGCAGATGACATAGTCCAACTGGCAGATGATCAAGAGAGTCTGAAAGATTCGATCAAGAACCTAGAAAAATTCACTACAAAAAATAAAATGACACTTAGCTTAACAAAAAGCAAAATTGTTATCTTCAAAAAAGGAAGAAGAGATGGAGGTGGTCGATGGCTACAAATACCAAGAGTATTTTGGAAGAAGTCACAGGTACAAAGAGCACAAAGAAATTACGATAGGTAAAGGACGCGCCTTGATAAGCAACTTATGGGGTATCATTTAAAGATGTAACATGGAAGAATTCAAAAAGAAAATACAAATTTTTGAAACACTCGTGTCACCGTCAATCTTGTTCGGAGCTGACATCTGCTCAAGATATAAGGAAGAAAATATAGAAATAATTAGAAATAAATATATAAAATGGATCCTAGGAAGAAATACCCCGGTATATATGGAAAATGGAATGAGGGCAATGGAGCTGGGCCAACTACATTCACGCCAAAAAATTAAAACTATTGATAAATAATATATAAAATGCATGAGGTATACACATAAGTGGTATACTGGCCCAAGGTATGTTTAAGGGAAATTTTAAGAAAAGGGAGAAACGGTCAACCCACGGGCTGGATGGAAGAAATTAATAAAATTTTCATAAATGGTGATAGACCAAACCTCCTGGAAGAACTATTAACAGAAAGAGCAGTCAGTGGAAGAACTCCTGGAAGAAATAAGGGATGTCCTTAAAACAATATGGGATGAAGAAGTACAAAAAATATGGTCAGACATTGAAAGATCAACTTTCAACAGATTATATAAAAATATAAAAACTAACATAGGAGCCGAAAACTATCTACTGAATCATTTATATAAAGAAAAATGGACAAGAATAAGATGCGGTACAATTAATAGAGTAGGCAAACTAAACAAATGCTGGTTCTGCAAAGAAGAATATGAAGCGCTAACACATCTGATCACATGCGAACATTTAAAATCGACACTCGGAGATGAGAGGTTCAATTGGATAGTGGAGAAGAAGGAAAAGATGAAAGAAGAAAGATCATGGGCATTACCAATGGACTAGACCCAAAATAGTGTAGTTATGTTAAAATAGTGAATTTAATTTTCACATTAATATATCAAGGAATAATTAACACATTAACGAGCATTGTTTTTGATCGCGCTTTTTAAACAAGATATATATCGCGAGACTACTGCTGGTTGAAGCTATTGTAGTCTGCTGAGTCTTAAGTCTGGACCAAGAGAGAATGAATATATGGATATATATCTTGTTTAAAAAACAATTCTCGTTAATGTGTTAATTATTCTTTGATATATTAATGAGAAAATTAACTTCACTATTTCAAGTTAGAAATAGATAAATTCGGATATTATTTTCACTAAATATTTGACAAAAATCATCTGCATTCGATTCGCCATCGAATCAAATACAATAAGAAACTTATGATTAATTAAGTTTTTAATATATTATAAAGGGGGGGAGAAGATTCTATGAAAAAAACCAATAACTGTAATGTTTTTAGCAATTGTTAAAAGATATTGATAAAATTTGTTCAAGCCTACCACCTATAGGTGCAAGTCTATTTAGATTTTAAGGGTTCTTGATCTTTTTATAAAGCCTGCAAATGTAATATAAAGGGAGTTTTAAATTCAGATCAGAAGCCTATAAATAAACGCTTATGGCGAAATTTATTGGCAGAAAACACTCTAGGTATATCTTCAATAGTTAAACCTTTAGGGTCAATCTTCAAGTTACTCAACACTTACCATAAAAATACATATTATTCTCAAAATATCGATTTCCATATTTATCAGTGCCGACTAATGTTCCAAATTTCAACTCATCAATCCTAAAGAATTTAAATACAATAATTAATAATTAATATATATAAATATTGATTTAATGAAATATGACCAAGTGTACCTGATTTGTTTTTTTATACAACCGATAATTCCACCATTAGCTTTAATAACTCTAAAAAAATTAGTTAGTTTATCTAATCCTATTAATTTCGACATAATTGTAAAGTGTATAAATGATTTTTATATTAGTAAATTTTTGATAAATTATAATTTTATATAAATAATGACAGTGAGAAGGTTACGTTCAAGAGCCACAAGTCAATACCAACTTAAGAAATAATAGCGGGTTGTTTGTTTTCAAGAACAGTCTTAAAAACAATATAAATGGAATCTATATATATAAAATTAAGGTTTTGTCTGTACATTGCTCCAAATCACGCCAAATTTTGGTTGCACACGTTTCAAGCAAAGTTATGAACGAAAACACCCTCAACAAAATTCCTGTCTGTCTGTCTGTATGTTTCCATGGGTTTCGCGAAAAGTTGCTCACGATTCACGTAAAAACGGCTTAAGGGATTATTATGAAATTTCATATTTAGATCAGATGTCTTCTAACTTACGTTTTTAGCTATATACCGTTTTGATATTTTGACCACAGAAAGGGGTTTGGGCGTTTGGGGGGGGGGGGGGGGGAGGACGAATGAAAATTATCAAATAAACTATTAACCCTACCGCAAATTTTATGATAAACAAAGTTGTAGGGGACGTGATTTCTGACAACTTTCGTTTAAAAAAATTTCCCCAAAAAACCACCCAAAAAGGGGAGGAGGGTGAAAAAATGTAAATTCTTGCCCTTGGAGCAAACTCAACCAAATTTTGTATACATAATCTCTGGGTCTCTAGAGAGGTAGAAATGCAAAAACCAACCATCCAAAATTGGGGGGGTGGGGGTCAAAAAATGAAAATTCTTTCTCTTGGGCCAAACTCAACCAAATTTTATATACATAATCTCTGGGTCACTAAAGGCTAGAAATGCAAAAACTGGGTGCGGAGGGTGGGTGCGGGGGTGGAATGGGAGTGGGGTGAGGAGTCAGACGGAGTAGGGTGGGGGTGCGTGGTGGAGTCCAGGGGGCATAGCGGGGGGGGGGGGGGGGGTCCAGGGACTAGGCGGGGGTGTGGTGCGCAGGGTTGGAGGTTGGGGTCCGGGATAGATGGGGTGCGGGGTCCGAGGTGGGTGGGGTGCGGTTGGTGGTGTAGGGGCGGGGGTTTGGAAGGGCTGCATGGTGCGGGGGTGGGGGTGCTGGAGGGGGTGGGGGAGTTAGGATGCGGAATGCAGTGTTGGGGTAGTGGTGTAGGGGTGGGGGGTTCGGGTGGGAGGGGTCCAGGGGGCGTGCTCCCTGGCTAGCAAGAGGGCCGCCGAAGGATGTATGTTATCGTTTTTTTGGCCCACGATTTTTTCCACACCGTTACACCGATTGAAATGAAATTGAAAACCTACCATTAGTTTAACAAAATGAAGCGCTGATTAGTTTTTGGTACATATCGGCCCACAAACATTGGAACTTTTTTTCAGTACTTTTTTAGTTTTTTCTAAATATCTTGAAAATGACTTAACCAATTTTGATGAAATTTAATATCCTAATTAAGTACCTTAGGGGACCACAAAAAAGGTTAAATAAAGTTTTTAGTAAAATTATATTTTAAAGTACTTTACTCTAGAGTAAGATAGTACTTTTTTAATTTTTTTAATTCTTTAAAATTTATTCATTTGAAAGTTTTAATATAGCTCATTTAGCCTTGCTTAAGTAAGAATGGATAGGCTTCTCTCTGTGAAATGCTAAAAATTTGGGAGGAATTTTTATGAGTAACCATAGCAACTGCGTTGTTTTCTTATCCGTTACCTTTGCTGAAGACAGAGAAATCGATTTTAAACCAAAAATAGCGATTGATTCTCATCTAGTACTTGAGGAATAATCATTCTATATTGGATTTTTGACGTTTCGGTTTTTATTAGTAACCATTGCTGAAGACATAGAGAAATCGATTTTAAACCAAAAATAGCGATTGATTCTCATCTAGTACTTGAGGAATAATCATTCTATATTGGATTTTTGACGTTTCGGTTTTTATTAGTAACCATTGCTGAAGACAGAGAAATCGATTTTAAACCAAAAATAGCGATTGATTCTCATCTAGTACTTGAGGAATAATCATTCTATATTGGATTTTTGACGTTTCGGTTTTTATTAGTAACCATTGCTGAAGACATGGAGGAATCGACTTAAAATAAAAAATAGCGATTGATTCTCATCTAATACTTGAGAAATATCCATTCTATATTGGATTTTTGACGTTTCGGTTTTTATTGGTAACCATTGCTGAGACATAGAGAAATCGACTTTAAAACAAAAATAGCGATTGATTCTCATCTAGTACTTGAGGAATAATCATTCTTTATTGGATTTTTGACGTTTCGGTTTTTATTGGTAACCATTGCTGAAGACATAGAGAAATCGACTTTAAACCAAAAATATCGATTGATTCTCATCTATATTACTTGAGGAATAACAATTCTACATTAGATTGTTGACGCTTCGATTATTATTGGTAACCATTGCTGGAGGCATGGAGGAATCGGCTTAAAATCAAAAATAACGATCGATTCTTGTCTAATACTAGAGGAATAATCTTATTGCATTCCATTTTTGATGTTTTGACTATTAATGGCAACCTCTACTGAAAACGTGGAAGAATCGACTTAAAATCAAAAAGACTAAATTCTTTTATGGCAAACAACTCAAACTTGAGTTCTTTTATCTATGCTTGACGTCATCTGTAGGTAGGAACACCCAGAAATAGCATGACCACTATAGGAATTATTATACATTGAGATAAATTTATCGTAGTTTGGATGCGTGCGGATGGATGGATATCGTTGCTAAACTTTATCCAAATTCATTTGAAATATTAATATGTTTGTTCCTTTATTATTAATCAGATATCACTTGCAATTTGTAGTTCATATTGACATTAATTCAAAAATAATTCTCATTTAATAGTCGAGGAATAACCATTCTACATTGGATTTTTGACATTTCGGTTATTATTGCTAACCAATGCTGAAGACATGGAGGAATCGACTTAAAATAAAAAATAACGATCGATTCTTATCTAATACTAGAGGAATAACCTTATTGCATTCCATTTTTGATGTTTTGACTATTAATGGAAACCTCTACTGAAAATGTGGAAGAATCGACTTAAAATCAAAAAGACTAAATTCTTTTATGGCAAACAACTCAAGCTTGAGAATTTAGTCTTTTTGATTTTAAGTCGATTCTTCCACATTTTCAGTAGAGGTTTCCATTAATAGTCAAAACATCAAAAATGGAATGCAATAAGGTTATTTATTCCTCTAGTATTAGATAAGAATCGATCGTTATTTTTGATTTTAAGTCGATTCCTCCATGTCTTCAGCAATGGTTACCAATAATAAGCGAAACGTAAAATACCTAATGTAGAATTGTTATTCCTCAAGTATTAGATGAGAATCAATCGCTATTTTTGATTTTAAGTCGATTCCTCTATGTCTTCAGCAATGGTTACCAATAAAAACCGAAACGTCAAAAATCCAATATAGAATGATTATTCCTCAAGTACTAGATGAGAATCAATCGCTATTTTTGGTTTAAAGTTGATTTCTTTATGTCTTCAGGAATGGTTACTAATAAAAACCGAAACGTCAAAAATCCAATATAGAATGGATATTTCTCAAGTATTAGATGAGAATCAATCGCTATTTTTGGTTTAAAATCGATTTCTCTATGTCTTCAGCAAAGGTAACGGATAAGAAAACAACGCAGTTGCTATGGTTACTTATAAAAATTCCTCCCAAATTTTTAGCATTTCACAGAGAGAAGCCTATCCATTCTTACTTAAGCAAGGCTAAATGAGCTATATTAAAACTTTCAAATGAATAAATTTTAAAGAATTTAAAAAATTAAAAAAAGTACTCTCTTACTCTAGAGTAAAGTACTTTGAAATATAATTTTACTAAAAACTTTCATTAACCTTTTTTGTGGTCCCCAAGATACTTAATTAGGATATTAAATTTCATCAAAATTGGTTAAGTCATTTTCAAGATATTTAGAAAAAACTAAAAAAGTACTGAAATAAAGTACCAATGTTTGCAGGCCGATATGTACCAAAAACTAATCAGCTCTTCATTTTGTTAAACTAATGGTAGGTTTTCAATTTCATTTCAATCGGTGTAACGGTGTGGAAAAAATCGTGGGCCAAAAAAACGATAACATACATACATACATACATCCATACATCCGCACGCACTAAATGAAAAAATCGCACTTTTTGGCCTCTCGTCGAGACCCCATGTAATAAACCGTCACGTGCTAAAATTCAACCTAATTGAATACTACAATTTGTGACTTTAATTGCGTTCATGGGTTCCGTAGTCTTTACCTGAGGACCCTTTGAAGTCGCGCTTGCCGCCAGACCGATTACAATACTTTCCCCATGCTTCGCATTGGATAAAGTAAAAAAAAAAAAAAAACAACAACTTTTATTCAAACTATTTTTTATACGACATCAAATAAACAAAATATTAAATCAATTAGATCTAAAAAAATCCTAATAATTATTTTTAACAATTATTCAACTTAATTATTAAATAAATAATTATTAAATCGAAAAGTCACAACAATGAAAATAAGTGTTTACAATGATCTTAAAATTCTATCTTATTATACACTGATTTAAGAGATTATTTTCTACTTAATAGAACTATTTAAAATTCTTGAGCTTAAAAAAGTATATTTCTCCCAGTATAGATAGTTATATTGTTTTCTTCTTCTTCTTTAAGTGCCATATCAGGTCTCCCTGACGATTTGGCTCCTCTCCACATATAGATGTGCTGAGTGTGTTTAATTGTTTTACACAGATATACGGGACCTACTTTTTAACGCCGGTTCCGAACGGCTAGTTTGGAGAGGTTACTAGGCAATTATACTCTTGGTAGGTTGCCATTGCTTTCCAAGAGGAGGCGGCCGCAAATATCTGCCGAGACTCTGTCTCGAACCAGCGTATTTCAGGCCAGCGGCCAGACACTCTAACCACTGACCCACAGCCGCCTCATATTGTATTACTATAATAAAAATGGAGCATTTTTTTGTTGAAGACAGAATACATCCACTTGTCTTATGGTAGCTACGCGTCTGGCTTGCACACATCGACTTAAACAATTATCTATATATTTTTTTACGCTCTATCGATGATATAGGGAATAATAAAAAATATGGAAAAAAATGCAGATATTACATAAATATATCATTAAAATTTTATTAATATTCAATTTATAATACAAATGTTAAATCTATATATTTCCTTATTATATATAGGTATACATTATACATATACATATATATAATTTATATATATATACATATATTATATAGTATTTATATGGACTTATAGATAACATAACAAGACTGAATTAAGATTGAAATTAAGAAAAGAAAAAAAAGCTCATTAACTTGATGGAAGTAAAAAGATTAGTCTATGTAATTATTATTAGTCTTCCCATTCATCGTCATCCTCATCCTCATCACTTGATGAAGAGCTGTCTGAATGAATAACTCTCGAGCGTTCTGCAAGAGCTTTTGCTAAAGCACCTGCTAAACTATCAGATGGGGCTATCGAAGGTGCCGGTTTTGGGGAGGGTTGTACCTGAAGAAAAATAATAAGTTTAAATAACAAAATTATATTATATATCTTTAAATCATATATAGAATATTTTACCGATTTCAATTCTATTCCTTGACGAATTTGATCTAACAATTCCCCTCTTGAATCATTAGACTTTGTGCTTTCAACGTCAATATGCTGAAACATTTTTAATAATAAGTAGATTTATTAAAAAAATAAAAAAAGATCAGTAAAACATTTAATTGAATATGCAACGTTCCGAGAAGTATTTTTTCATCATCAATAAGGATTTTTTAAAGTGTATCTTCTTATGTCAGTATAGTAAAAGTCAAGATGATGAAGATAAAGACCGAAAGAGTGAGACAGAATACAAGCCAAACGCCCGGTTTTGAAAAAAATTGTTTTTTAATCGGTAAAGTACCATTTTACATCATCAATAAAAATAACCCTAGCATGTCTTTAAAAAATTTTAATTTTAATATTTTATTTATAAATTTAAAAATATTACATGGGTAATTGAATTTATTATTCAAAAAAATAAATATAGGTACCTATACCAAACGTAAATAAAAATCTAAAAATAATTTTTTTTTTTGCTTTCTGAGAATATTTAAGTATGAATATCAAAAACAATATTTTAATAGTATTAAGTTAACTAAAAAAATATAAAATTAGAATTAGATTTCTAGGTAGGTTTCATAAATAACTACATAGTAGTCTAATTTTAATTTGATTAAATATGTTTTACCTCGAACTAACTACTATGCTCCCAAAACAAAATTAACTGAACTAAATGAATTTTTGAAGTTTCACTTCTGTCGATTGATTTTTTTATGGATTGATTGATAAAAGGAAAATTTTTTACGAAACAATTAATGTCCAAATGAACATTTTACTGATTGTTTTTTAAAAGAATTGGATTTATTTTTTATAATAATATATTTAAAAACATTTTACAATTAATAAGGGGAGTCGGGTTGGCCGAGCTGGCTGAGGCGCTGGCTTCGTTTCAGCATCGTTGATGACGATGTTCAAGCTGGAGGCCCGGGGTTCGAGCCTGGCTAGCATATAAAATTTCTTCCGGCTAAAACTCGGCTCCCTCACTAACACTACTAACACTTTACTGATGAGTTGTCTAAATGGGCTTTGTTCCCGATGACAATAAATAAAAAAATACAATTAATAAATGATATAATAAAGAAAAAACTTAGAGACAATAAGACACGCCGGGAATCGAACCTGGGTTTTTCAATTATCTGGGGTGACGCTCTAAATAACTGAGTCATAATCTCCATCTGATCTCAGTTGTCAATTTGATGGTATTTTTTCATTCATTCATCTTTATTATAAACAATTTTTTATTAATTTTTTTGTTAAAATTAGCTTACTCGAGCAAGGAAATTTTTCAAATTTCGGTTAAAGCTTTAAGACCTCCCTGTCTCTTCGTCGAGCTAATTAATCTTTCTTGGCTGATTTGTTCATCTGTCATCAAAACTAACTATGTTTTAGCAGCCGATAATAATTATTTATGATAGTTATTATTTATTATAAAGTTCAAGTCTTTCTTCATAATTAATTTACCTTTAATCGTTTCCCTGTGCGAATTTCGTCCATAAGAGCAGATCGTGTATCGGGCACAGGTGGCGGAGGTGGTGGTGGAATTCCAGGCGTAGCTGCTTGTCCTGGATCTTGCTGAGCCATGGGTGGAGGTGGTGGTGGTGGTGGCGGCGGAGGCGAAACTTGTGTCGTCACAGTAGGTGGTGGCGGAGGACGGGGAGCTAAAAAATACATTTTTTTTATACTAAATATAGAATTAAAAAATTTTTATTTTAGTGATATTTATTTATACGGGAGCTATTTTTCTATAGCTCAGATAAGCCACCAGAAACCTACGGGAGATTATATTGAGGCCGATTCAGCATTTGTTCAGTTTATTTCACTTTTAAAGCGGCCCACAGACGATCAACTTGGTCGCCAACCTTGTCGTCAACATGCAATATCAAACTGATTTGATCTTAGCTCAACTTTGTCTTCAACATGAAATATCAACCAACAACTACAGATACTATCACGGGTGTCTGTTCAGTCGAGCTGAAATCAATTATCCCCCCTAATGCCCTCTTTACGAGAAACACGCGGTTTTCGAACGCTCAGCACCCCTCTGCTGTCAAATTGGATAAAAGTCGAACAAACGCTTTCGCCAACTCTTTTATCCTTATGACCTCCAGAGACTGGAACTCGCTCCCTGTCACCATCTTTCCAGCGACTTATAACCTTCAGCTGTTTAAGACCCGTATCCACAGATACCTTCGACCCCCGCCCAGCCCATAAAATTCTTTCTTCTTCTCACGATGGAGGGGCCAACACAGGCCTTTAGGGGATACCCCTTTTTTGTGTAACTCCTTGTCTCATCATTTTCATTAAATGAAAAAAAAAAACAGCCTACAGACACGGCATGTTGACGACAAGGTTGGCGACCAAGTTGATCGTATGTGGGCCGCTTAAGTAAACTACTCCATTGCATTGTTTAATAAATAACCGGGATAGCTTAAAACTAATAATTACATTTATTTTTAGTAGTAGAAAGTGTAATTTAAAATCTGCAAAATCTATGCTTAAAATTATACATTACAACTCTGAACTCCAAATAAGTAATTTCAGCTAAATTTTGTAATCTTCATGTATTGATGACTAAATCCCCTGAAGAAATGGATAAATTTTATAATTACTTTCATTGAAAATTCTAATTTAATCCCTAGTCATAAAACACCCAGTTAGGACAATTCTCTCTAAGGTCTGCAGACAAACAAAAGAGCTTTTTAAACCCCCGGCCATTTTATAAGCGAGAAGAAAAAGTTTAAATAAAAATTTGAAGAACGAATAACACAATAGATATTTACCTGCTTGGAAAGTCACAGACTTTCAATTTTATATATACAAATAAAAAATTAAAAAACTACTCAGCCGATTCGAGTAAAAGGCCTGTAAACATAATATATAATATGGTCGAAGCATTTGCAAAGTGTGAATTGCTCCCTGTAATTCTTCTTGAAAGGAATCTCTTATTGAAATTCATTTTCGTAAATTTTTTACACCATTTCTCACATAGCAGACACTGATAAACCTGTCTTAACATTAATCTACTAGTGATGAATTTAGGCAGCATCATAGGCACTTCATCAGCGCTTAAATTAGATACTAACCGAACAAACGCACTCGTCAACTCGTTTATCCCTATGACTTCTAGAGACTGGAACTCCCTCCGGCCATCTTCCCAGCAACATAATATAACCTTCAGTCTTTTAAGACCCGCATCCTCAGATACCTTGGACTCTGACACAATTCCTAAATATGTTCTTATTCTTCACGATAGAAGGGTCCATCGCGGACTACAGAGGTTGTCCAACTTCTTGTATCAATATCATTATTAAAAAAAAAAAAAGAAAAGAAAGTGAATTATAGCTCGCAATTTACAGTTCGACACCATTTTACTTGAGGAAATTACTTAAATAGAAAAGTTTAATTTGTAGTGTAATAAATTGAACAAACATTGGACATTCGATATCAATATTATATCTGACTGCTTATTAGATATTGACAAAAATAGTCCTCAGATATAAAATCGAAATACTAAACTAAAGCTAAGTGTTTTCTTAAAAAAATATAAAAAAAAGAAACGACTTTGAAGGTGCACTAATATATATAGTTTTTAACCAAAATTGATATAAAGAGAACTTTATTGAATAGAAATCACTCAATTCCAATTTTAACAGCGACTTAAAAAACAAATTATTTTAACATATTTCATTATTCGTGTCCATGATTAATAATTAAAGGAATCGTAGGGAGTTGCACTTGACCTCAAATTAAATACAAAGTCTTTTATTTAAATAGGCCAAACGATTCGTTGTTGGTCCGTCAAAATAATTAAAAGAATGAAATTGAATAAATATTTTTTTTCTCTAGATTTGATTCTTTTAATTATTTTGACGGGAAACAATTACATTGTTTTAAAAGGTTTATGTTTTATATTATTTGATAAAATTGATGAGGATGAGATGGAGCCAGACTAAGAGAGAACCACTGGTCCTCCAGGTTGGGGGTTTTATGTAGGGCTAGCAACCCGCATATCTAAAAGAAAACCTGACGCTCACAGAACCAATAGAAAGAATAAGCCGGACGGATCTACTCATATAACGACCTCTGCAAGACAAAGGAAAAAACGATTATGGAAACGAAACTTAATTAAATTTGCGGCATGGAATGTCACATCTTGGGCCGGGAGAGAGCAGGATATTCTTACAGAACTGAATGACTTCCAAATTGACTTTTGCGCCATGTCGGAGACCAAGAGCGGTCTTCAGGACATAGTCGATTGGGTTCACGTAAGAAGAAGATGCTGGGCTGCCCATGTAGACAGAATGCAAGACGACCGTCTCCCGAAAATTTTGTCAAAAAACCGTCCCGAGGGGGTCAGAAGCCGTGGAAGACCAAAAAAACGATGGAAAGAGAGTTATGACCCTGATGACTGATTGTAATATGTTGGAGAAACAGGTGTTCACACCTATATAAAAGAATAAGAAGAAGAAGAAGAAGATAAAATTGAGTGATTTGTAAGGATACTGTTTGAATATGGTTTTTCCTAGTCAAAAAAGTTTAATAAATGAGCCACTGAAGAAGTTGCGAACCAACAACGAAACATTTAGCTTATTTAAATAAAAAACTTTGTATTTAATTTAAAGTCAAGTCCAACTCCCTACGATTCCTTTAAAAATTATTTTAACCTTCTAAGATCAAAGTGCACCTTAAAGGTCAGTTTTTTACATTTTCAAAATGTTTTTAATTTCTATAAAGATTGGGAATTTAAGAAAATGAAATGTATTTAATTTTTAGATAATTTCATTTGCAAGATACGATTTTGTTAAAAATAAAATTTTTAAGAAATATGAGATTAAGTTTAATGAAAATGTATGGAGGCTCTTGTCCAATTAATTTCTAGAAATTTTCATTAATTTAAAATTCGTTAATTTTCGGAATAATTTCTTGATTCTATCTACCTTGCAGTTGTCGGCTCTTAATGAAACTAAATGGGGACCAAACTAAAAACAGCCAGTATTATATGCAAAACATCTGCATTCGAATTTATTTCCTTTTAAAAGTTATGCAGGCATGAACAAAAATATTGATCGAATTGATAACCTCCTTTTTTGAAGCCGTTTAAAAATTAAATATTTCATTTTATTCTTCTCAATACAATTTGAAACAATTTCATGCTTTTTGAGAAATCTTACCAATAATGATATATAGTAGATATCTAAAGTTAAAAAAATGAATTTCACTTTATTAACATTTCTTACCTTTTCTGTGAATTTTTTGCTTAAGATCCACTATGAGAAGGCAAATTTCAAAATTAAAATTTCACATACTCCAAAACAAACACTACTTAAAAAAAATAATATATTTTTACCTTGGGACTCAGGTGCCTTGGGCGGAAGTGTTCTATTTGGAGGGGGTGGCGGGGGTGGTGGTGGCGGCAAGGGGCCCGGAGGCCGAGCAGGAGCCCCGGGGGGCGGTCCCCTTGCAGGAGGCTGTTGTTGTTGAGGCGGGGGCGGAGGCCGTTGGATTGTTGGCGTTGCTCGCGCCGGTACAGGGGGTGGTTGATGTAATTCAGATTTTACTGCATCAAGACCACCATGCGAGTTAATGAAATCATAGATGAATTGACGAGTTTCTTTATCTTTTAGTTGATGATCAGATACACCTGCCTGGAAAATTATTAAAATTTTAGCTAAAATCTATTTAATCAGATAAAGCAAAAAAACATTAGTTTATAATAAGCAAAAATGTAGAATTTTCTGGAAATTTATTTATTTTTTTTTTTTTGAATTTTGTTAAGGTCTTTCAAGGTCTTGTCAAGGTTCTTTCACAAATGCAAAAATTGAAGAAGTCTTTGAAACTTGGAATATAAGTCATTAAAAGCATAATACACATACTGTTAAAATTTGAAGACGATTTATCACACCAAACATGAAATAATTGCAATTAAAAATGACATTTTTTACATAGGGTAGATAGGGAAAGGGTGGGGGATATGATCATTATTTTATTTTTTTTCATTGAAGGACTTTCACCATCTTGATGAAAAACTAATATTTGTTAGAATAATATATTCGGAGTAACTTAAAAAAAAATTGAAATGATTTACCACGTAGTTTTGATAAAAAACAAAAAAAAACATATTTGGGCGATTATTTTTAGTGGAGGGGATATAAGCACAATGGCTTGGAAACGATCCGGCTAGTATGTGTGAATCTATATAGAGATTTCGTAGAGTAAGTGGACAGTCACGTTAAAAAAACATAACCTAAAATTTTAGTTCCTTTCATATTTATAGAGTGGTTACGAGGCTAAAACTTTTTGTGTGGATTGTCGCGAAAGAACCTCCTTAAGTATGACATACGAATAATTGTAGTTGTGAATTACACTTTGGAAATTGCAATGTTGATCGAAAACCCCCATTGCATTTATTCAAGTAATCAAACTTGCTGAAATTTGGTAATATGGTGAAACAGTTTGGGATCCCCTGTGCACCATTTCCGAGGAATAAAAAAACCATTTCATACAATATATTCACCATATATTGAAAAACTTTTATTTTATTTTGTTCTAAATAAAATAAAATCACTCAATAACAATGAGTTCCTGTCCTCAAATCCCTCACAAGTTCAACATCTACAATAATTAGTTTAAATTTTTACTTTACCATACAGGGTATGGTCAAGTATTGTAATCGTGCAGGAAAAAAGTGGTTTTTTTCCTTCTTTTTTTTCGAAATATCTCAAAAACGGCTTAAACTATTTTGATTAAAAAATTGAGCGAAACCATTGCATTTCGGTCTACAAAAAAGCTCTAATAAGTGAACAGCGAAAAATTATATTTTATTTTTTTCGAGATAATAATTGTTTTGTCAAAATGTCTGTTAGTTTGTCTGTTATTCTGTACGTTACCAAATTTTTGTGGACGAGCTAGCTCAAAAACTAGTGTGAATATCAAAACCAAATTTCACAGGTAGTTTTGGTCCAGTGAGATTAAGAGCTGATTAGACTTTGGTGCATATCGACCCAAAATTAAGGGTGTGGAAGGGGGGGGGGTTAAAAATTAAAAATCGAGGTGGTTTGAGCAAACTCAACCAAATTTTGTATACATAATAAGTGGGACACCAGAAGTCTAAAAATGGAAAAACTAACCGCCCAAAATGGAGGGGGGAGGGGGTCAAAAAATGAAAATCTTGGCCATTTACCAAACTCAACCAAATTTTGTATACATAATCAGTGGGACACCAGAAGTATAAAAATGCAAAAACTACCCCCCCCCCCCTACATGATTATAAATAATTTTAGGGGCCAGGTTGTATGGTAAAGTCAAGTGGATGGCCACATCAGAACACGTCAGCTATTTTTTTTTAATAAAGAGTTTAAAGAAGTGAAATAATTTAAATGATTATTTAAACTTTTAAAATAATTGTTTATGATGAAGTTAGAATGTTCAAAAATGAAATCAATATTTCGGCCAGTCTGCTTCCCGGGGCTACAGAGCAATATGATTCAATAAGCAGTATAATAAGCCCTTCGCATTGGAATAGAAATTCTCCACATTTCAGACATTCAAGCACAGCGAGCAAAAAAATGTTTTTGAGTGAGTTCACTAATAGTGCTTAACCCTGCTTCATGGGAGTACCGAGAAATAATACTCACAAATTTAAATCAAATATTAACCTTTTCAAATTAATCTATAACAGTTAAAATTTGTCTCCAGTAACTGGGTGCAGATAAAAATATATTTTTTTCAATTTACCTTTTCAAAAAATTGTTGTAATTGTGGGTCTTTGACATTATCTAGATCAAAACCTTTATTAGGATCCCATCCAACGTGTGAGATATGTCTAAAGTCTTGTGGTAGCCCGATGTCAGCTTTGGTTAATTTACGTTTTGAATCTTTTTCCTTTTTTTTATCAGAATCTATTAGAAAGATATAAATAGTAAATATTTGTATTGGAGCATTATAAAATAGTTAATTGATTTTCAATTACATGATCTTATTTGTTGATTAGGTGAATTTGATATTATTGTTCCATTTGAGATTATTGGAGTACTAGGCTTGAAATTATGTTGCATTTGTGGGGATTCATTATTATTTCCTGAAGAATTTCGTGACTGTAGGGACGATCTGGATTTTCGTTCTAAAAAAAACATAGTACAATAATGGTATGATTGTTAATTAGTTTCTTTTAAATATCGTCGGCTTAGAGTGTAAACCTGATAACTCCATTTTTTATCATATATGACATATTAAAACCGATCGAAAGAAAAAGAGATGCAGCATCGCCCAAGTAAAACTGCTACTTAAAATTAAGATCGTAAGTTGTAGAAAAAAATGTGAAAAATATTTTTTTCCATAACAACAATATTAAATTTTGTTTGTTTTTTCTCTGCCCTGTAAAATTTCCTTGTTGTGAGTTAGCAGGTTTACACTCTAAGGCGACGATATACAAAATTCATAATTTTAATTAAGAATAATTTTAATCAAAGATTTTATTGGATATGTTTGATATCCTACGAGAGGGATCGCTCCTTCAGTATTAGAACTTTATTTATAGGTATATTTATATTTATTTATAGCTATGCATATACCTAAATGTCGGAAGTATTTACTCTCTAGAATTAAGCCAACCTTCCTGAATCCAAGTTTAGCACTTGGGCTCGAATGCGGAGGCGATCCCTTCAGACGTGAAATTAAACATATCGGTCTAATAAGATCTTTGATTGGATCTTTAAATTCTTATTAATATAAAGTTAATTTTGTGGCGAAATCAGAGCATATAGTGTTGTTGATATTAAGAAAATTAACAGTTTTTTTTTAATTAAAAAGTTAAATAAAACTCACTTGTTTGGATTTATAGTTATTATATAGTTATATTATAGTTTATGTATCAATAATTAATTCTGAATTCCTTTTCAAGAGGGAAAAAAGTTTATTCAAAAATTAAAGGAAAGTTGTTTTGGCGTAACAGTGTTGATTTTATTAAAGGAAAATCAAAGAAAGTGTGAATTTCTTTTTTTTTTTTTTTTTTATAATTAAATTCATCATAAAAATTTTTCAAAATCAAGAAAATATATTTTGACAAAGTTTTTTATAAACATGTAAATTTGAAAAATTTAGTATAAGATATCTCAAATTTCTGTATTCAGACGACATATAAATTTGATAAAAAATATAAAATTTATTTTCTTAAAAAAAAAAAAAAAGTTTTTATATTACCGGTTCTTCGTTTTTTTGATTCAATTTTTTCATATAAAACATTTTTTAGGACAAGAGCATCTTCTTCGTCTGCAAAATTGAAGCCAGCAATACAATCCTGAAACAAATCAAATAAAAGATGCAAAAATATTATTAATAAAATTTATTTATAATTAAAAGTTTATCTTTTATCTTAAATATTTGTGTATAAAGAAGATAAAAAATACGAAACAATTTGTTTTGTGTTCTTATAAATTATTAGATGTCGATTTGTTTTTGTATTAGAAATTAATTAAGATGTGGTGTTACTTTTCAATCTACGATATCTTTTGTATTAATGTCTAAATATGTATTAAGTGACATGTTAATAAATTGTTTTATAATGACTTTAAATGATATACTTTTTCTACTTATTTTATCTACTATATTTTTTCATATTTGGATTTTTATTCTTCAGTTAGATGTTATCAAAATAAAGCTCCATTCTCGTATTATTCAGAAACTATATTATTAAATATATATTAATATTTTTTTCACTGATATTAATGCAAGCTTTTACACCAGGTAGAAATTTCAGGGGTTGGTTGGAGTCGAAGTTTTCTGTAGATGTGGGTCTTAAAAATTGTAGGTCGAGAGAAAACGAACATTTTTTTCCGGGATCAGCAGAGTTCTTAATTTTTAAAGAAGAAATCAAATTATATATTTAAAAAGATTAATTTCGGAAATGATCGAAATTTTAAACAACAAAAATTGAATCAACAAAAGATCAGAAATGGAGTGGTTCAAAGATATTTATCATGCATTTTTAGGGAAAGATCTTTATCTTAAATTAGATATATTAATTTACCTTAATTATTTATTATTTTGATTATTTATGTCCATCGATTAAATTAATAAGTTGTTGTAGGGAAATAAGGACAATTTTTAGCTTATGCAAGTATTTTTTATTTTATGCCAACGTTTCGTCAACTTTGTTGACTTCCTCAGGGCTTAAACAAATTAATCTCTTTGTATTTTTGTCAATTTATAAATATTCATTCTTAGCAAACACATATAGGCACAGATTGAAAAAATTGAGGAAATTTTCCTCAATTTTTAATAATAAATACTTGCATAAGCTAAAAATTGTCCTTATTTCCCTACAACAACTTATTAATTATTTATATTTATTATTTTCATTAGAGGTACTCTCATTTCCAAGACAATCTGGAGCATTGTCTATTTTTCAAAATATTTAGATGTTTATAGGTGCTATAAAGCATAATAATATTCTTCCCGAGAATCGCAAATTTCGGGTGTTCTAATTAGTATAATTTTTTTGTTTTTTCTGATTCTGCCATTGAGATACCGATTAATAGAATGTCAACTTAGGTAATTGAAATATGCAATACTAATCTTAAGAAATTTGACCTTTTTTTATATAACTACTGTATTTTACTTAAAGTATATTTTTCTTAAGCTAACTTAGCGGGGAGCTTAATTTTTTATTTTAATAAATTCCCTCTCTATAATAGAATTATAAGGGAACTTCAAGTAAGTAAAACCAACTCGACAACACCCACGTAAGCCGGACAGAGTCTAACAGATTTTTTAAGGTTTCAGGGGTATCGAGAGAGACATCAAATGTATTAATAAGTCCGAATTATTTAGGGGAGGATCCCTAGGGTTGGCGAGAATATTAGAATCTTTAATAGATTAAGTGATAAGCCCAGACCCTTAGCTAGATCCTTGCCAATGGCGTTAGAAGCGGTGATCAATATAATACGATCCGGTAACCCATAGGTAAACATTTTTTTGAGAATTATAAATTGGAGAGATATTGTATATAAATAGGTAAGACAATTTTGAAACTTAAACTCTTCCAAATTTGGGGGAAATGGAGATTCTCTGAGTCAATCATCTTCAGAGTTATCTGTGAATGGGGTAGCTAGCTACTAGTAAACTATATGGGATATATATATGGATATACTATATGGATACTATACTATATGGATATACCCAAAAATTTACATTCTTTTATTTATAAAGAAACTAATTTTCTAATTTTTCATTGATAAAGTGAGAATTTCTTACTATATTATTAAAAAATCAGAAAAAAATGCAAAAATCAGAAAAAAATAAAATCGTTATATGGAGAGCTAGCAAATTATAGTAAATAAAAATCTGTCAGCTCAAAACGCCCACTTATTAGAAAATTACCGAAATTTACAGTTTTAACTTTTTCCTTCAATATACATATATAGTATAGTATAATATGACTATCTAGGAAGTAAAATCACATGGGATGGGAGGCCAAAAGAAAATAAATCACGAATTGCCCAAGCTAAAATGGGGCTTAATTCAAAACAAAAACTGTTATGATCCTCCTCAATCAGCTTAGAAAACAGGAAGATGCTATTGAAGACATGTATGGAGTATAGCCATGTATGGATGTGAAACTTGGACGATTGGAGAAGAGGAGAGAAAGAGAGTGGAGGTTTTCGAAATGTGGTGCTACAGAAGAATGAAGAACATCAAATGGATGGATAGAATTACAAATGAAGAAGTTCTTGGAAGAATCGGAGAAAGAAGATCCTTGTGGAAGAGTCTGAAGAAAAGAAGAGGTCAGATGATGGGGCACACACTGAGACATAGGGGACTGCTTAGGGATATCTTGGGGGGGGGGGGGGGGGGAGAAAAGGGGAAGAGGAAGGCCCAGATTAGAATATTTGGACCACATATTTAAGGATATGGGATGCGAGACATTTAGAGAGGTCAAACAGCTGGCATGGGACAGAGCCGAGTGCAGTCGGATGGTTGTGCCAAGCCAGTTTTAGGGCTATGTACTCAATGATGATGATAACATGGCTATGACTACAAGGACACCATTTTTTTTTCTGATCAAGAACCGATATTTAAAACCGAATTCGGCACGACAGTAACAGCTTGTTATTTATATATGTATGTAATATATAATTTTATAATTTTGTAAATTGAGGCTTCTAGCCGTTGAAAAATGAAATAAATAAATAAATATACATATATACAGTGGGTGACCAAATTATTATACTCATTTGAAAAATTATATCTTTCATACGTTTTTAAGGGTTTAGGTTATCTTTATAGGTTTATTAGCTTAGGACAATACAAATTCAATAAGACAAATATAATTCAAAATACATTTTCAATATTTAGTGAATCCTCCCTTTCGAGCAATCACATTTTGTATGCGCTGCGGCATATGCTGGCAATGCATTTTTTGGCTATTTTTTTAAGTGCAGGTGTATTGGGCCATGCTTTAATAAATTTTTCTATCAAGTCCCTTTTGTTAGCAATTATTGTATCTTAACAAATTTCTTTTTTTAGGGCCACCCATACATTTTCGATCGGGTTGAGGTCTGGCAAGTTGGCAGGCCAGTCCAAAAGGGTAGACTAGATTACTACTAGATTTTTTGAAAAGTTTCAATAAAATAAATTTACTTGATTAAAATCATTTGAGTATAATAATTTGGTCACCCACTGTAGTTAAGAAGTTAGTTTTCAAAAGTAGATATTGATCCTACTTCCGGCTGATTTATATCAAAATAAGGGAATTTTTCTTTTTACCGACAAAACTATTCAAGGCTTAACTTCTGAATTTGGTTCATATTTCGTTTTCTTTTGCTTGAAAGGCATGCGTTGCTTTTGGCTTTCACCTAATCATGATAATAGAATTCCATACTCAGGAACACAAGCATAGCATTAAAACTTCAATATAAAAAGTAAAAAAAAAAAAATTTAATGTTAATGAGTTAGTTATAAATATTTCAATGTAAAAATCAATTGAATACCTCAGCTTCGAAGGTGTGTAGATAAGGCCTCGGTGATTTATATTCAATATGGTTATATACTTCGTGCTCCCATATAAGTTCATTTTTCATTAGACAATAAAGTCGAAAAAAATAGGATCGACGAATATTATCTTTGACTAAACATAAAATGCCTGCATCACGTTTACGCCATTGTGCATGATCAGGTGGATCGGTGGTCAGAAGCTGAATCACTGCAGTTGCCAGACTCTAGGAAATAAAGGAAGAAGAATAACAAAAAGAAATTTTACATAAACTAATTGATGACAAATACAATTTTATTTTCTAATTCAGTGAACACGAAAGACATGGAAATGATTTCATTTTTTACTTTTGATTCATCAATTTGTTATTCAATCAACTTTCATACTTTCTTTTCTATTTTATTATGATTTTATTTATAATTAAAAAGGAGTTTTTATTTTTCCAAAATTCAATCATCCCAGGAGGCTATAGAGAAGCCACAATAATTATTTAATGAAAAAAAAATGAATTTAAGGGTCATGTAGCAAATCAAGGATGTTGTTGAATATGCTTAATTTCATCTCTGAAGAGCCTGATTCAATCAGAAGTTGAACCCAAGTGCCAAACTTGCTAAGTTGAAGGTTTGATGTTCCCTTCGGAGGTGTATTATATCTGCAGAGGTGGGAAATTTCGCTAGCATCTGAATCAAATATATTGTGGCTTCTCTATTAGCACAAAATATAAATTTGTCCTTGAGGCATATCATGATATGCTTAACATTCTTGTTAAGATAACTTAGAAAAACATTCACAGGAACAAAATTTATCTTAAGTAAAAATGGGAGATCTAATAACACGTGAATCATGAGCGTAGTAATGAAAAGAAAAATGTTCTTGAAATGCACTGATTCTCATAAAACTGCTTAAGTTAAGCAATCTAGTTAATTTTTGAATAGGTTATAGAATCGAACCTGGTGTATAAAATACTCGAACAAATCCTAGACCTGGTCATTGTTCACTTTTAATTGTAGATACCAGACACGTAGCAAGGGGAGTGTAGCTCATTGGCCGGATACATTTAGAGTAGCCAGAATTCGTATTTCTTTTTGTTTGATTAATGATTGAGAATGTGTACTTAATTCAACCTTGCATAATTTTTACTTCCTCTTAGACCAGGGTCTAACCTTTAGGATTACACAGGCCGCATATAAAATATACTAATTCTATTGATATTTCTCAATAAAAAAGAATATTTATAATGTAGAATAATGTAATCCACCATGACAGAAAATATCATAGCACAATAATCTATGAGTTCTTTTCCTTCAGAATATTGTTTTTTAAATCATTTAGCACTTCAAAAGTTTTAATTACTGAAATAATAAATATTTGAGAAAATGTAAATATGAGATGAAGAATGTTTTATAAATATTCGAAAAAGTTCATTATTTTTTACCTAAAAGCTGAGGTTAATATTTCCAAAAAGTGAATAAATATTGTAAAGCAAGGGAGGAGTATTTGTTTCTGATTAGATAACACTGTTCGACAAAAATTTCTCCTCGTAAACCTAACAATGTATTCCAGTAGAGTTTTATATGCTGATTATTATGCAATTTCTCGATTTTTTACAACAGATCAGAATTTTGAGATATTATCGGTCAAAATGACAAAAAAGGCCATTTTGACCTATTTTCGAGTCCCATTAGATATTAAACAGCAATATTTGAAATCAAAATATTTTGTTGACATAAACGAAAACAGCTTCCTCTTTGATTTTCAAATTACCACTTGTTTTTAGCTCAATTAGAACTGGAGTTATAACTAAAAAACTAAAACTACCTGATTATAAAGGATAATAAACATAGATAAAAACATAAGGTCTTAGTTTTTTAGCTATAACTCGAGTTCTAATTGAGCTACAAACAAGTGCTGATTTGAAAATGAAGAGAGGAAGCTGTTTTCTATTACGTTAACAAAATATTTTTGATTTCAAATATTGCTGTATAATATTTAATGGGACTCGAAAAATATGGTCAAAATGGCCCTTTTCGTCATTTTGACCGACAATATCTCAAAACTCTGACGTGTTATAAAAAATCGGGAAATTGCATAATAATCAGTGTATAAAATCTCCTGGAATCCATTGTTAGGTGTACGAGGGGAAATTTTTGTTTAATTTTTGTCGAGCAGTGTAATTTTTATGAAATTTTAATAAAGAGACATTATTAAATTTTTCTTTCAGTTCAATCTCTGATTGAAAATACATTCAATCAGAAAGTTTGCAGACAATGTGACAAGAATTTCATCAAAGTCATGAAATGTTTGAGTTTTTAAATATTAACCACACGCGTGGTATGACTCTGAAAGTGAGGCCCCTCAAATTCGGGAAGATGAAACAGTCGCTTTATACGTTTAACTCAGAAAATGGCCCCGTGGTTAACCAAGTGAGTGGATTCGAGTTCTACTCGTTTACAATTTTTAACATCCTTATTGCACGCTGCCAAGTATTAAAAAAAACCTCTAAGTACCCTAAAGCCTATTACTAACTATCAATTATGCTAAATTTTAGTGAATCTACATATATTTTGTTAGTCAATATTTAAAATATAAATTGATTAATTGTAAAAAAAAATTGTAACATTAAAATGATTATTTGAATATATAAGCGAAAGTGGTGTGGAGAGCACTTAAGTGTTTTTTTTAATACCTATAATACTTTTAGAACTGATAAACAACTTCCTAACACGCAAAACGTTTTATCAGTAAAAATAGCTAGTTTAAAAATAAATGATAACGAAATTGAATTTATTTCAGTTTGAAGGTATATAAAACTACATATTCAATGAATTACACACAAAAGAAAAAAGAAAATAGTATTCTTAATCAAACTTATTGAAATTAAAAATGCCTTGTATATCGTGCGCCAAAAGCTTGTTTTTAAGTAATATGATATACACATATTATGTATGAGCTTCTAAATTATATTAAAAAAAAAAAAATTGGCACACGTCTTTCACTTAAATCTCCACTTCTTTGAAATCATTCTACCCATTGGCCCCTTTCAGATTAGTCCTTTCACAGTGTTTCAATCGAGATAAAAATAAATACACATCACTGAGCTTGGGATACTTTTTAAACACAGCGATTGAAAAAAAAGATTGTAGGAATCGTTTTTATTTTTAGTTTTGGGATATAGTTGGCTGATTTCTAGTTTAAGTTTCAAATTTCGTTGCTCTGTGGCTTAATGATGGTGATATACAGCAGTACACATACTCACACACAAATATTTCATTGAATTTTCCGCTGAGTTTTGGCTCTGACAACACAAAACCCATTTTATTTTTCTAAATTCAGTTTTTAAATACTGTTACTTGGAGTGGTCCGAGTGAAATTAACTTTTATAGAACTATAAAACTTTTCGTAGATAGAGGACTTCGAAAATTGAGCATCCTAAAAGTGAATGCAATACTTAAGACTTTCATGCTTCGCTATGTAAGTGAAAGTAAAAAATGTTTCATCTACATAAAGTGATGGCTAGTTCGACGGAACTCACCGCTATATGATTCTATCCCAAGCCATTATTGTTCATCATAGAGTATACAGTCCTAAGACTAGTTCCAAGCAGTTGCTAGATTACCTGTAGTTACTTGTATCTACTTCCTTAAAAGTCCTACCTCCCATCTGGGAAAAATATTCTAATAATTTAAGCCTTCCATTTTTTCTTATTTTACTCTGTGAAAAATTCCTCGACAACTTCCAATGTCATAAAGTCCTTTGTCTAATGAATTGAAATTGAGAACTTCCAGCGATTTCTTCTTATCATCTAAGTTTGATATCCAAACAACGCGATGTCCAATATATAACTCTTCAGCAATTTATTTCTATGCTATGGTAATTCTTATTCTTCAAGTACCATGCTCGATTTCGAGCGTTGGCTATTACTATGGAGAGTATCCACTTCATAGTAGTTTTCCTGGAGAAATTATTCACAGGGGTGGTTTCACTTAAATTTGTTGAGGCTCCTTGAATTTTTGGCATAGGTGAAAATTGTTTTGACTGATGTGAGATTCCACCCCGAGTAAGCTCGATTAGAAATCAAACGCTTTAGTCAGTGCGTTATCAGCGCATCAAATATAATTAGCTAGGTGCTAGGATAATAATAGATGTTGTGATTATACCCTATTTAACTAAAGGCCTTGGTTCAAAGAACCGGTTCTCAAAGGATCAGCGAAGTTAAGAAAGATGTGGCAGACACTGTGTACTGTTGACATTATTAGAACATTCTCAATCATAGTCGAGAGTTGCATGCACCCGCATCTCATTAGAATTAAATAAAAAGACCAAAAAGGAGATAGTTGGTGTTTCAACCCTAATAAGAGAATAGGCAAAAGCTTGTCATTATAACACATTTTAGAATGAGGTATTTGATTTTTCATAAATTTCTTCTATGTTCTCTACGATACTGAGATAGTTGTTTCTTTTGGTCTTTTTCCTATAGATTAAAATCTTCGTGAGGAGTCGGGTTGGCCGAGCTGGCTAAGACGTTGGGCTCGCTTAGCATCGTTGATGTTCAAGCGGGAGGGCCTGGTTCGAGCCTGGCTAGCATATACAATTTATACCGGCTAAAACTCAGCTCCCTCACTAACACTACTAGCACTTTACTGATGTGCTGTCTAAATGGGCTTTGTTCCCGGTGACAATAAATAAATAAAAATATTATTATTTTTGTTAATCAAGTTTAAACCTATGGCGAAATTATTTTCTACTTTGTTCTAAAAGACTGCTGAGTTTAACGATATACTTAAATACATTTTTTGTACTCAAATTTATTTTATCCATAAATTCTTAAATGGTCTTTTTCTATCTATAAATTAAAAATCGTAAAATCACTAAATTAATTTTTAATGATATTGAAGCAAAAATGTGCAGATCCATCTAAATAGATCCTTGCATTCCTGAAAAGAGACTATAACTGTGGGAATGAAGTCAAAATATATGTGGACATAAAGTTTTGAAGGATTGAAATTTATAGGACTCAGGAAAGATGTAGGCAGTTCGAAGGATTTCTAGAGTTTCTAGAAATCATAGGGATAAAAGTGTTGTATTGGCACATGGGATACGCTTATATATATATATATCCTTCTTTTTCAGTGCCCTTTGGTGTAGAGAAAATATTTGAAATCTTTCCAGCATCAATAGAATAGAGTACTTATATATATATATATAATTTATTTCTTAGAGAGAATTATTTCGAAGGTTTGACCTTCACCTTTAGTCTTTTCAATTAGAAATATTTTAGTTAAATTGAAAGTTTCTTTTTGCCGAAAGTAGCAGAATTTTTTATAAATTAAAGGAGACAATAAAAGAGTGTCTTCTGCTGGAAAAATATATTTTTTTATATATAATAAATTTAAAATTTATTTATCCAGCAGAAGACACACTCTTTTATTGTCTCCTTTAAGAAATATTTTTATGTATTATTTCTCATGGGTTGAAATACCGTAATGGATGAAGATAAATTAGTTTTGTTGTAATAGTAAGCTAGTCACTCAACAAACGAAACATTCATATTTATATTTGTTATATGAATCGGTCATTTCAAAAACCACCTAAGTCACACAATCAGTACTTTTCAGCTTGCGCCCAAAGGTTCAGAATGAGGAACATTCATTCAGGCCGAAACGTTTTATTCAGAGTGTTTTATTGAACCCAGGGCATCCAACTTTGGCCGAAGACACACTCTTTTATTGTCTCCTTCTGGACCCTGGACCCTTTTTCATTCTCTCTAGGTCCAGACTTAAGACTCAGCAGACTCCAATAGCTTCAACCAGCAGTAGTCTCGCGATATATATCTTATTTAAAAAGCGCGATCAAAAACAATTCTCGGTAATATGTTAATTATTCTTTGATATATTAATGAGAAGATTATAAATGTATTCTTAACTTATGTTGTTTTAGCAAGAAACGAGGTTAGGTGGCATAAATTTGAACAAAACAATAATATTATGACGTGAGTCGTTTAAGCAATGAACGACGACTTCGGGATACTGTTTGAAGAGGAAGGAATGTACTGACGTGCATGGTTTTTACTCAGATTATGGGTTTACCTTTAAGGTGTTCGCGACAATAAAAAGCATGTTTGGAAAAATCTTTTGAAATGACCGATTCATATAAATATGTAAGTTTATTTGAATCAAGCAGAGGACAACCTAATTGATTTCTCATAAGTTACCTGTATTTGATTCGATCACGAATCGAATGCAGATGATTTTTGTCTAATATTAAGTGAAAATAATATCCGAATTTATTTATTTCTAACTTGAAATAGTGAAGTTAATTGAATGTAATGGAAGGCAGCCCAGAGGTAGTGAGGAAAGAAAAAATTAACACATATAAAATAAAGTGTAATTTATTGGAATCCTTCCTCCTTTCCTTTCAAACCGACGTTTCGGAGGAGTCTTCCCTCCTTCAGGGTTTCAAAGGGTCAATGAATGAATGAATCCTTCTTCTCTCCACAGTAGTGTTCAAAACTTTCTTCTTTTGTAGCAAAGGCATAGAAAAACAATTTTTCTGAAACGTCGGTTTGAAAGGAAAGGAGGAAGGATTCCAATAAATTACACTCTATTTTATATGTGTTAATTTTTTCTTTCCTCACTACCTCTGGGCTGCCTTCCATTACTTTCAATTAAAATTTCTACCAGTCCGTCTCTCTCCAGAGAAAATTTCGTTGCAGTGAAGTTAATTTTCTCATTAATATATCAAAAAATAATTAACACATTAACGAGAATTGTTTTTGATCGAGCTTTTTAAAAAAGATATATATCGCGAGACTACTGCTGGTTGAAGCTATTGGAGTCTGCTGAGTCTTAAGTCCAGTGATCCCCTGGTTTAAATCAATAAAATGAATCTACTATTATCTTCCAAGTTTCCAATCTTGACCTCAAATTCTTCTCAGACAAAAATTAACAAAGCATTAAAATTCGAAGAGTGCTTACCTAGTCTTAATTTTTCACAAATTTATAATTTTCTCATTAATATATTAAAGAATAATTAACACATTAACGAGAATTGTTTTGATCGCGCTTTTTAAAGAAGATATATATCGCGAGACTACTGCGGTTGAAGATTAAGTCTTAAGACTCAGCAAACTCCAATATATTCAACCAGCAGTAGTCTCGCGATATATATCTTGAAGGAGACAATAAAAGAGTGCGTCTTCTGCTGGAATTATAAATTTTATTTATTTATAACGAGACTATAGTTTCGTTATAAATAAATAAAATTTATAATTCCAGCAGAAGACACACTCTTTTATTGTCTCCTTCAATATATAAAAATTCTGCTACTCTCGGCAAAAACTTTCAATTTGATATATATCTTGTTTTTAAGCAATTCTCGTTAATGTGTTAATTGATATTGATATTCTTTGATATATTAATGAGAAAATTAACTTCACTACCTCATTGATTTCTCTTTATGAATATAAATGTGCATTCTAGGTGGTTTTAGGCGAGGTAACTCATGTATCTTTTTCATTTTCCTAAAAACAAATTTCTCTTATATTACCTTAATCGAATAGATGATCGACAAATCTATACCCTCTAAGGAAGTAAATGATTAACGTTAACAGGGGAGGGAGATCAGTGATATTTATAAAGGATAGAATATAAAATTAGATGAATGATTGTAGAGATGTGTAGATACCTGGCATCGGTTGCCGAGAAGACGAAAGACTTGTTCGTTTTCCTCCCGTGTAAGAATATGGGATTGTCGATTGTCATTTGCCATCATTTGCTGCTTCATTAGGCCGATTCGCTTGTTGTCTCCTCCACTGCATACAACTGACAAGAACAACTGTCTTGAACTGGCAAACTAGCTCGCTATCGTTCTATAGATATATAGAGATATATTTGTTAGATAACGTAAACAATTACTAAAATAAAAAGAAAACGTTTTAAGTGAAAGTAAAATAATTATTATTGACAGTAGGATTTTGACAGAGATGAGTCAAAAAAGAAAAATAATTGCCAATATGATAAAGTTAAATATCCTGAAACAAAAAGAGAAGAGGGTTTTTCAAATTATTAATTAGAGGAAAAGGCAGAGGCGGCTTTTCAACTTTCTCTTGGGGATTTTTAAAAAATAATGGTCCCAAAACTTTAATTAATATTAGATTCAATCCCATCCATATTATTTAATGAATTAAGTATAGCAGGTAAGTAAGTAGTAAGTAGTAAGTAGTAAGCAGTTTGGACAGGAAAGTAGAAAATCAAACAATTCTTGTGCAACAGAGAAGGGAGCTTCAGTTATTTTAGGCATTTATTTTTTTATTTTTAAGCCTTTATTGGTTCAAATTACATTTTACATTTTACATATAGTTAATTAATTAATATCATTATTATTAATTAATAAGTTGTTGTAGGGAAATAAGGACAATAGCTTATGCAAATATTTTTTAATTGAAAAGTTTTTGTTTTGCCGAGAGTAGCAGAGTTGTTGATTCACAAAGAGAAACAAAGAGATTGCTCTCTGCTTGATGCAAATAAACATACACACATACATATCATTTCGATATATGAGCCGTTTATTTTGAAAGTCTCCTAACTCCATTGTTTGTTATTTTGAGATATTTGAATTTATATTTTTATAAATACATACTTATATATTATCAATGGTTTGGAAACGATCCATTCATAAAGAGAATATAGTAGTGTAAAAAAGTACAGCCACGTTAAAAAAACTTTACCTAAAACCTCCTTAATTTGCTTCGGGAACTATTAGATGCACATTTAGGGCCGGTTGTATGTCGCAAAGTAAATGTTTTTTACCACTAACTAACGGTAGATGGTAAATGGAGGGGCTGGGATGGCCAATCAGATGACAGGCATTTTTCCTGACAGTTCCTGCCAGTCCCTCCAATTACCATCTACCCTGTGTTAGTGGTAAAAAGCATTTACTTTGCGACATACAACCGGCCCTCAGCCAGCCGATCATATTCGTTCATATTTCTCAAAATTCGTCGGCCTTCATATTTATGAGGATCCCTAAGGGCAGGTTGTATGTCGGAAAGTAAATGCTTTTTACCATTAACAAACGGTAGATGGTAAATGTAGGCACTGGGATGGCCAATCAGATGACAGGCACTGAATATGCCTGTCATCTGATTGGCCATCCCAGTCCCTCCATTTACCATCTACCGTTTGTTAGTGGTAAAAGCATTTACTTTTCGACATACAACCGGCCCTAAGGCGGCCTGCTCGGAGGCACAGTAGGGCTGCTTGACCACCAGATGATCCCAGGCCGAACCCTCTGCAACCGGCCAAAGGGCACCGCGAATGCCCTACGAATATAGACTAATAAAAGAACGTACTTGTTCTTAACTCCAATAACAAATTATACTAACTAAAATTTTGTTTATTTCTGTTAATACTGATACTGAATTTTTCTTAAAGAGGCCTCATAATATATATACTAAAATGTCATTAGGCGGTTCGGTTGGGGTTGTTCTGATATAAATGAATAAAAAAAAATAATTATCGCAAAATGTATTATAAACCAATAAACCTAGACAAAGCCACGAGCCGGGCCTACCACAGTCCCATCGGCCTGAGTGACCTGGCTCTCCTGGCTTCGTGTACAATTTTTCATTTTTTTTTATAGTAAAAAACACATCAAAACAGTAAAAAAGTATTGAATTATTATTCATTTTTATAAATCCTCATATAAATTAAGAAAAAAAATATAATTATGTATACGGATCCACGATGAGAGAAATTAGTTAACGAAAAACATTAATGTGAATGTGACTCATATTTATTTTGTTGATTTGTGTTAACCTACAAACGTCCTTTAATTAACATTTTCTTGATAAAAATATATTTTTAAAATTTGTTTTTTTTTTTTTTGCTGAAGCTTTGCGACCCCCTTATAGATGAGGCTTCGCGACCCACAGGTTGAAAAACACTGGCGTATCCCAGGCATGGCCCCCGTATCAAATTTGAGACCCAAAATCTGAACCGGGTCCCTTTTATTATGGAATAAGTATGTGTTTTTTTATGAAGTGGGGAAAGTTGGTCACCCTACGGATTTTTTTTTAGCATACCCCCTTAAAAAACAGGTCACATCCGGGCCCCGGGACTCAGGTGCACATTTGGACCCCCATTGCAGAGGCTATGAATCCAGGTGTAGAGCAGACGTTCTCAACCGGGGTGGAATTCCCCCTGAATGGAAAATTTTATTACTTCAAGGAGGGGGGGGGGGAGGAGATTAATCTGCGTACAAATTCCAAAAGTTTTAATGAACTGGCAAAAAACAACCTCAGCTTTGTTATTAGATAAATCTCTAAATTAAAATATGAAACCTTTTATTTTCAATATTAAAATTATATTTTTTGAAATAAACTTTGAGCTGGAAAGGGGGGAATGGCATTCTTACAAAATTACCGAAGGGGTTCATTGGAAGAAAAGGGTTGAGAATCTCTGCTATAAAGTCATGTGAATGGCCACATCAGCTTATTTTAATTTAAATTTCCCTCCACTTATCATAAAACAAAACTAAACAAATGAATTACTTATACTATTTACATTTAATATTTTATTTATTGTTTATTATATAAATCTATAAATTTTCTTTGTTTTACTCTAAATATTTGTAATAATTTTTGAAATAAAAAAATAATAAAACCGATGCATTCCTCCAGTCAAAGCAAGCAGTCGCCATCTTGGATGTTTCCAATTTGAGAATAGAACGCGCTCTGAAATACAAGATAAAAATCGGCGTTCTCGCTAAATTTTTATTTTGCATATTTAGAGTATTTATCAGTTACTGATAAACATTTTTTTTTTTATTAATCCGGTTCTCTAAAATCTGTCAATATTTCGTCTTGCAAGAGCCAGAAGAAGGAGTACGTAATGAAAATGAAGTTGGTGGATCATGTGGTGAGAAGCTTTAAGGTTGCCAAAGTGTTCCGAGAGAATTCGGATAAAATCAATTCAATAGATTTCTCGCCGAATGGCGATACGTTGATATCATGCTCGGAGGATGATCAGATAGTGATTTACGACTGTGAAAAAGGCACTCAGATGAGAACTGTCAATTCGAAAAAGTATGGCGTCGATTTAATTCATTTTACACATGCAAGGAACACGGCGATTCATTCATCGACCAAAGTCGATGACACTATCCGATATCTATCATTACATGATAACAAATATATTCGTTATTTCCCCGGGCATACCAAGAAAGTAGTCACTCTCTGTATCTCGCCGATCGAGGATACTTTCCTCTCCGGCTCCATGGACAAAACCCTCCGATTATGGGATCTTCGATCTCCGAATTGCCAGGGTCTGATGCATTTGTCGGGTCGACCCATTGCAGCCTATGACCCGGAAGGACTCATCTTTGCAGCTGGCGTCAACTCGGAAACGATCAAACTCTATGATTTGAGATCTTTCGATAAAGGCCCGTTCATAACATTCAAACTCAATCTGGAGAAGGAATGCGATTGGACAGGCTTGAAATTCAGCAGGGATGGCAAAACAATTTTGATCTCAACGAACGGATCCATCATTCGACTGATTGATGCTTTCCACGGCACTCCGCTTCAAACCTTTACAGGCCATCTGAATAACAAGGGAATCCCTATCGAGGCGAGCTTCTCGCCCGACTCGCAGTTCGTCTTTTCAGGCTCGACAGACGGACGTGTTCATGTCTGGAATGCTGATACCGGGTACAAGGTGTGCGTGCTCCAGGCAGACCATCCAGCGCCTGTCCAGTGTGTCCAGTTCAACCCCAAGTACATGATGCTCGCCTCCGCCTGTACCAACATGGCATTCTGGCTGCCCACCGTCGAGGACACCAACTAAATAAACTGTTCCCCATTTAGTATGACCTCTCTTGGACTCAAGTTGAATTTTTATATTGAGATGTTTAATTTGTAGTAGTTAGGTATACGTGTTTTGCGAAACATGATTAAGGTAAACATTTGACATGTCCATCGTCAGATTCGATAAATTTTGTGATTACATTAGTGATATGTTGAAATATTAATAATTAACAAATCACCAGCATTCAAAGCCAAGCTTTTGAACTCGTGTCTGATGAGTGAAGAAAAATTAATACATTTTTATTTATTTATTTTATTTATTTTTTTTTTGCTCACCGTTCAACGTATCACCATATAATCCAAAAATTTCTTAAATTTTTTTATATATACTTTTTTAATTTACAATAAATTATACACTCTATCTTACCAGACTTATTGGGCGCTGATAATGTAAAATTTATTGTAGAGGAAAAATTAACATATTTGTGTTCTCTTCTCAAATTTCCTTCACCTGACTGCTACAAATAAACCTCTCATATCGAAAGATTCTAATTTTCACCTTCTTATCTTCTACTTCGATGCATTTATTCATTCTAAGAAACTTTTGGGAAACCAGGGTGATTCTGTTCATGACAATCTTTATTATTGTGCACCTGTTGTTCCCTTTGTACATATATACACATCTATTTTAAATAAGCTGGCATATTTAATATGCCAGGCACTGTTCAAACTGCATTTCAGCAGGTTTAACATTTTTATTATTTTCAATTTAGGGGGGGGGGGGGGTATAAAAAACATGTAAATATTGTATGAATGAAATCAAAATGGTTTTTTGACAAGAGTTACAGATTTGTTGAATTTATGAGAATAAATCAAAAATTGATCTGGTGTAAATAAATATATACACTTATACATATATATTATTATTTATTTGAGAATATAGTTTCGAAAGGAAGGCCTTGTTGCATTATCTTCGGTCTTGATTAAAAATATATATAATAAATCTGTATATATATTTATATATATGTATATGACTATATTTAGTTACATTAAGCTGATGACATTTGGATTATTCTTATTAATAGTATAAATGTGATGTATGAATGTTCAGGGCTCCTCTCTCTCAATACGTCTCATTCTCTTTCATATATCATTTTTAAATGCCATTTATTTTATTTTTTTAATGTCATTTTCATATAAATTGTTCCCGTTCACCGTCCATCTAGTAGTCCTAACAACGGAACCCTTTTGTGAAATACAGAAGAAAAAGTTTTTATTTTTATAAATAAAACAAATGAAAATTGTGTATTAAAACCAACAAAAATAATTAAAAATAAAAACAGTCAGGGTTTTATTTTAAAATTTAAAATTTAAATTATTTCTTGTTTCCTCATTAAAACGTTAAAGAAACCTATAAATACTGAAACTAGAATAATTTTTTTTTTATGGTAGGATTATAAAGCGAAATATTTTATCTTCGGTAAATATTGTTTTCGTAAATAAAAATGTCCCTCTGATTCAATGTAATAAAATAATATTTCCTTTTGTTTTTATTTATTGAAATAAAAACTATTTTAATTCCAAAAGAATTTTTACATATTTTTTTTTTTAATAAAATGTTTTAAAATGTAAGTAATGAAAAATGGATCTCAATAAATTCCAAAAAAAAAAAAAATAAAGTAAAAGATTAAAAATGAATGGGATGAAATTATTTTTGTACAAAAACAAAAGATATAATAAAAAAATATTCTTAATTTTTTATATTTTCTTAAAAGAGATCTTTTTTTATTTTTATAAAACAGAATAACCCTGGTATCTTACATTTTTTATTATTAAATTATTATTTTTTTTTTTAAATTTAAACTATTAATATATGAATTTAATTTTAATAATCTAAAAACAAATAACTTTTAGTTTCGAATATATAGTTCAAACTTTTTCTGATCGTGTCTAATGTTATTTGTTTTTAATGATAAAACGCCATTGATGTATTTTGAAAATTAATTGAATAAGAGATCTATATATGTGTTATTGTTGTCAGAATTAGGAAAAATTACTATCCATTAATATTTAATAAAATTCAATGAATTTTCAGATTACAACATAAGGGCTCATATCTCCTTATATAATATTTAATTATTCTATCTGATTCTACATTTTGCTTAGCCCCAAAAATATCTGGCCCCTTTGTAAAGAATAATAAACATATTCGTATTATAATAAACCAATACTCTTCAGGTGTATTTATATGTTTAGACAATTTACTAATAATATTTATATGTAAATTTTTCGTGTGATTTACTGTAGCAACATAAATAGTACGTATTTTTCAGAATATATACGGAATGTTATATATATATATATATATATAATGTCAAAAGGACTTGGGGACATTTGTTTGTCACTTGACAAAAAAACAGAAGCCAGATATTAAAGAGTCATGGGTGCTCAGTCAGTTGTAAATCAATCCGGTTCTTTAAAGGTAACAAGATCATCAAGCATAGACTTTCAAAAAATTCTATAAAGTTACCCATTTGTCTTATGAAAAATATATTTAAGGTTCAACAAGATTGACCATGCCGTTTTACTAAGAGAAAATGGTTAATTTGAGTAAATTAATATAATACCTACTTGATAGAGTTTTTCTTTAGGAGACGGACTGGTATAAATATACAATTGGATGTTGATGAAGGCAGTCCAAGGTGGTTGTAAAAAATAAGACTATATCAGTTTTACTATTTTACATTTGTTCGATAACCGACGTTTTGGAGATTTACTCTCTCCTTCTTCAGGGTAACGAAAAGTCAATGAAAGTATATCAATTCATAATTACTTCCTGTCTCCTTTGATAATGCCAAGAAAACATTATAATTTTCATCTCGATAGAAAAAGCAATTGATGATCAAAGGAGACAGGAAGTAATTATGAATTGATATACTTTCATTGACTTTTCGTTGCCCTGAAGAAGGAGAGAGTAAATCTCCGAAACGTCGGTTATCGAATAAATGTAAAATCGTAAAACTGATATAGTCTTATTTTTTTACAAACACCTTGGACTGCCTTCATCAACATCCAATTGTATAATACCTACTATTTATTATGAAATTATAAGATGCAGCTTTTTCAAAGAAACTTGAAATATACATTTTTATTTGTTAGGCAAAATTAGCTTTACAGCTCATGAATTGAAGAAAATTTTTTTATAAACCTAGGGATTAGGTATATTTATTAGGCGGTGCCACTTACCACTAAAAAGTAAATTAAGAAAAGATAGAAAATGAAATACTATATATATATAGACAATTACCATTGCTTTTGGATTAGGGCCTGGCAGCTCAGCTTGTTAGAGCTTTGCAGCGGTATGAGAGATCCCGAATGCGAAACCTGTTCCTTATATATATATATATATTTATATTTTTTTCTAATTTATAAAAAAATACTTTCTTTAAAAAAAGAACATCTTTAGAAATTTCCCGGTGTTTGATGAAATTTGAATTATTTTCTAATCTTTGGTGCTGTATTCACTAAGTTGTGTTACATATGTAAATTAAACATTTCCCAAAAACCCATGGTCAAATTTTACTAAAATTTATATTATATTTTTCATAACGCAAATGACAGTCTTAAATATTTTTTTTTTTTTTGAACTCGAGTTAAAATTTCTACCATGATCGTTTTACCTTATTAGTTATCTATCTACTTTAACATCTATTAACATACATAATTTTTAGTAAGATAGATGTATAAAACAAATCAAGAGGGATATCTTATATGATGTTGATCATTGATATTTTCGAAGAGATCTATTGTGTAAAAAACAAATTTCGAGTCTTTTTTTTGAAAACAACTTCAAAAGATGTTGTTATATGAATTCTATGATTTTATTAAAACAAAATTAAAAAAATAATAGATATTTTAAAAAGTTGCTTGTTTACACAAATCCCTTCTAAAATATCAACAATATTCGGAAGATATTGTATTCAAATATCTCTTTCAAAGGTTCACAAATGCGCTTCCGCGTTAAAAAATCATTAATTATATTTAATTATGTGAAACATCAAATATGTGTGCAAAAAAGTTTTTAAAAATGCACCATAAATATGAATGTAACTATAGTTTAATTTCAACTTAATGTTCACTAATCAATAACTCCTTTTCTTTATTTCATATAGATTTATTTCTTATATATATATATAAATTATTCATATATTGCTTGATTAATCTGGTTGTGCTTTTTATTCAATGATCAGTACACTATTTTTGAATGGTTCGTCTATCTTAAACACGAAAACTTCCATCTTTCTTAGAATTATAATCTACAAACTATCATTTTAATTATGAATTTTGAATAAGCAAATTGTGTATATACATTCTTTCCGACTCTTTTGGTATGTTTAGATGACTACATTTTTTTTTCATCAGAAAATTTATTACAATTTTGTCCAAATGGTCAGATTTTTTCAAATATTATACGAATCAAAAATACCAAGAATTGATTTTATTTAATAGAATTAAGAAGATATCTGTCATGAATCTAGCCCCCGAAATCTAGCTAACATTGCACCCCATTGCTCGTAGACACCTATTAATACCCAATAGATTTAATGGTTATTAAAGATATAAAAAAATTGACAGGGATGTTAAGAAAATAATCCTTGCTACTTTTGATTCGTACAATATAAATAGTCACTAAAATGTACTTAAAATAGAGAAATTCTATCAATTTTCTAATATAGATTTCTGGATCAAAATTCCAAAAATTAACTCTCTAAACATATTAAAAAGTGGGAAACATTTTTCTCTACTTTATTATACATCTTATATATTATCTTCCTATAATGGAGATTTAAAATAGATTTTTATTTTTTTTTTACATCAAGATAAAAGAGGAAGAGTTAGAAGAAGAATTTTTAATGTCAGTATTTCATTGTGATATGATCTAATGATATATAAATAATAATATATCTATAATACGTAATGTGCATGAAATAAAATAAATTCCTTTTCATAAACATCTTTAAATTTACAAATAAAAATTTTCTTTCCAAACCCCTATATCTATATTATCCTTTAATTAATAGTTAGATAGTTATCGCTCCCTCTTTATCTAAGAGAGATAATCACTTGAAAATACTCCCATCTATACTGATATATAAAACGCTCACGGGTGGTGTAAGTATGCGATATTATTAGTTTATAACTTAATCAACTGGTATGTCAATTTCACGACTTTCACTTACAACCTCTCCTTTAAATTCATTCTACTAATTTTCAAATAAAACCCTTCACAGTATTTCAATCGAAATAAAGAATATAGGCTTTAAATAACTTTTGATACTTTGTAACAGAGCGATTTTTTAAATTAATTTTAGGATTCAACCCCCAAATAAGTGTAGATGTGGAACAAAGCTTACCATATACCTTTGTTGGCTGATTATCGGAAATTATTATAAATGATCTTAAACTATTTGTCAATCTAATTAATAAAGAAACATAAGTAGCCTAAATTTTTAGTTATATTTATGTAAATTTTCTCGACGTTTCTACACTCAGTGAGCTCTTCAAACTTTTTCATTGTTATTAATTTTCTCTTACTATTCTGAGGATTCTAAAAACGTGTGGGGTTTTCAGATGCTGTAAAAAAAATAAATTGACACGTTCTGATGTGGCCATCCACTTGACTTTACCATACACTTCTGGTTGGAGTTTGATACAAGGGTCTAGATTTTCATTTTTTGCCCCCCCCCCCATTTTGGGAGGTTAGTTTTTGCATTTTTAGTGTTCTAGGGGCCCTTAAGTTTCAAGTTGGTTGCTCTGTGACTTACTATTACTGAGATATATAGCAGTGCACACACACACACACACACCATTGAATTTTCGGGGGAGTTTTGAATCGGACGCTCATAAAAACCCTCATATTTTTATAACCTTATATATCTTAAGGGCATCAAATACTTTCCCTTGGAGTTGTCCAAGTCAAGTTAACTTTTATAGTTTTGAGATATAAATCTTCAAAAAGTGATTCACTCGAAAGCAAATGCAATACTTTTAATTATGTAAGGCAAAGAACCGATTTTGATAAAACATGCTGCATGTTGCTTGAAATCTCAGAAATGCTATCAACTATATTTTATTTGGCTAACTTATCAAAATAAAGTTTAAAAACTGATATAAAATACTATATTATTGACACCTAGAATTGGTTTAGGATTGAGGACTGGTAACATTTGGTTAAAGCATCACCCTGAATATGTAAGGCCCCGGATTAGAATCCCACCAAGCTAGTCTTTTTAATTTTTTTTTATTTTCTAATTGAATTTATAAAAACTAATCAAAAATACTGTTATCAAAGGAGATCTAAATGAAATAAAAGAAAATAATTGAGGTATGATAAGATTCTGGAGTTATGAACTTTTACAGTTTTATTGATTCAAATGCGACTTCTAAGTTTTCAATATAATATATAGCTATACTAATATGAAAAGAAATATTGTAATTGAATTTAGTTGTCTATATTGATAATTGTGTTTTGTGTCGTATTTATTTTGTATTTTCCCAAGTAGTTTATATTCCAAGTGACCATTTTTTTTTGACCACAAGTCTTCCACGGTTCTGTTGTGGCCACACCCTGAGCTAATCATCCGGGTCTTGAATGGAGGAACTAAGGACTGAGGACTTTAAGGGGAGATTGTGGAGGCCCTTAAAAAAAAATAATTATAGAGAGAAGTTTGTATTTACTATATATCTTTATTTATTTAACATAATACATAGAAATGATATAAAAAAAAACTTTAAATTGAATAATGATTAAGTAAATTTTAAATAAAAACTTGAAAATAGAAAAATATCTAAGTAGTTGATTAAAATTTTTTAAAAAATACTAACAAAACAATTTATTTTTAATTAGTAAAATGCAATATATGTGTTTAGATTGTACTTTAAAATGGATAGTTAAATGTGTAGATTCTTTTATCTTTAAATAGGTAAATGCAAAGCAGAGAATTTCAACTTATCAATTGACTCCTCATCAATAGATGAGAGTTCTGAATCTGAAATTTCCATTTCTTGGCTTTTCACTTCAGAGTCATTGTCGCTAGAATTATCTATATCCATTTCAAAAGATGATCCCAAATGATAGAGTTCACGATCTTCTTGAGAGAGTGGAATTGGGGCTCCAGAGAGCGGGTCTCTGCCATCTGATCCTTTAGGGAATGCTATCACATCTCGGATAGAAGGAGATGAACAGAACATAGCCATCAATCGATCGATTCCTAAAATATTTAATGTAATGATTATTTAGATATTTTCGTAGAGTATACAATATATTTCCAAGAGCCTATTATTGGCGAAAATCACGACAGGGGTGATATTCAAGACACATATTTGTATTAATAAGGTAGAGCGAATTCACCCTTCTGTCATCTCATCTATTAGCAAAAAGTTAGAGGTGAACAACTTTTATTCCCATAAGAATAAGTTTGTTAATCACTAAAGGTAAAAAAGAGAATTTAAAATACCTTTATAACATGTTTCACCTACACCAGTGTTTCTCAACCTTTTGTAGAGGGAGGAACCCTAGAGCACTTATATTTATTTCTAAGGAACCCCCTAGGACTAAAATATGAGATATTAAATTTTTCGTCAAAATATCAACATCACGCTACTTTTATACCTTCCAAATATATGTAACATACCGCAGCCGATGACGGTGTTGCCACATTTTAAAAATTTGCTAGATTTTGGGGAAATTGGGTACAAAAAACGTGCATTTTAAATTAAAATAACTTAACATTTTTATTTTCATGAATAATATTATTATTAAATTTTTTTGGTAATGTTATTGGGATACCCATATCGTCACCTTAGAGTGTAAACCTGCTAAATCCATTTTTTATCATATATGACATATAATACCGTTCGAAAGAAAAAGAGATGCAGCATCGTCCAAGTAAAACTGCTACTTAAAATTACGATCCTAAGTTGTAGAGAAAAAAATGTGAACAATAGTTTATTTCCTAAACAACAATATTAAATTTTGTTTGTTTTTTCTCTGCCCTGTAAAATTTCCTTGTTGTGAGTTAGCAGGTTTACACTCTAAGGCGACGATATGCACCTTTCGGATCGGACAAATTTTTTTTACATATTCAATGTATACTCAAAATAATATTCTCATCTATTTGAAAAGCAATGTTATTTCAAACGTCATTAATAACAAAATAATAATAAAACAATTTAAATGATGTTTTAATTTTGTTACTAATGTAACGTAATCGTTTTAATATAGGAAAGTTAAGTAACTTTAGAGCAACAAAAATGGCATCACTGAGACAATAATACTGATGTTCATCCGCATTCTTAAGTATCAATGGTTTTATTTGACTATAAGGTATTAAGACTCGAAATTTAGTATTTTTTTTTTACATGACAAATATTTTGAGGGGTGATACTACTAACTACTATTTTTGTTTTTCAATTTTTTCTTTTATTGACCTCTATCTAGGCACGGTGAACCCCAAACCTCCTTTGTGGAACCCTGGGTTCCGCGGAACCCAGGTTGAGAATCACTGACCTACACCATTCTCCCTTAACACAATTGTTAATCACTGATGACTAGCACCTCTAGAGGCTGCAGATTTTCCTCAGTTGCTTAATTTTTAAATATTTATACTAGATTACCTATTTAACATAGTTCATAGATAGCAATAGAACGCACTTAAAAATAAACACCCGGTATAAATATTTTAGATATTACATTTAAAAATAGTAACGGAGAGCAGAAGTGAGGCCACAAAAATATAATTCAACTCAAATCCTTTGAAGAGCTTTCGATTTATTTTAAAATCATCAGTAGAATGGATTAGATATTTTAAAATAATAATAGTTCAAAGTCACAAAACAAAAATTGAGGCCTCACTCCTGGGACTATTTTATTTAAAAAGAAGGTCGACATCTCCTAAGAATTGATATTACATTTATACAATCAGAGCCCCAATTAATGTTGAAATTTTAAAAAATACTATATTTTTTCAAAAACTCATTTTTTAGTTTTTAAATTGTAATTACTAATATAATATAAAAGTTCCTTGCCTATAGCAATTCCCCCATGTGGAGGGCATCCAGATGCAAGTGCTTCAAGCAAATGGTTCAAAGTAGAAGGATCGATATTGAGGAAATCTTTCAATATTTTTTCTTGTTTTTTCGGATCATGAATACGAATAGAGCCGCCGGCGATTTCGTTACCATTTAAAACCAAATCATAGTGCAAACTTCTAACCTAATTAGAAAACAAAAGAAAAAACATCAGATCAGATCCAAGTAATATTATAAAAAATTTGGCAAAAATTAAATGTTATATAGTTAATAATATTATTTCATTGTGAAATCAATTCAAAATATTTTTTATCCCTAAATGAAAGCATTAAGATTAACAATAGATGTTTATTTTTTGGAGAAACAAGCTAACTGGAAAATAGTGAATTCAAGAGAATACTTCATTTTTAAAATAGCAACCTCATAAACAAATATAAAGGACGGCCAAATGTTCGTGACTAAAAATAAAGTGTATTTCTTATTTAAACACTAGCTGCAAGGCCCGCCTTCGGTGGCCCTCTTACTAACCAGAGGGCACTTGAAATATTTTTTAATTAAAAAGTAATGGAAGGCAGCCCAGGGGTAGTGAGGAAAGAAAAAATTAACACATCAAATAAGGTGTAATTTATTGGAATCCTTCCTCCTTTCCTTTCAAACCGACGTTCGGAGGATTCTTCCCTCCTTCTTCAGGGTTTCAAGGGGTCAAAAACCATTTTATTTGTTTCCTTCATTGACCCCTTGAAACCCAGAAGGAGGGAAGAATCCTACGAAACGTCGGTTTGAAAGGAAAGGAGGAAGGAATCCAATAAATTACACCTTATTTGGATATGTGTTAATTTTTTCTTTCCTCACTACTCCTGGGCTGCCTTCCATTACATTCAATTAAAAATTCTATCAATCCGTCTCTCTCCAGAGAAAATTTCGTTGCAAAAAATATTTTTTATATTTTGTAAAAAAAGTCCTCACATGGATTCGAACCATGAAGCTTTATTACAAAGATAAATTTTTATTTTCGATCCCATAAAAAATTCAACCCTCCAAAAATAATTTATTAAAATACATATATAATTTGTAAATTTCAAGTTTGTATCTTATTTAGTTTACCAGCAACAATGTTCTGACAGACGGTTAGACAAAGAGACATTGATTGTATCAACACTAATACGGTCTCGTTTTACTTTTATACGCCACACTAAAATGAGATGTCTATTTATTCTAGAAATAACAACTTCTAGAAATAAATTTTTGGATACATCACTAAATTTGAAAGTATAAACGCTAACATTTAGATCAATTGAGTGTAGTTATATATAGAGTGTCAACTTCCTAATATTGTAAATCAATGAAAAAAATAAAATAAATTACTTTGAGTGGATCTGTTTCCAAAAGATGTTCATCCAATTCGAGAGGCGCAGTGAATGGATGATGAGCGCTTTCCAATTGACCAGGTTGTTCTCCAGGTAAAAATAAAGGAAAATCGACAATCCAAATAAAGTTAAATCCTGCACTTCTTAATTTAATACCTTTCTTCTCTAAATGATCAGCAAATATGATACGTAATTTTCCCAAAGCAGGAGTCTATAAAAAACGAAAATGTAAATTATTTATAATTTCATTAATTTTTTTTTTGTTTTATTTATTAAATAATAAATTATTTATTAATATTTTTACAAAAATAGGACTTAGAAATATCATTTAATTCAATTATAGTTAATTTATGTATAACAAAACAACTTCAAGTTTTAATAAAATGTTATTATTAAGACATGTTTTGGACATATGTTTGTCCATCTGGAGTTCATTTTGTATAAACATATCTTTCTTTCAAAAAATAATAATTTATGTAAAATTTTTGGAATGTTTGATGGATAAGTATTTATAATAAGTAGGGCAAATGCGAGTCGGGTCGCATACCCAGGGTTCCCCTACCTTATAACTCCGAAAATACTTAAGATATCAAATTCCTTTTTGTATATCGTTAATAAGGAGGGAATGAGTGAATTCGTAGAATTTTTCATAATTTTATGCTAAGTCGTTTCTTAACAAAAGGTATAAAAATCACTTAAAAACGGTCACTTTGAAATTTTAAATCGAAATAAATTTTAAAAAATTTAAACCTAAACGAGATCTTTGCAGGGATACCTCACACCCTAAGATAAAAAAAAATAATTTATTTTTTACCACACAAAATTCGAACTTCCCTAAAATAATCCTTTAATAAGAGTTTTGATTTTGCAGGAAAATGAATAGAAATAACTTTCAAATTTCAAGTTTGTATCTTATTTAGTTTATGAGCTACAATGCTCTGACAAAGGAATAGTTATTGTAGCGTACTATGATAGTATAGTGTTCTGTTTTACTTTTTAAACGGAATCCTAAAAATAAATTAATAAAAAAATGAAAGGGCGAAAAGGTGAATTATTAAATCTTTATATGTATAAAGTTTTTATAATTTAGAGTTTCTCAAATTTATTCATATGAAGTTTTGTAATATTTAAAAAAAATATTATTTTTATTAGAAAGAGATGTTTATACAAAATTAACCGAACATGGGCAAAAAGTACGTAATGTCTTAAAAATAAAATTTATGCCATTTTTTTTTATAATTTGATTGAAATAAAGAATATTTTGAAGGACAATTTTCATAAAAAGAGCACAATCAGAAAAAAATGGAAATAATATTATTACCACTTGAGTCTTTGGTCCTAAAGCAAGTATTAATAGATTGTTGTCTTTAATTTTGAGTTTGCTCTCAAGTTCTTCAACAGTGTTTTCTTCAAATATTTTTGACAATGAAGCTTTCCATTCAGTCCCCGAGGTCGTTTTAATTGTAATCAATTTAGTTTCTGGATAATCTTTATCAATTAATTGATTTAATGATTTTTTAAATGAATTGGTAAAATGGTCCTAAAAAAAACAATAAACGATATAATAATAAAAAAAATATAAAATTATAAAAATTTATTAAGAGTAATTACCAATCCTTTATCAAAAATCAAAGCTTTGGCTTCAAAATTATCTTGTGATGCCAGGGATTTAAACTTTTCACTTGATGAACTTTGAATTATTTCAGTAATATTTTTCAACTAAAATACAGTTTTTTAGGATTATTTTTAAAATAAATTACAATAATTATTTAAGAGTCTATTAATCTATACTTTATTTGGTAATCTTGTGTCTGGTTGATCGGTTCCATAATCTTCAATTGCTTCTGCGTAGGTAATCCTTTGAAAAGGAGTAGACATCGGAGCTAACGTTCTTGGCCAGCTGTGATAAAGCAACTCTTCCACTAATTTGATGACATAATCCCGATCGGTAAAAGCCAATTCAATATCAAGCTAAAATTACAATTATTAAGTGTCATACATAAAAGAATAGGGAAATATTTATTATTTATAGAAAGAGGAAAAATTTTCTCATTGAATAATAACATCTTTTTCTATTAAAATTACAAGATTTCTTTAGAAATAATAGTGAATAGTTTATATTAGGTTGTCATATAAAATTTGAATGTAAAAATAATTAAGGCGAAAAACATAGTATTGATTATAATTAGGAACTTGAGGGTGATGATTTTTTAGCATATTTACAATTTTGAGGTGAAACTTCTTATGTTCGAGAAAAGGAAATTTCCAAGAGAAAGTTTGAGTTAAAAAGAGTAAGCCTAACCCTAGCGTTTGGATAAGAACGTTTTTTTAAAAAGAGTAATTAATTTACTCTTTTCTGACCATTTTATTCTAATTATTCGTTTTTTTTTATGTTATTTAAGGGTCATTTCATTTCAATTTCAAAGCGTCTTTTACACTGTCATTAGCCGGATACTGACTGAGCGAACAGCCTCGCGAGGCTGCCTCGGGCGTTTGCCGCAGAACCGACCTGAGTGAACGCAGGAAAGGACCCGAGGCGTCTTTGAGCATTCACCAAAACCGACAACCGATAGATCGGGCCGAGGCAGCCTCAGACGAGGCAAGGGGCACTTTTGCCTTGGGCGAGGCACGTACTGACCGACCAGGCATTTGCCTCGCGAAGCAAACCCTCAGTCAGGATCCGGCTATTGAAAAACAAATCTAGCATATTTCTTAAAAAATTTAAATTTTAACAAAATTTAAAAATAATACATGACTATGGTGTAGGCCAGCGGTCGGCAACCCATGGAGAAGATCTCTATGGCACGCCACGAAAGTGACAATTTATTAAAATTAATATGTTAGCTTCCAAAGTTGATCCCCAAGGTAGTCATTAATGTTTAATTAATTTTGTTTTAATTAAGTTTCATAATAAGATCTTTGGGCAAGGCGTAAATTTTACTACACAAATAAAATTATCTTCATATATAATAGTTTGTTTTTTTTGGTGGCACGTTTAATGTGCAGTAGTTTTAATTATCTGTTTTGTGGCACGCCAATGCATTGGGGTTGCCGACCGCTGGTGTAGTAAAAATAAAATAAATAAATACAAAGCCTAATTAAAAATAGTAAACTTTTTACTTACTGAGAATATATAATTATGAATATCAATAACAATTTTGTAATAGTATTAACTGAACTAAATGAACATTTCGTCGGCTTAGAGTGTAAACCTGCTAACTCCATTTTTTTATCATATTTGACATATTAATACCGTTGGAAAGAAAAAGAGATGCAGCATTGTCCAAGTAAAATTTCTACTTAAAATTACGATCGTAAGTTGTAGAAAATAAATGTGAAAAATAGTTTTTGCCATAACAATATAAAATTTTGTTTGTTTTTTCTCTGCCCTGTAAAATTTCCTTGTTGTGAGTTAGCAGGTTTACACTCTAAGGCGACGAATTGAAGTTTCATTTCTGTCGTGTGATATTTCTAGAATAGACACACATCCTATTTTTTTATAGTTTTATTTATTTAACATAATTTAATTGAAAAATAAAAATTCAGAAAATTGCATTTAATGAGAAAAAATGATGTTTAATTATTTATTATTAGTCATGAATATTTAATAAGGGCTAGGGATGTTACCGACTACAACGTCCAGTGAAGTTACGAAAATGATGGATGAATATTTTTAATAGCCAAACCATAAGATATTAGAATGAGTCTAGTACCTGAGTAAACTCGGGTTGTCTATCTGGACGAGCACCTTCATCCCGATAACATCTAGCAACTTGGAAATATCTATCAATCCCTCCAGCCATTAAAAGTTGTTTAAATTGTTGAGGACTTTGGACCAATGAATAAAATAAACACAATTAAATTAATATAAATTTATTTTTCTATAAATATAATATGAGAAATTACCAATGAATAAAATTTTCCTTTAAATCTAGTGGGAACCACAAATTCTTGAGCTCCACCAGGGGTTCTTCTAAATAATGTTGGTGTTTCTATATCAACAAAATCACATTCTTGAATAAGATAATTGCGCATATCGTGAATAACCTTGAAAAATATTTAATTTAGAATTTCGCAGTTAATTTTAAAGTATAAAAAAGAGTACCTTGCTCCTCAGACGTAAATTCTTTTGCATTACAGGAAAACGCAAATCTAAATATCTATATTTCATCCTTAGTGGTTCCTTAGGCTGTAAATGACAAAGAATTTAATTAATAATTGTTAATATTTATTTATTAGAAATTTATATTTACCGAATTGTGTTCCCGAATATTAAATGGAAGAGTTTTTGCCTGATTTAATACTTCAATCTTTTTAGCATCAATTTCAATATGTCCAGTAACCATTTTCTGTGTCAAAAAAAATTATAAAAATAACAAATACCACATAATAGAAATATAAAAAAATAATTGGTGCATACAGGATTCCTCTTTGTCATAGGTCGAGCAACAACATTTCCTGAAACACTGATTATAGACTCTATTGGCAATTCCTCAATTAATTTTTGAAGATCTGAACGCTAAAAAAAAAGAAAATTATTCTATTAAAAAACTTACATTTAAATAAAATTGAAAAGATTTTCTTGGAGAAAGTAGCAAAGTTGTTGATTTTTAAGTGGAAAATCAATGAGGGTGTACTAGGTTTGATACAAATAAACATACCTACACCTCGCCTAGTCCTATATAATATAGTATATAAAAGAATAAATATACGTATAATATATAATTTTATTTGTTAGAGACTTAGTTTCGAAGTATTAACTTTTATTTTCAGTCTTTTTTATTATTATTATTTTGTACATATTTTAATTGTATTTTCTCCTAGGCAGAACCTCCGATTGTATGTAGATTCATTTGTAAGATGGTAAATTCACCTGTCCTTCAAAATTAGTTAAAAGATAAAGAAACTAGCTTACCAATGAATCTTCTTTTATACCCCAATGAAAAAACAATATAAATAAGCTGACGTGTTTTGATGGGGCCATCCACTTGACTTTACCATACAACCTGGCCCCTCCCTTATATTTAATATTTAATAAAATTATTTATAATCATGTAGGGGAGGGAGGGGGTTTGTTTTTGCATTTTTAGACTCCTGGTGGCCCACTGATTATGTATACAAAATTTGGTTGAGTTTGGTACAAGGGCCTAGATTTTCATTTTTTGACCCCCCCCCCTTTTTTTTGGGTGGTTAGTTTTTGCATTTTTAGACTTCTGGGGTCCCACTGATTATGTATCCAAAATTTGGTTGAGTTTGCTCAAATGGCCTAGATTTTTAATTTTTAACCCCCCTCCAACCCCCTTAATTTTGGGTCAATATGGACCAAAACTACGTGTGAAATTTGGTTTTGATATTCACACTAGATTTTGAGCTAGCTCGTCCACAAAAATTTGGTAACGCACAGACTAACTGACAACCAGACAGAATAACAGACATTTTGACAAAACAATTATTATCTCGAAAAATCTATTTTTTTCGATGTTCACTTATTAGGGCTTTTTTGTAGACCGAAATGCCATGGTTTCGCTCAATTTTTTTTAATCCAAATAGTTTCAGCCGTTTTTTAGATATTTCGAAAAAAAGAAGGAAAAAACAACTTTTTTCATGCACGATTACAATACATGACCATACCCTCTATGGTAAAGTAAAAATAAAAATGAATCGTATACTTACGTTTTCTGGAATGATAACTTGGGTTGGTCCATAACCATCTCGAAGAGTGAAAAATTTGGACATTCGACTAAATTCAAGCCATCCGCAAATAATAACACTTGTTCCAACATGAGCCTCTGTCAATTCGCCGCAATTATGTGTTCGACTGCAGAATTGAATTTTCTCCGCTAAAATCCATCAGGTATGAAAATATTTTTTAATTAAAATATATAGATATTTTTTTTTATAAATTAATCACATAAATGTATAAAAAAATTCTAGTTCATAAAGAATATTGATTATTTACTAAAATAGTTTTAATGAATTTTTTAATATCCAGAAAATTCATTTTAATCAATAATTAAGTCCAGTGGGTCTTTTAATTACATTTCTTCACAGTATATAGAATCGGGAGGAGTTAGTAATGTACAACTTGTATTTAAAATATTTAAAATAATCAAAGAATAACTGATCTTAATTATTAAAAATTGATTTTTACAATATCTAATATTTTTATAAGAATATATAGCTATTCCTTAATTTTCAATTCATTTATAAAAAATAAATTTCGAGAATATCTCATTTTTAGAATTTCACGATTTAACGCTGTTAAATTATTTAGTACCAAGCCTTATAAAGATCCCGAAAATATTGAGGACGTTTACCGTGAACGAAGATATTTTAATGCTCAGCTTCAGATTGAACAGACAATGGTTCGAACACTAAGAGATGATGCTTTTTCTGTTGGAGGTGGGTCACAGTAACTCGAATCCTCCATTTATTGTTTCACAATCGTTTCTAGAGGAAAGCTTACAACCTGATTGAGACCTGGGCTGCTATAAATATGTTAACAACATTCGGGTATTTACAACATGCAAATTACGCGTTTGGTGATTTATATATTAGATATTTGATTCGGAATTGTTTATTTGGATTAAACCACTCAAGGGATAAATATTAAATTAATCGAAATTTTGTAGCAAAAAACATCCAAAGCATCAACTTCGTTGAAAAAATATCGCAACTTGGAAAATACAGCAGGGCAGTGGCGTAGAGAGTGTAAATAACGGCCATAGTATAGTATCGCTTTTCTCTATTTGTCGACTTAAAAATTTGCCAAGAAACAAATACTTATTTTTATATATACCGGGTGTCTGTTATATATCTCAACCAAAACATTCTGTGAAAAAACAGACCAAGTTCGAAAGTAGTGGTAGCCAAGTTAAATTCGCTCAGAATAATTAAATTGAGAGATCTACTATTTTCTCAACTTAATTATTCTTGGCGATTTTAACTTGGCTACACACTAGATTCCACTACTTTTTCGAACTTGGCATGTTATTTCACAGAATGTTTTGGTTCAGATTCTCTTCTTTTTGTAAACTATGAGGAAGCCTGCTTGGTCTAAAGGGCTAGACTTTTTATTTTTGACCCCACCCCCTCCATTTTGGGTGGTTAGTTTTTGCATTTCTAGCCTTCATGGGGCCCACAGAATATATATACAAAATTTGGTTGAGTTTGGTCCAACTAGAATTTTCATTTTTGACCCCCCCCCCCCCCCAATTTTGAAGGGGGTTGAAAGATAGAAAGTTTGGAATTTGCAATTTTTCCTTTGTTTGTGTCCCAAACTCTACTAGGCGAAATTTCATGATGCTGGAATGATTGGAAGTACTCTATAGGTTTGATGACCTGTGTGTGCCAAAATTAGCTATTTTCTCATGCCCATAACTCAGAATCTATTTAAGCTATAATATTGAAATTTGGTATTCTCCTCAAGATGGATTACATAATTACATGTGTATAATTTCAGCTTTGTATCTCAAATGGATTCCGAGCTGCAGGGGGGTCGAAATGGTTCGTATAAATAGCGTACAGCGTGTACGGCCAAGGCAATGCTCGAACTTGGTCTGCGCATTCTGTGCGCTTTGATATATACTAGCTGCGACAACCGCCTTCGGCGGGACTCTTACAAGTCAGGGAGCTACGGCCCCTGGAACCCCTTCTCCACCCTGAACCCTCTCTATCTCCAACCACTCTCCACCCACGAACCCTCTCCCCGAACTCCTTCCCTCGCCTCCAATCAGCTTTCACCCAAACATATTAAGGAGAAAATGAAGTGTTTAGAAAAATAGAAAAAAATTATCTTATCCATTTTATGGTACATAATTTGGAGTCAATTTTAATTGCTTTTTGAAAATAAATTTTATTTTTTTATTTTTATAGAGAAAAGTTTGAAGAATTTAATAGAATGAAATGTTTTTATTTTTATAAATTTCATTTAAATTGAGTAAACAAAAACATCCATCTTTGTTACCAAAAAAGAAAGAGATTTGAAGGGCTGGAAAAGGGGTACCTCAGGATTGTAGCATGAAGTTAGCCTATCCTGCTCTCCTGATTCATAGGAACAGTTTGGTGGTTTGGTGTTTCATCAAAATTAGCCCAGTAGTTCATAAGTTATTTGATTAAATATTTCTAGGGGGACGGACATATGGTATATACAAGCCTGGAGTGACGGACATATAAACAGACACAGGCACAAATGCCCTTTAGTAGTATATGATAGGATATTCAATGTCAAAATTTGATTTATAGATTCAAGAATATTATCAAAAGATAGAAAAGAGCTTGAAAACTATAAATTAGATAAATATGGTTTTATTTTTATTTTAAGAGATCGTTTCTTTTGGAACTGCTTGAGCTGATTAATTGAAATTTGGTATGAAGTTGAGAGTTTTAAGACGTAAGTACTTGATAAAAAGCTTTTGAAAAATTCAAATTTAATGGCATAAAATCACGTTTTTATCTTGTTTTATCACGATTTTTTGGATTTATTAGGGGGAGAGGGGTGAAAACTTGAAATTTTGTAAAAAAGTTGCTTTTAAGATGTAAAGTTCAATAAATCACAAAAATGATTCTCTAATGGTAACTTTTTTGAACGGGGTCAGCTTGCCTTCTCTTCGTTACGCCACTGCAACCAAATAATGAATTTTAGAAAAGTCACATTAACTTTTACTGTGAATTCAATATTCTCCTTTTAGCATGTAAAATTTTTAAAGTTTGATTATTCAATGAAAATATATTTCTCATTCTCCATTGGGAATGAAAACACTATGAGTTAGAGTTTAATATATATAAAATAAAATAAATTAAAATATTTTTAAGTGTAAATCCCAGAGGATGTCGTAGTCTGCTTGATACAAATGAACATATATGCATTTAAATGACTAATTAAACATATATATATATATATGTATTGGAGACAGGCCCGGATCCAGACCTCTGATTTGGGGGGGGGGTCAGAGACGCCGCCCCGCCCACACATACAACTTTATTTTCTTCAATTTTAAAATTTAATGTTATAAAAAAAATTAAAATAAATAAAATAAACATATAAAAAATGTTGATCTCGAATGCTTTGGGGGGGGGGGGGGGGGGGGGGGGTCGCCTGGATCCGCGCATGGTTGGAGACTAAGTTCCAAAGCTTGGCTTTAATCTTACGCCTTTTTTTTTATAAATATTTTGTTTGTTTTTTCAGTTGAACATGAATATGATTGGTTCGTTAAAAACATTACCCTTGACTATAAACGAATCTTCACTCATTTGAGTATTCATGCTCATATAAAAAAAACAAATAAAATATTTATAAAAAAAAGCAAATGAAAATCAAGCCTTGGAAACTACGATCTCTAATAAATAAAATTATAATATATAATATTCAATTATATGAGTGTATTTTTATTTGAATCAAGTAGAGAAAGACACCCTCTTTGATTTACTTTTAAAAATAGCTAAAATTGAAGCAAATAAGGATGCCAAGTAAGTTCTTTTTTAAAAAAATAAAAAAGGATTAAATAAGAAAAATAAAATAAATTAAAGGATTTTTCAATTTGATATCTTAGTAATTATTATTCATTAGAATTATTAAAATGGTTTTTAACGAAAATTTTTAATCAAAATCCAACCACTAAAACTCAAATTTATTTAAATATTTTTAGTTATTTTACTGTGATATAATCATTATTATTATTATTAATTTTTTATTAAATAAAATTAGACATGTTTTTAATTAATTTTTATAAGTATATAAATCTATATACATTAAGGAAATTTAATATCTTTTAATAAAATTAGCAGCCTCTTCTTGTGGATTTCAACAAATTTTCTTATTTTTTCAACTTAAAAAACAGACTTGAAAAATAAAATGTAGAAAATGAATGACCTGCTTTAAATTTTTTAGACGGACGTTGTTGAGAAGAAGAGCTGGTTGAGTAGCTTCTAGTTCTGGATCTCTCTGGTGGTGGAGAAAGTCTATTTCCTTTGCTGAATCCGTAGTAAGAAGCTTCATTATTGACAATATTTAAATCGGCTATCAGAATTTCTATGGCCCCGGTAGGCATACGCTATGAAAAGCAAAGCTTTTGTCAAACAGTTCAGACAAACATTTGAGGACAAAGACAAAGACTTACGACATTCTCTTGGCCTTTAGGACGAGCGCACACTTTTCCTCTTATGGTGACAATTGAATCGACAGCCAATAGTTGAAGTAATTGAGACAGTTCAAAATCCTAATTAAACAAACACAATTTTGTACAAAAAGTAGATAGGAAAAAATCCTTTAACAGACAAATCTTTCTTTTCTAGGACATGACTTTGTGGTCTAAGGTGAATGGTTTTATATTTAGAAAATAGATTTAAAAATTGTTTAGATAAATTTTAAAGTATTTATTAATTAAATTCGTTTTATTGAAACATTTTAAAAGGATTAAGGAATTGTGTGGATAGAATAGTGAAAAATAAAAATCCTTAGGTGGGACGACACATTGAGATGAGCCATGACCATCGCAAAGGGTTAAGAAACGACCCAGACGTTTAAGTGTAATCCAACCACATAAACGTACTTCTTGGCCAATCAGAGAATCATTAAGGTCAGCGCATGTGTGAGTTCGACTCATGAAAGCTCGATGCACTAATGGTGTGGCTATATAAATAGTAAAGCATACAATTAAAAAGGATCAAATGTAATAGTTTATTTATAAAATTGAAAAGACTTTCTTGCTGAGAGTAGCAGAGTTGTGGATTTTTAAGAGTAAATCAATGAGGATGTTCTCTGCTTGATGCAAATAGACATATACCTATAATAAAAAGAGTCATATTAAAGGTAGTCATGTCCTGGAGAAAAACCATCTAAAATATTTATAATAAATGAGTAAAGATGAAGGCTATAACTAAAATAAATTCAAAAATCTTTCATTATTCTTTAATTTAATTGAAGATGGTCAGACAGCCTGAAATATGTTTTAAGTAATAATGGTCAGATTGAGTTTTAAGTAATAATTTAATTATTACTTAAAACTTGTTTCAGGTAGTCTGACTATCCTCAGTCAAATTAAAAAAAAAATTATTTTTATTATATCCAAACGCCTCCCACTCGATCGCGAACCCAAATGGATATAGTTTAATTAGTCAAGCCAGCTACAGAGCTGGGAAAAATGAACGAGGAAGAGATTAAAAGATTAAATAAAAATGAAATCACAAATTCATATAGTCATTAAGTATCAGCTTGGGTTCGGGGATCACTGGCCGAGAGGATAAGAGCTAAGGCTCTTATAAAGGCGTCGCAGCGCACATGCTAAGATTCCCGGTTCGAATCCCGGCTGATCCTTTTGTCTATAATATAAAAATCTTTTCTTCGTTCCCTAATTTAATTATTTTTATTGTTTGGAATTTGAATTTGATTGAATAATGAAAGATTTTTGAATTTATTATAGCTATGGTTTCGAAGGCTTGGCCTTCCTCTTCAGTCTTTTATTATAAATATTTTAGATGTTTTTTCTGCAGGGCATGACTACCTCGTTAAATGAAAATTCGTTTATAACAAGTTCATTCACTTTACAACAAATTATATTCTAAATGAAAATTATAATTTATGTTTATTTGCATCAAGCAAAGGACACCCTCATTGATTTCGTCTTAAAAAAATTTTACTTATGATTTTAGTTGATCAAAATATTACTTACTACAACGCACATATTCTTCATGGGTTAGTTGTAAATCATTGGATCCTCTATAATTATCATAACTGTGTTTCTATAAAAGATAAGAAAAAATATATAATATTCATAATATATTAGGTCCAACAATAAAAAACATACGGGTTTTGGTGAAGGATTAGGTCCAGGTCCGTTCCGGAAAATTCCTTTCAAAAGAACTTCCACGTCACCAGTTGCAAGTCGCTGGAATAAATAATAATTTGTTTAATTATTAAGTAATTTTGTTTCTTTATTCTAAAAATACCATTTATTTATTAATTTTAGGCTCTTATCTAGTAAGCTATGAAGACGGAATTTCATTTGTTTTTAATATTTTTCCTTTATGATTTTTATTATTAAATTATTTTATTTTACTAATGTTATTTTTCATTATTTATAAATAAATCTAAAATATATAAAATAGTAATTGGAGACTCATAAAAGGTCCACACTGTTCCTGAAGCCAAGGTTTCCGTTTGTATATAATTGTGGTTTGTGTGAAATTTGAGGTTTCGGAAAAATTTTTCCGAAACACCTCAAATTTCACACAAACCACAACTAAAATATATATTTTAAATTTATCCACACACAAAAAAAAAAAAAAATATTTTTGATAGCCCAATGCTCAGAACCATAAAATATGAGACAAATAAGAATTTAGCTTTTTATAACAAAGTAACAATGGATTATTGTAAGGAAGTTGTAATAAATTCAATTTATTTTAAACCACCCTCCCTCCCATATTTTGACTGGCTTGAACCAAAACTTAGCTACTAAGCGGAAACGTAATTTGAGTTTCAAATTTAATTTAATTAATTTGGTATTTACTATCTTTTAGGTAGGGTTTGTTTATGCGAAAAAAATGGAGTTTTACATCCACTCCCAATATTCAGCCTTTAAGTAAAAATTTCTGATTTTTTCCATACCCCCCCCCCCCTTTAGTTTATCAAGAAGTGCGATTTAATTTGCGAAAAGACAAATTATATATAAATTAAATATAAAATCTTACATTATTTTTTTGAGAATTTGGTCGAGCTTGTACTGTACCAATAACTCCAATGAAAGATTGTCGAGGCAGTGTATTGATTTGTTTCACCAACATTTTGTTCTGAAAAAAATAGAACATATTATACATATCCATATAGATAAATAAAGGCCTTATCTAAGTATCATCATACTATTCTGATAACTAGATGTACCCTGGAATAGCCATACCATCTGTTATAATTTCTAAATCGATTTAGGAAGAGATTATACTACATTTTATAATTTGTATTATTGTGTATGACTTGTGAAAATATTTTGATTTATTTGTTATATAAAATTATTTATCATTTTAAATTTTATTGAAATTCTTAGGGATTGAAAGTCAAATTAATTGATATAGATATATAATAAATAAATAATTTGAACCGTGATGATAGCATAGTATTATATTGTATAAGTATATTAAGTACATGGTAAACAGTATATACAGTGTGATTTATAACGAGTGTAAAAAACATTGGGTAATTGTTGATAGGAGTTCATTTTAAACAAAAAAATGTTTTACGAACATAGATCATATTTCAAATTTTGACAGAACTAAGGGTGATTAAAATTTTATATGGGAATATATACATTTAATATCTATTTATAATTGAAAACATAATTAATATTTATTGTTATTTAAAAACACAACATACCATCTTTGGGGCACCTAAACGAAAGAATAATGGATGCTCCCAATCAAATTCGCAACCATATAATAATACGGATATATGACTCAGTGAGTCGCCGATGTCGAACTGAATACGATCCCAAGAAGGGATATTTTAAGCCATTTTTGTTAGCATTAATTTTGTTATCAAAATTACAATTAACATTGATTTTGTGTTGTTTACATTGTTAAATAGATATTAATTATGTTCTTAGGAGTATTTCTAAATAAAATTTTGATCGGCCGTATTTGCTGTAAGGGATTGAAATAAAACCTACGTTAATTTAAAATTTTTTGCTTATAATATCCTCAATAATTTGCCTAAGTTTGTTACGTCCGTTAAAAATCACTTTATATATAAAATAAATACAAATCCTTTTTTGAAACAATCTAGAAATATGTGGACTTGTAATAAGCCTTTCTAGATTGTTTTATAAAAGGATTTGTATTTATTTTAAATTAAAAAAAAACAATCAAAAAATTATTTCAGTCACTTTATAATATACATAGGTATATGTTAGTTCTAGTATTTTTATCCGAATGAATAGATTATCAAGTAGATTAAAATTCACAAATAACTAAAAATTGATACAAGTCGATATTTTCAAAATGATTGAATGGCCGTATATTTATCAACTTTTCTCGGTCATCTATTGTATTATAAGGCCTTATCTAATTTCTAAATCTATTTTTTTATTTATTTTTTCCAATTTTCTTACATCTTCGGGTGCCACGAGTTGAACATCGATTCCATTGGGATCACGTAACGTAATAAAACGACCCAAACTATGAGAAACTGCAATTCCTTGTAATGCCACTTCTTGTCCAATATGGCTTTCTCGAAGTTCTCCACCGATGATACGTAGACAATTTGAAGATAAATGAGGCAGAGGTGGCAGTGGTGGTGGTGGTGGTGGCGGAAGAGGATGTGGACCATTGAAATGAGGCATTCTATCCGGTCCCATAAGCCCAGGGGATAAAGGAGGACCCCCTCGCATTCCATCAGGACCACACATCATTGGGGGTGGCGGAGGGGGTGGAGGAGGTGGTGGCTGTGCTGAATTCGAATACTAGAAAAGAGAATGTGTTAAGAAGTAAATTAGAATATTAGCAGAAAAGGCTTTCTTCGTCTAGCTGTCCTTCAGAGCTTCGCAACAAAGCAAAGTGTTTAGTATTACTGTTCACAGATCCGTAACTAGGCAATTGCAACAGGTGCACCCGCACAGGGCTCAGCTTGTAGGAAAATGGTTAAAAACTAAAATGCCTGAATATTATAATAATAAATTGAGATCTTATAAAAAAGGCATATATTACTTTTTTTTTAAAAATAATATTATAATAATAAAAGGGAAAAAAATATATATAGGGGCCCAAATTTAATAGGGTCCTTACGACTATGAGCGTTCATAAATATAATGACCACAAGAGAATGATTACCGGTACCAAAAAAGTAAAATAAATAATCAGCTCAGTTTTTGTTTTAGAAAGATTTGTTTGTTTATGTTTTTTCATCTCTATGAAATATCCTTTAAGATCGAATTTCTTCCTGTAACTTGGAATTAATCATATTTCCAGTATGTATTTCATTGAATATAAAAGAATTTTGCCTATTTTTGTACATGGGTACTGATAAGTTTATTGGGGCTTAAATGTTCGGATTTCAGTTGTGATCATTTTAAAATGAATCTAAAGTTATATAGAGGATTTTAATTTGTAATATTTTTGTGGCCTCACCCCTGATGTCCAAAAGAACTTTATGTGAAAAGAAGGTCACTAATTCCTGCAAATTTAATTCATAGCGCCAGTGAGACCGAAGCGACTTAAGTTTTCTTTCTGAATTCGGTCTTTGATCCTGCGAATTAAGCAAGCGCTCACAGTTTTCTGGATGTTAGGTACTTTTGTAACGATTTTGGATTCTATATGTGCTTTGTAGAAAAAAGTTGGAGAAAAAGAGCAGAAGGCCTGTCATATTGTTTTGGATAAATGCGACAGTATATAAAAAATGTTCATTCAAATCAAATCGGCTTGGATCTTTGGTTAAGGTATGCTCAGTCAAGGGAGGACCCAGGAATTTTTTATGGGGCTGTTTTTTGGATCCCCATAAAAAATCGAACTACTAGACCAATTTTCTATTTTTTTAATCGACGCGAAATTTTTACCTCTTTAAATTAATATAGGACGGTTATTTACAAAATATGGACCGTTTTCGAGTTATAAGTGAAAAACTGGAAAAAGTCCGAAAATTTCGAGGTTTTTCGACCACCAAAAGTTGTCCCCCACACTTTCGTGGTCGCGAACTTAAGATTTGGCATACCCACACCATACCAAGCGATCCTAGATAAAAAAAATCTTTTCCCCGCAATTAATGTAAACTGAACCACTTTTTGGATCCTATATTTACTGGGCGACAGGCAAATTAGACCGAAAAAAGACCGCGCTGGCTAATACATATGCACAAGGTGGAAATAATTTTAATCGACGTTAGGCATCCCAAATAAGAGTTATATGAGTTTGCGACGGTTTCTGGATTGTGCTAAATTTTTGAGGGGCTAAAAACCAAGAAAATTTTGGACTTTTTCAGATTTTTGCTTATAACTCGAAAACCATGCGATCTACCGAAAATTTCAGTCTTACCAAAATAAAAGAGCATAACGTTAAAGAATAAATAAAATAGAACGAATAAAGTTAAAATCGGTTCAGCCGTTTAGCCACAATCGATCGTCAAATATAAATAGTTTGAGCTCTTAATGGATAAGAGCCTTGCTCTTGCTCACGTCAGACAAACGAAAGGTCGAAGGTTTGGGCCTTGGTTGATCATTTTGTGATAAAACATCTTCACTTTATTCTGTAATTTAATTTAAGATTCATAATAAGTATAATTCGATTTTATTAGTCTCATATTGAGCAGATTTAGTTTGGTGAAGCTCAAGGGTGGCAGAGTCAGGCTAAATATAACCTTATTGAACCGAACAACACATTCAATTAATAAACTTCAGAAATGATTTGAGATAATTTATTTATAACGATTCTGGGTAGAATGGCTAGAAGTAAGCGTTCTCTGCAAATTAACTCGGAATTTTAAAAATCATCGCAAAACTTGCACTTAAATAGCATAATGCTAGTCACTTCATTATTATTTCCAATATAAGATGTTAATCATTTTTAACTTACCCGATTGAAGTAGCGGTTTGGTTTATAATTGTAGGAATTCATTGCTGATGCTAAACTCAAGAATTCACTCGAATTAAAAATTTTAAATAACTTTATATTAATATATTAATTCAATAGTTACAAGAAATAATAAACCGGCTCAGAGAAGGTATTAATTTGGATATCTTAGGTATATTAAGATTTCGGCTAACACAAATAAACAACTGAAAATAAAAATAAATAAAAAATTTTAAATCGAATAATATTCTAAAATTATAATATTCTTTGGATTGTGCGAGTCAAATTGATTTTTAAATACCATGAATTGTTGTGATTTTAATATTAATAAAATGTGTAGAAATAAAAATTAATTAAAATTCAATGTGGTTTTATAATTTATACTATTTGTAAGTATATATTATATTAAAGATAATCTATCCAGTTTAATAAAATGATACATTTAATAGGTTAAATCACACGTAGAGATCAGAGAGTATCGAGTTGCAACTCAATGTTAAATGGCGGCACAGTACAACTTACACAGTTCTACCACAGTCATAGTTTTACTGTGCAAAAAGTGCAAACTTTTTAAACAGATCTAGCCGTAGCATTCGGGATTAGGCTAGTGCATAGGCGCAAAGTTGTATGCCGGTTTAAATCATAATTATGTAATTCAATCATGATTCTTTTACCGTGCCTTTAACTGAACATACTATTTTCCCTATTGTTGTGACTACCCAAAACGTTCAGGTAAATAACCAAGTTTTACAGGATATAAATGCCTAAACGTTCAATTAAAAATTTAATAAAATAAAAAAATACTCTGATAAAAAAGTAATCTGGGAATCTAGGAGGTCATGTCTCCTACTCCTAAGGAGCAGCGGCGCAACCATAGGGGGGGGGGGGGGGCTAAGGTGGCAGGATTTTGAAAAAAAAAATGAAAGTAAAAGTAAAAATTAACAATTTAAAAAAAAAAATGATAAATTTTAATCAATATTTTGACTTTAAATTAAGACAAAAAAATGATTCTATTTCCATTACATTTTGGAGAAGTGAGACTATTTCTTTTAAGATCGATTTTGTCTAACAAGATTAACTATTTATTAAGAGACTGGAGTCTTTAATAAATCGATTGATAACACTAAAATTTCATCTTCTAAGCATATCGCAACAAAATGTTTTTATTATTTTGTTTTGTTTTTTGATGAAATCTATTGAATCCCACATAATTTATAATGGAAATGTCTTTATTTTTGAGTAGAACCCTTTGTTTAGAGTAAGTACTCTAATTATTTAGTTTTTTCAAAATTTCTCAAAGAAAGATTACAAGTTCTACAAAAAACTTCTCATCATAAAAATCATGAAATGTTATTTTTTTCGAGATTCCTACTAATTACTCATCTTAGAGACCTTAGAGATACCTTTACAATGGTCAAATTTCCTATACATCTATTTTATTGAAACTATAGTCTATTCGCAGGTTCTTGGCTACGTGTGAGGAAAAATAAACCATCGGCTCTTTCCCCAGATAACATCGTTTTTTAACCGACTTCGAAAAGAGGAGGTTATCAATTCAACAGAATGTCTGTTTTTTTTTTGTTTTTTTATTATTATTGTGTATGAACATTTATTTCTCTTTAGCATGTGGAGCGATTTTTACCTCTTCTGTACCGCAATGCATGAGCCATGACGTCAACACATTGCGATCTGTTGCGACTTCACCCAAAAGTTTAATGCTGTGACTAGACATTTCTATAAAAGACATGAATATAAAGTATTTTAAAGCAGCTAACTTCATTCATGTGTAATGGCTGTTGCTTTGTTAGATTTATGAAACGAGGAAAATTAAATTATTACAAAGTAAAAAAAAAAATATATTCGTGTCATCATATTTAAGTCGAATATTTTTCTATATAAAAATTAAATAATAAATCATGGGGGATTCATTTAATGATATATTTCAAAATTGTATTTGTACATTGAAAATACAATATGATCAAATTAATTGGTAATTTTTTCATTTTTTTAATTGACATTCATTTCAATTTCTATATATTAATCTTATCTTGTAGATCAAAGCCCACCAAAGCCAATTTCTTCATTCACTATGGATAATTTCTGGCTTCAATTATTAAGTTCAGTAAAAACCATTTCTCATGAAATTACCAAACTAAGCCTTCTCTATTCTAAACCACCTGCCCCTGGCAAAAATGCAATTAAAGAGATGCTTCAAACAATTGAAGGAGCAATAGTTGAGATGTATAATGTTTTTTTAACTTTACCAAAAGAAAAAGGAATTGCATTAAGAAAAGAAGTTTTTAAAGCAGTCCATCGAATAAATCTGGATATAATTACTGTTCTCAAATCAATCAAAGACAATGGAATAAATATGTATGTTATCAATATTTTCCTTGATTTATTAGTACATTTTTCTATTTTCTAATAATTTCATTAACATTTTATTTACATGTAAGAATATTTTCTTAATTCATTCTATAAAGGAAATGTGAGCCTTAAAAAGAAGTAAAAGAATTGACATTGGATAAAGTCAAATAAATGCTACTTCTTGTGTCAAATCAGTCTTGAGGCACAAAAAAGATTATGGTCACAAATTTTACTAAAATTATGTTATATTTTTACTAGCTCGGCAAATGTTTAGCACAGCATAAACAATTTTCCATCTTTCTAAATGATAAATGTAAAATCTTTTCTCTCTAGATTTGACAGTTTCGAAATAGTGAGCAATTTAAAATTTTTATTTCTATTGGTACATTCTATACTTTAAAACTTAATAAGTCTATCATAGTGTCAAAACTTAAAAGTTTTAATTTGATTTTATTTAAATATTAAATGAATTTCAAAAATCTATTTCATGTCCAATCTTAACATTCTATTACAATGTCATCTGTTAATTACAACTCATCCATTTTAGTCGTATTTCTCTTAAAGAAATGCTTTTTCTCCAAACCTCCCCTAGAAACCATGCCAATACTAATTAAGAATATATTAGAAAAAATTCTGTAGATGTTAATGACAAACTATGAGAACAATCATTTTTAAACGAGTCCAGACCAGCTTCTTTCGTTGATCCTTTTAAACCCTGAAAAAAGAGGGAGGATCTTCTAAAACTTTGGTTTTTAATATATAAATTAATGTTTCTATTTTTATTTGATAGAGATTATACTTTCGAAAGTTTGACATTCATCTTCACCTTATTTTTATAAATATAATATTTATATTAATGACTGAAGATGAAGGTCACACCTTCGATACTATAGTCTATCAAATAAAAATATATACATTCTTAGGAGTATCTTTATTTGTATCAAGCAGAAGACACTCATTGATTTCCTCTAGAAAATCGACAACACTTCTAATCTTGGCAAGAAAATCTTTTTAAATTATTATATTCGGAGTTTATACTTTTCATTATCCTTGTGCTGCCATTTCATCAATTCTTCATTATAAATATAGTTTAGTACATTACATTGGAGGCAGAGACTCTCTCATCATCATTGAGTACACAGTCCTAAGACTGGTTTGACGCAACCACCCGCCAGCTGTTTGACCTCTCTAAGGGTCGGTTGTATGTCGCAAAGTAAATGCTTTTTACAAGTCACAAAGGGTAGATGGTAAATGGAGGGACTGGGATGGCCAACCAGATGACAGGCACTTTACCATCTACCCTTTGTCACTTGTAAAAAGCATTTACTTTGCGACATACAACCGGCCCTAAATGTCTTGCATCCCATATCCACAATTATTTGGTTGAAACATTTTAATCTCCCCCCCTTTCTTTCCCACCTCCCCCTCCAAGATATCCATAAGCAGTTCCCCATGTCTCAGTGTGTGTTCCATCATCTGACCTCTTCTTTTCTTCAGACTCTTCCACAAGGTTCTTCTTTCTTCGATTCTTCCAAGAACTTCTGCATTTGTAATTTTATCCATTCATTTGATATTCATCATTCTTCTGTAGCACCACATTTCGAAAGCCTCTAATCACTTTCTCTCCGCTTCTCTAATTGTCCAGGTTTCACAACCGTACATGGCTATGCTCCATACATATGTTTTCAATAGCATCTTCCTGTTTTCTAAGCTTATTGAGGAGGAGCTTAGTAGTTTTTGTTTTGAATTAAACCCCATTTTTGCTTGGGCAATTCTTGATTTAATTTCGTTTTCCCTCCTTCCATGCCATGTTATTTAAGGAATTCCGCTACCTAGGAAGTAAAATAACAAGAGACCCTCTACATTAATATAAATACTTTTGAATTAAAATTGTAATTTGCATTAAAAAATGTTCATGTAGTCTGTTTAATTTACGTACAATTTTTTTAAAAACAGTCCTGTCCTCCAGTGCCTCCAATTTCTACATCTAAGTTAATTATTTTTATAAAATAAATACTTTTATTTATTTATTTTAGTGAACAAGATAGAATGAGGATTACTGGCTTGATCTGGGAAGCTTGTGATTGTATTGAAAAACTTCCTAAAACTAATTTGCAAGTAACGTGTAAAATCGTCCATTCAGAAGAACAGCTTGTAGTTGACGCGATACAAGAGATAGAAGGTGAAGTGAAGGCGGATGTGGCTGCCGCCTCTTTACCAGATCTTGATAACACAGATCGATGGAGCAATCAAGATCGAGAGTTAATTTTCCCATGTATTGGTCTTATTAAAACTGCTAGATCATGCTTGAAGAAAGTTTTTCATGCTTTGAAAAACAAAGGCAACTGTAACTCTGACGAAAACATAGCTGAACTTGATCAACTCATTGTGACAGTCAATGATTTGAGTCCAGCTATAGATGATTTTGTCACAACTGTATATCCACCAATGAACAAAGAAGGAGTAAAAAATGGAGTAAGTTTCATATACTTCTCATAATTCAATTCAGTCCCCCTTGTAGTTACTAAATTAAATCTATCCAATTTATGATAAAACGTAAAATTCATTTGTCCTTGGGTGGTTTGCTTAAGCTCTTACAAGTCTGAAATATTGCTTATGTTTTTCATTTTTGCAATCAATGTTAATTTAGTAATTTATTAACAGGTCCCGAAATCGAACTGATTACTCAAATATTTTGTTTTAAATTTAATTTCTCCACACATTAAAAATTGAAAGGTTTGAAAAGAAAGAGGAAATGATCGTTTTTATAGGGTTCCGTTTAAACTTAAAACCGGACCATATTAGTCTCGCTACAATGTCTTGTCTGTCAGAGGATTGTAGCTTCTAAACTAAGTTAAAATTTATTACTTTTATGAATTCGTTTTACTAAAATCAAAAATCGTATTAAAATTTTGTTTGATGATTATTTTGGGAGAGGGTCGAATAAATCATTTCTATCATGAGGTTTAAGGTATCGCTGGAAAGATCTCAAGCTTCCTAATTTAGTAGAATTATCCTACATTTTTTAAAATTAATTCACTTTAAAATGAAGATGTGAGAGCGTGAGAGGCTTGAAGATACCAATTTTTATCTGATTTTTGTACCTAACTAAAAAAAATAGTAAAAAATTCCACAACTTAGTTTATTCTCTCCTTATGAATGACAAATAAAAACGACATCTCAAGCATTTTGGTTGATATAATCATTTTATTTTATCTCTACAAAAAATGTATAATTTGGTCTTTATAAGAATGTTAGTAAAATTCCTCTGTCCATTGGTTCATGCTTCCAACTTAAGTGTGTAATGTATAAGAAATATTTACCTAATTTGTTCTAAAAAATAAAAATTGGATTTGAACCAAAGTGGATACATACTTAAGGAAGCTTATGGACAGAGAAACTTTACTAAAATTCTTATAAAGACCAAATTATATATTTTTTGTGGATAAAATAAAATGCTTATATCAACCAAAATGCTTGAGATGTCGTTTTATATTAATATAATGACTTGAATAATAATTATAATATCAAATAAGTATTTTGCCCAGAGTAGCAGTTTTGGAAAATACTACATAATAATTGATATTCACTCAGCTAATATTCTTAAATTAGGTTTAAATTTCATAGTTCTCATCAATCAATTATAATATATCCTTCAGAGTACGTTTCATACGAACAAACTCCCAGTACAGGCACCTTGAAAGTATTCAAAAAGAAAGTAGAAACTCAGTGATTTTCTCTCAGCACCTGGCTCGATAAAATAATTTTCATGACTTCTTGAAATTTATTATTCATTCTATGTGCTCATATCTGGGAAGTATATTTTTATTTCTACTTTGTTGTAAAAATAATTATATATGTAATACATATATTTAAGTTTAAAATTTGTCATTTGCTATAATGTATAATACCATATGTAAAAAAACAAAAAACAAAAGCATGATTGTAAAATTCGAAGAGAGCTAATGAGGCTAATAAGCCCTGGCCCGCTAATAAAATTAATATTATTTTATATATAGGTATGCTTATCTCAATCGCAGTTAGCTTATTTTTCAAATCTAATAAACGGTATGTATTTATTGTTTGGATTTAGATTTTTTTTATTTATATATTGATTATTGAGTTATTAATGATTGATTTTATATATTTTCCCAGGCATTACAAGTGGTAAACAAAATCGAAGCAATATTGAAGTTGATACAAAAAAGCCATTTCATCACAGAAGAGGATTCCCAATGGGTGGATTTTTTATTAAAAGCCATTGATCATAATAATAATAGGTTACAACCATTACTTGCTCTAAAATAAATATTTTCATTGAAAATTTACATACATAAGTATAAATATATATTTTTTCATTGTATAAATGTACAGATTTCTTTTCTATTAAGACTTCTATAATATATAAAAATAAATGAATATGGTTTTTATGATATTATTTTTTTAAGGCCCTTAACATCAAAAATTTCTATTAAATATCCATCAGGATCCTTGATAAAAGCAATTCCTTTCATTTTTCCATCATTTGGTTTTTTAGTAAATTCAACATTTAATGTTTCAAATCGTTTACATGCGGCGTCTACATCAGGAACAGAAATACCAATATGTCCTAGAAAAAAATATTAAATGCGCATTATTAAAACATAGATCATAATATTTTCATTTTTGTATATTTTGATCTCTTACCGAATCCTCGGGGTTCTGAATTCCCATTATGATATTTCAGTTCTGGGTCAGATTCTGAACCCCAGTTACTAAAATCAAAATAAAATTTATTTAATAATTGAAAAAAAATGTGATCATAACTCTAAACTAATCATAATACTAATTAAATTGAAATTTGTGAATTCAGTATATTTTAGATACATTTTATTGAATAAATTCATTATTTTTTAATAATCGCACACAAGAAATTTGTGAAAATAAAGACAATATTGCTGAGTTGACTCTAACTAAATCTATAGTTACTTAAATAACTTCATATATTGAAAGCGAGACGTAATAAAATAGAAAATTTTGATTAATCACATAGTTTCATTATTAGTGGTCCAATCTAAAATAATAATCTTTCACTTAATCAACCTAACCACCAAACCAAAGCCTCACCAAAAAATATAAATTTCAACTTGCTTGATTTTTTTTTTTATAAATTACTCATTGTTGAAGTTTGATTATATTTTTATCATTATTCTATATTTGCCATGACTGAGTCCTTAGACCTTTAGGATCATGGTAGAGCAGTGGTTCTTAACCTTTTATTTGTCGAGGCCCCCTTAAAATCAGAAAGTATATTCGCGGCCCCCTTAAAATCCTAAAATATTTTCTTGGCCAGTATCCCCCCACCATTAGGTAATATACTCGTAATTACTTGTAGAAAAAAAACTCAAATGTAACAATAATTTATAAATGTTGAATACACTCCAATAATTTGTCTATTCTCACTTCAATTGCCTTACTTTTAAAGTTATTCTCATGGAAGAGTCTAATCGGATTCGATTCCTTTGCTTCGTTTTAATATTGACCATTGTGGAAAATCCCTTTTCGGACAGATATGTGGAAGCAAAAGGCAATAAATATTGTATGGCTATGGTGAACAGGTATAAATATTCCTTCCGAATATGTATCCAAAAGTGTACCAAACTTTTTTTCTTGAAAAGTGAATTCAAACTTAAATCCTTTATCAATTCAATCAGAGTGCCATCGACTCTCAATTGGTGATAAATTGGTATTATCCCAGTTATTATAGAGATCTGAAATCCACAATTTTCTGCTATCAATTTCATTATTTTGAAAAAAAATTTCAATTAATTTTTGTATATGACATTGAATTAAATAATTTGTATGTTCTTTATCAAATTCACAATCATTTGGGAATAATTTGGAAACATTTCGAAAACTATTCTTCGAATCCATGTACGAAGTTTCATTTTCATCGCCTCTACAGGCGGCCCTCGACTTTCGCACATAATTGGTTTCTGAAAGTGTATGCGAATGTTGAATGTTCGAAAGTAGAGGGATATAAAAAAATGATGTTGATCATGAGAAAATTGATTTTGATCATCAGTCCACCAAGACAATGATCTTTCCATTTCATCCATGACTATGCAGTGTCTTTTGGAAACACTCTTTGAAAATATATTTTCACAAATATGAACGTATTCCTTAATTTTATTCTTGTTTTTCAAAATTAAACATATCGTAGACCTGTCTATGTCGTAGGAACGGCCGATAGAAACAAAAGATTCACCACTTTCAGAACAAAAAAAAAAAATATATTTTTTGAAAATGTGCGAAATAGCGAATTGTGCGAAAGTTGAGGGCCGCCTCTATTTTATATTGCATGGAAAAAATGTTGTGTTGTTTTCCTTGCATAGATAAATTTAGTTGCTTTATCAGATTGTTAGTAATAACATTTCTTGAAAAATATGTATATTTTCTATAGTTAAAAATTGTAAACCTAGACTTAAAAAAATATTTACATGGTTTTATTCAACTTGTAATTTTGTTTGCCTGTCTGTTTGGGTCAAATTTACCTATGCCCTCAACGTTTTCATTTAGTTTAACCATGTTTAAGAATAATGAGATCTGTCATTTTCTTATGTATCACTTATAAAAACTAGTAACATATTTTTTTTTATTTGTAAAGATATAAAAACTTAAAAAATTATAATATTTTCGCGGTCCCCTTGTTAAGAATCGCTATGGTAGAGGATACATCTATTACAGAGAAAACTCCTTGGTCATCACAAACGGTAATAATTTATATCCCTAGAACCCGCTCATATAAATATTTATTCTTAATAACACAGCTCCACAACATAATAGGCTAAAACCTCTTGAATAAACTAAAGATGATTCATGTCCTGAAGTAGACATCTCTTTTGCCACCCTGGATGCTATTCAAGAAGGGAGCAATACTAAATAGGAGATCCGGCCTTAGCTAACTCACTCGATTCCCTGGCTTATCGTAGAACATTTTCCACCCTTTCACTGTAATATACATTTATACTATTATATTATACTACTAAAGCGGATTTGTGCCTGCCTTTGTACCTACCTTATGTACCTATGTCCGTCCCCCCAGGGGGTGGGAGGGGGTCTAGGGCTCACCTCCCACCCCCTGGGGGGGTGGGGGTACTAAAGGGTATTTCTTTCTGTGTCTGTACCTATATCCAGGGGGCTACTAAAGGGCAGTTGTGCCTGTATATATATGCGTATGTTTGTCCGTCCCCCAGGGGGTGGGAGTTGGGGTCCAGGGCGTGGGGAGTTAGGTATGTGGGGATCCAGGGGTACTAAAGGGCATTTCTCTCTGTATCTCTACCTATATCACATACTACTAAAAGACATTTGTGCCTGTCTCTGTATGTACCTATGTTTCTATGTCTCCCCAGGGGTTGAGAGGTGGGGGTCAAGGGTGGGGGTTCAGGGCTAAGGAGTCCAGGGGGTAGGTTTACTAGGGTGGAGGGTGATCAGAAGTGGGGCAGACGTTCCAGGGTTTGGGAGTGGTTGAAGATGGAGGAGAGGGAGTGTTCAAGTTAGGTGGGTCCAGGGGGCGAAGCCCCTTGGGTAGCAAGAGGCCCACCGAAGGTGTGTATTGCAGCTAGTACTACCATAAAATTAAAGTATATAAAGAAAGAGAGAGAGAGAAAAATGTAAACCACTACCAATTATAGACCCAATTTTGTAAAAAACTAATCTGTTGTAAGGGGCCCCAAAATAAATAATTATATATAGCTAAATTTCTTAATCCCCCTTGAGGCCTGTTTGCGCGAAACAATTTTCTAACGCTGACAAATCTGATAGAAGCCGAACAAATCCATTCGCTAACTCCTTGATACCTTCTAGTGAAGGTAACTCACTTCCCGATTCCATCTTTTCCGTGATCTCTTGTTGCATTCGATTGCATTAAAAAAAACAAAAAAAAACAATCTACAGTTGTTTAAGACTCGTATTCACAGGCACCTTCGATTAAGACACAACACCTGACATCGGAAATCTTGTTTCTTATTTTCAAGATCCAGAGATCAATCCTGGCCTATTTGATTTGTACCTTCTTGGTGTAACTCCTCGCATCAATAATAGAAAAAAATAATTTCTTTTTAAAGTTATAAGTCCTATCTAAGCATCATTTACGCTAAACAAACAATTTTACTACATACAACGCTCCTTCACGATTGAATTAGAAACGAATGGAAGGAACTCACTGGCACGTTCCGAAAACCCTATGACTTTTGAGCCTGAAAGATCTTTCCCGTCTCATACCATCTTTATCCTACAAGGTCTGGATGATCACAAGTTTCTCGGACCCCACCCCTAAAATCCCCCCCTTTTTTTAGAATACAAGAGTTAATTCTTAAAGATTAAATTTTTCAAAAAAATAATTTGACGATCAAAACTTGCTTAAAAATATAATAAAAATATCTCACTGGCAAAGTTCAATGGTTGCTCTTCTTGTTAAAACCCATTCTATTAATTTATCATTATCTTTAGGAAAATCCTCTTCTTTTTCAAATCCCATAAAATAAATTGAAAATTGCATTTCAGGAAAATCCAATTTTTTTAATAGCCTCATTCCAAGTACACCTGAATAAAATTCCAATGTTTTTCTTGGGTCTTTAATTCTATACATTGTCTGTTGCATGATGAATTCCTAAAAGAACAAATTATAATGTAAATTATTTGATTATAAAAAATATATATGTAAAGTATTATACTGTAGTTGCTGGATCTGGACTCTTGAGATATTGATTAGCTTCTTCATTAGATAACCCTTTAATTTCACTCATTCTTGAAATTATTTATTTTATAAAAATAAAAAATTTTATACACGTTAATGATAAGTTTAATAGTTGGTTTACCACTGTTCACTGTATAAGTATAATATAGATGTGGATCAGACATTAATTATATCGATAGTAGCGCACTCTCTTATCTTATCTTTTAAGGAGAGGTCAAATCGAGGTCCCCACGGATTTCAATACAATTCTCTAAATGGATATGGTGCGTTAGTCCTGGGAATGCATTTATTATGCTAAAGGAGAAGGGATATTTCTCAATCCTTTGAGATACCCATTTTAAGTAAATGCAAAATTTTATTCTATCTATGGAAGCCAGATATATATCGTCGTAGCCTTTTCTTTTATTAAAATATTTCCCACAAAATATATTTTTTCAGTTGTATGAGTGGTAATTTGAAAAAAAATTTCTTATCAGAGAACGAGTTTTACTAGAAGTCGGAAACTTGTAACACAAAAATCCACAGACTTATAATATATTCAACACAAACTTTTATACAAATTTCAGCTCATTAGCTTTTACGGTTCACCCGTTTTAACGAGTTTTTCTGATTTTCTTCATTTTTTCAATCAAAAGTTTTGAAACAAGATAGCCCAAAATATAAACAGTTCTTCGTTTTGGCTCCAAAACAAACTTTATTCGATCTCCTGTTCTGAGACTTATTGTGGGTATCTAAGTCCAAACAGTCAGAAAAAATTGTGTGAAAAAGGCTCTCAAAAGATAGGAAATTAGAATATTTTTAGAAATATTGTCGACATAGTAGTAAAAATTAATTAATTTTAATTTATTTAAAAGGCCCTAATATTACATCTAATCACCCTACTATATTAAATAAATAAACGGTAAGTTTTACTCTACTGATGACATGTTTTTGCGATAGTAATCCTGCTTAGTACGAGAGGAACCGCAGGTTTGGACATTTGGTTCACGCACTCAGTCGATCGGCCGTTGCGTTGGTGCGAAGCTATACCATCCGTGGGATTAAGCCTGAACGCCTCTAAGGCCGAATCCCTTCTAGACAATTTGTATTGAGCAATAATAAAACTCGGGAGACCCGTTGTGTCGAAAGGCACTATAACTATGTAACTTTCTTAGGGCCGGTTGTATGTCGCAAAGTAAATGCTTTTTACCACTAACACAGGGTAGATGGTAAATGGAGGGATTGGGATGGCCAATCAGATGTCAGTGCCTGGCATCTGATTGGCCATCCCAATCCCTCCATTTACCATCTACCCTGTGTTAGTGGTAAAAAGCATTTACTTTGCGACATACAACCGGCCCTTAGATGAATACGTTCAATCGTGTTTATCGTATAAGCCTTTTTTGCCGTTACTTGTAAACTAAGTTATAGACGAAATTCTTTTCGATTCTATAATATTACTTGAAGCGGTCAACTATGGGTATATATTCGATGTCGGGACTCGGGAATCATTTGTAAACGACTCAATTAAAATAATTTAATTCTTCTATTATTCTAGTATCGATTTTCATTTTAATCTAGTTCATATTCCCTTCAATTTTCGTTTATCAGTCAAAGCTTAATTAGAGAAATATATGCGATATGATTTGAAAATTATATATTGATTTTGATGTACCTATATTTTTTTCTAAATGAAGTACTTTTTTCATTTTTTTTATATACGTATATTTATAATTTGACTTTTCATTAAACTAATGTATACATTTTAAAGCCAACTATTTTTCTTTTAATTAAATTAAAAATAATTGATTAAAAAAAATAAATTTGCATTTTTATTACTTACAAATATGAATATATTAAAATGTTTGCCTTTCCCTCTTTTTGTTGAATACGATGCTCGATTGAACGTACTTACTATTAATCTGCCCCAGGATATGGAAATTAATTCACTTTATCTTTCATAACAACCTTCATTCATTTAAATTAAAACTAAAGTTCATATAAATTCTTTCAACTCTGTTTACCTCTTATTTTCGTTTCTACATGTAAAAATGATTTTTTATTTCATATATTTCAATAAAAAATAATAATTTACCTGGTTTGCGGCCTTCATTAAAATGAAACGCAGTGCTTGTTTCTAAAATAATGGAAATGGTTATTAACCAATACGTCCTCCGTCACTTAGAAACTAATAAAATAATTCACGATAGGCGACATGGATTCAGACAGTACCGTTCCTCAGGCAACATTTTAACCTATGTCACTCACACCTGGAACAAGACTCTAGAGACCGAGAAAGAAACCCTAGCTGTAGCCATAGATATCTCAAAAGCTTTTGACCAAATTTGGCACAAAAATCTTCTTGCCAAACTGACAGCCTTTGGCTTCACGCCAACACTTCACAAATGGTTAGAAAGCTTTCTGGCAAACCTTAGTATCAAAGTTGTGGTAGATGGAATGACATCTGAATCTTTCTCCACAAATGCTGGTGTTCCCCAAGGCTCGGTAATCTCCCCCACGCTCTTCCTTATATACTAATACGGTCAAACGTCAAAGCCCACTCTCATTGACGATAGCACTCTGCACGTCACTCCCTCACGAATAATTGAAATAATGTTGCCTCCTCAATCACTCTCGACCTAGGCAGACTGGATAAGTGGGGCTCTCAAAATTTGGTTTAATGCAAACAAGACTCAATGTTGTTTGTCAATTTCTGGGCGCGAAAATGAAAATTTCCTTGACACTCTTCAGTTTGAGTCCCCTGAAGATGTCTGACGCCTGTCCATATTAGGCGTCTCAGTCGCATCTGACCTGTCTTGAAATGAACACATCTTCTCTGTGGCAAAATCTGCAGCAAGGAAGATTGGCTTCTTATTCAGGTCCAAGCGATTTTCACGCCCCTGCATCTTCTTATCCTCTACAAGGCCCAAATCCATACCCTGTCTCGAATACGGCTCGCATCTATGGAGAGGGACCTTCAAATATTCTCTTGCTACCCTGGTTGCAATTCAGAAACGAGCTAATTGACGATTCTATCCTCACCGACTCCCTTGACTCACTAGCTCATCGAAGAAATGGTTTTGCCCTTTCCCTATTTTATAGATACAGGTGCTCTGATGAGTTAAAATCAGTAATTCCCCCCAAAGCATGCTTTGCGCGTAGCACGCGTTTTGCGGATTCCCAACACTCTTTCGAGGTTAAATTAGAAAAGTGCCAGACCATTTCATTCCCCATGACTACAAGGAACTGGAAATCTCTCCCGGCCTCAATCTTTCCCAGCACCTATAATCTACAAACCTTCAAAATCCGAGTGCACAAGCACCTATGCCTTCACCCTAAATTGATCAACTTTCCCTTCTCTTCGGTAATGTAAGGGTCTTTTGAGATTCATAGGAGCTGCATCTTACATTCGATTGTACCTATTAAAAAAAAAAAAAAAACTTCTGTATCCTAGGTAGATGTTTACAAATATTATGCGCATGTATTCTTTTAATTTTGCAGATTGATATTACACAGGTCTGTCTGCGATGAAAAAAATTTAAATAGTTTTATGTGATTCTTATAGTTTTTAAATAAAATTCTTTTTTGAGTTTCACATCACATTTTTTCATAAACCAATACAATTGAAGTGCTTATCTTATCTTATTATTTTAATATCCAATTCTTATATAAATTATATAATAGGTTCCTGTTTTTTTTTTAATTAAATTAATTATTCACAGGTAGGTGTGTCAATAAAAATTTATAATTACTTTTTTCATTTTCCTTTGATTAATTGTTTTTTTAATTTTAAAACACAGTGCACAGTAGCTTATTACAAATATTATTATTATATATTAAAATTAGGAAATTTAATTGATTAGATAACTGGTTAAATAAAATGTTAATTAATTGAAAGAAAAACAATTAATTAGAAGTATTGAAGATGGAGTGGTAAAACTGAATGTCGAATTGATGGAAAGGCAGTAAAATAATAATAAAAATCACAAATTCCGAATAAAATAATTTATTAGAACGTTAAACATTTATATTACGCAACGTAGATTGAAATTTTTTGATTTTTAATGTTCACCCTTGATCTATAAATTATTGGTTTTATTATTTAATATAAATCATTAAAAAAAACTTCTGAAATCTTTTATTACATCTTACGTCAGCCAGAACAGAACATTAACTCGGGTACCGGATTTTATAGGGGGGGGGGATAAAATAAGCTTTTAAATCTATTATTTCTCTAGCTTCCAAAGTAATCTGCAACTAAACTTTATTTGAGAATAATATTTTACAGTTTATTCGATTATTTTTATTACAGGCTACAGTGTAGGTACTGTTTTAATAGATACCTATACTTAAAGTTATATATAAGTTATTTTATAGGTAAGCAGAAACGTCCTTTTTTGAATGGAAGAGTTACGTTAGTCTCTCCAAATATTTTTTTTTTTTATTATATTTTAATGCGAATCTGACAGCATACCAAGAGTTCCGTACCTATTAACTCACAAAATGCTTAAGATATCGAATTCATTCTTGTTTGTTGTTGATAAGAAGTGAATTCGAGGAATTTTTCCATAATTTTAAGTTAAGCCATTTATAAGCCTTGTAGAAAAATTAAATAAAAAACGTTCAATTTGGAGCTCACCCACAGCGTCATTTTAAATCAAAATATTAAAAAAATTTCCCATCAGGCTATTAAGAAATGATAAATGTTTTATTTTTGAAACAATAATATCAAAATTAGGGCTTTTTGATGTAAGAGCGCAATGTGTGGTGTGCCGATCTCTGGACCTACAGATCAGGGATGTTGCGGATGCCGATTTTTTCACATCCGCGGATGTGAATGCGGATGCGGATTTTTGAAGGCTCACATCCCCGGATGCGGATGTTTAAGATCATATATAAATATAATAGTATATGAATGAAGAATTAAAACAATGATAAAGTAATTATTAACATTTTTATTAATGAAAATTAGTATTAAGTATAAGGCTCCTATTTTTTTTAACTTCAATTACTAATTTTCATATTAGTAAGTGAAGTTAAAAATAGGAGCGTTATACATCAAACTCTTGTGATCTTGTTAAATAGTCAACAACTTTTTTTCAAGCATTTGAATTATTGTAATCACAGATGAAATAAGGGCGTGAGGGCTGCTCAGTAATTGAATAAAACTTTCAATGATTTTCCATTCTTCTGGCAAAATAGGGTTAATCTCATTATCATTGATGTAAAGACTTAGGGCATCCTTTACCTTGGAAAAACGCTCGAACATGTAAAACGTATTGTTCCATCGCGTTACACAATCTTGGAACACTTTGAGATGAGGTTGATTCAGTCTGTCCTGAATTGTTTGCAGTTGTTTCTGAGCGATGGTAGAATTTCATTCTTGTCGCAACTTGTATTACATTCGCATCCGCATGAACATCTGCATTGATTATTGCGGATGCGGATGTGGATGCAGATGTTCAAATCGATGCGGAAGCTCCGCGTTTGCGGATGCGGGTGCGAATATTCGCAACATCCCTGCTACAGACGAACAAACAGACAGACCGAGAGATACCTTCGAAACCCTAATAAAAGACCAGGCATATTTTACTGTCTTTCTTTTCTCACACATTATCAATGCCTTTTTTAATTCACATAAATATGAGAATCTAACTATAGTTGCCTTCATTAAATTAACAAAATAATGATGCGCATTAAATAATAATTAATAAGAAAGAAGATAAGATGACGTTTTTTGACCTCCTTAATCATCAATAAATTTTGATCTCTAGTCAAATAAAAATTATTATGCAATGCTTAGATCGTAAACATTTTTTGACTTAGTTACAGGTAGCTCGCTGTGAATTGTACTTATTTTCTTTTATTCATTCTCATTCCGTACAAACTACGCTGATAAATTTTAGATATATTAAATTTTATTAATCATTTAATTAAGACATATAAAACCAGGTAATATATATGTTTAATTTATAAATACTTTATCAATATCATTTCATTTTAGTCACATTTATGAAAAATTATTTCTTGCAATAGAATTATTAATACCCTTATGTAGACTTATCTTACACCTTCCCTTAAAATACAAGTAGTTAAGAAATCAATATAAAAGGGGGTCGGATTTTGCAAATTTTTTTGGGAAAACTGGAGATGGTTAAGAATCATGAAGTAAGAATTGTCGTTATTATATTAAGGGCTGAAGCTTTGCTGGTTAGGCTAATGAATTGGAAAATTCTTTTGGGGGAAAAAAGCAACAAACCACTTTTTCTGAACGATTACAATACATTTCGTCCTTTGCGTCTTGCGATTATGGAACTTCAAATTTTTTGACAGCCACCCCCTCCCACAGGTGATTTATTAAAATAATTTTAGCCGTTTACTTAATATTTCAAAATAATAATAATAATGATAAGCCAGGGCTGGGTTCAAAAATTTTGCGGGGCCTGAATACACATTCAAATTCTACACTTAAATTTTACAACGAGGAATTATTTATTTTCAAATGCTCTTACATATATATATTATATATTTTTTTATGAAAATAATATTAATAACATTTAGGGAAAGCGGTGTTGGTTTATAGTGAAACATATTGAGGTGCGTGCAAAAGTTCGTGCGGAGTTTCAATAGATCGAGTTATGAGCGTCGTAACGTGTTGTCATTAATGCCTACTCCTACATATTATATATCCTTGGAAAGGTGACGTCTTCAGCTTTCATTAAAAAAAATCATTTGTTTTCATACAAACTACTTCGATAAATATTACTTTAAAAATGAATATCGATAAAGTGCATTTACGGCATGTTATGCTTTATGAGTTTCGGAAGGGAATAAACGTTGCCGCAGCCGTGAAAAACATTCAAGATGTTTATCAGGATCAAGCACCAGCTAAAAGAAGTGTGGAAAAATGGTTTGCTAAATTTCGGCGCGGAGAATTTAACCTTGAAGACGAGCCACGCTCTGGTCGACCTTCTGACATTGATGACGATGTTTTGCGTACTTTAGTGCTCAATAACCCGCGAATTTCAACAGAAGAAGTTGCTACAGCACTAAACGTTGACAGATCAACCGCTTTTCGGCGTTTAAAAAATATGGGATTCGATTTGAAGCTCGATATATGGGTGACCCATTTGCTGACCGAGAAGAACAAAATCAAACGAATTTCTGCGGCCGTTTCTTTATTCGGGCGGCTCAATAACGAATCGTTTTTGGATCGATTAGTGACGGGCGATGAGAAATGGGTCCTCTACAACAATGTTCAGCGTAACGGACATGGAAACATCCAGGCGAGCATGGTGACGCAATGCCAAAGTCCACTTTACACCCGATGAAGGAGATGCTCTCGGTTTGGTGGGATTGCAAGGGCATAATCTATTTTGAGCTTATCCCTGCTGGCGAAACGATTGATTCGGACAAGTACTATCGCCAATTAACCAATTTGAATCGAGAAATCAAAGAGAAACGTCCGATTTTGTCAAATCGCAAGGCAGTCATCTTTCATCAGGACAACGCCAGACCACACCTTTCGAAAAAGACGCTGTGCAAGCTGAAGAGCCTGAAATGGGATGTCCTAACGCATCCACCGTATTCTTCTGATATCGCACCATCTGACTATCACTTATTCCGGTCATTGTAAAATTATTTAAGTGGAAAAACTTTGACTCTTTGGAGGCCTTAAAAAACGGCATGTCTTCATTTTTCGAATCTAAACCGCGCAGTTTTTATGATCGAGGCATCCGTCTGCTGCCAGAACGTTGGAAAAAGATTATAGAAAACGATGGAGAATATATCATTGATTGAATAAAGATTTTTGTTTGCCTAATCGCTGTGTGACTTTTACTTACAAACTCCGCACGAACTTTCGCACGCACCCAATATTAAACAAAGGAGTTTTTAAAGGGTTGTAGTGGTGTTTCACAAATAAAAGAGTTTGATCCAAGAGCAAGAATTTTCATTTTTTGATCCTCCTCCCCATTTTGGGTAGTTTTTTGGGGAATTTTTTTAAACAAAAGTTGTCAGAAATCACATCCTCTACAATTTTGCTCATGATAAAATTTGCCGTAGAGTTAAAAGTTTAGGAGTTATTTGATAATTTTTATCGTGCGTCCCCCCAAACCCCCGTTTGGGGTCAAAATATCAAAACGTTATATAGCTATAAACGTAAGTTAGAAGACATCTGATCCATATATGAAATTTCATAATAATTCCTTAAGCCGTTTTACGTGAATCGTGAGCAACTTTTCGCGGAAACCACGGAAACATACAGACAGACATACAAGAATTTTGTTGAGGGTGTTTTCGTTCATAACTTTGTTGAAACATGTGCAACCAAAATATGGCGTGATTTGGAGCAATGTAAAGACAAAACCTTAATCTATATATATATATAAAATTAAGGTTTTGTCTGTATCAGGGAATTAATCAGAAAGTGGAAAATTGGTAGCATGATTTCAAAGAAGACGAAGTTTTAAGTGAAAGTCATGTGGCGCACACACCAGTTGATTTTAAGGAGCTTCTTTCGCGACAATCCACAGAAAAAGTTTTAGCCTCGTAGCCACTCTATAGATATAATAAGTGTTAAAATTTTAAGTTATGTTTTTTTAACGTGACTGTACTTTTTATACTACTATATTCACTTTATGACTGGATCGTATCCAAGCCATTGATATTATATCCCCTTCACTAAAAATAATTCCCCAAATATTTATGTTATTTTTTTATTTTTTATCAAAATTACGAGCTAAATAATTTCATTTTTTTTTAAGTTACTCCGAATATATTATTCTAACAAATATTAGTTTTTCATCAAGATGGTGAAAGTCCTTCAATGAAAAAAAATAAATGATAATTTTCTCATCCTTTCCTAATCTACCATGTGTAAAATAATGTCATTTTTAATTGCAATTATTTCATGTTTGGTGTGGTAAATCATCTTCAAATTTTAACAGTGTGTTTATTATGTTTTTAATGACCTATATTCCAAGTTTCGAAGACTTCTTGAATTTTTGAATTTGTGAAAGAACTACATTAAATTAAAATATTTATAGCCGTTTTGAAAATATTAAAAAAAAATACTTTTTTTCCACCACGATTACAATACGTCCCAATGAAAAAGGAAAAAGTAACTTGAGAATCCCATTAAACTCAACTTTTGAAAAGAAACAAGGCCGGCAAAATTTCGAATGCAACGTAGTTTATTCTATTAGCTATAATTATTAATATTAAAATCTTTATTATAATTTTATGTCCACTTTCCATAAAAATAAAAGCAATAATAGTTTTTGACTTTGAGCTTGAAGGTTGACTTTTGTTGTTGTAGGTTTTTTATCCTTTCTATTGGGAAATTGTCTGTGATCATAGTACAAAGCTCTCTTGCCCAATAGGGAGAGTTTTATTTTTTTCTTCTTCTTGCAGGAACTTGATCTTGAATGGAAAGGGAAAGCGGAAACGCGATAAGTTATAAATGCTCAAGAGACATATAGACACCGATTTTAGATTCTTATCAACCACGTTATGTTACAGACATGAGCCAAGAGGAGTTTTCTTTACGAGTTGAGAGGGCTGTGTATCAACAGGAGCAGATCAATAATCTCTTTGGATATGATCGCATCAAAAGAAATAGTAAGTTAAAATTACCTTTCCTGGACTTTAAACTTAAATTTCTTTTATAAAGCACTCAAAAGGTGACGTTTTTTAATATGATATCTTACACGTCGGGATTTTTATTTCCAACCCTACCAAAAATTCAACCCTCCCAAAATCAATCTTCCAATTAAAATTTTAAAATTATTATAGAATTCAGGAAAAATTACTATATTTTAAACTCCCTAAAATTCAGACTAAAATGTAAAAAAGTAATTACTTGATGCCGCTCTAAGTGACGAGTGTTCTCTGAATCTTGAAAAACCTTTTATTTATTATTACTCTAAATTTTTTTTTATTATTTTTTTTTGTTTATCGTATTTAAATATATCTGAGACAGGGATACATTTTTTAGCATAATTTTTTCTGTCTATTTGTGTGTCTGAATTGAAATACGCATGTTAAAACCTTAAAACAGAAAGTCATATAAAGCTCGTTCTAGTGCCAAAATTTTTGTATTTCCAATTTATTTATTTATTTATTTTCTATTTACAATCAGCTCTATATTTAAGCTTTAAGTAAATTTGATAAAATAGTTTGTACATACACATATTCATTCGCGCACACACACATCACTTGAAGGGAGAGTCGTTCATTGATGTCTTCCCGATTTGAATTTCATTTTCCAGTTTTTCAAAGTAGAGCCTTCTCCAGTGTCGAGAACATGGTTCTTCTTAAGTCTTTTGGAGACTTCACTGATGTCCAGGAGAATAATGGCTGATGTGTTTGATTGATTTTCAATTTTTTTTGTAGGGGAGAGTTGGCATGAAAGGGAGGCTCTAGAAAATAAATAATATAACATTTTAAAGACGTAAAAATTGAATTAAAAACTTCAATTTATTGGCTATCGAGATAAAATACAATAAAACACATTCAAGTACTATATTTTCGCATTTTTTAAAAAAAAGTGTATTTTGCCCCTTTCAAAAAAATGGGTTGTATTGATAGGGGCACGATCATTTATGAAAGGGACAGCGCGTTAATATAAGGAAATCACCTTAAACTTTGCTACACACATACTAAATATTAGGAAACAAGTATATAACTAATTTTAGTTTAAAATCACATACATTTACTTTCATATAATTAAAAAACAAAACAATCATAGTTCTTTTAATAGTAATAATTCTGTTTTAAAATAATTGTTTTTTATATATGGTCAAAAGTAACAATAACAATTTTTTATGAAATACTAGTCATGAAATTGACGTCCCTTTCATAACCGTTAGTTGTGTCCCTTTAATAGCTTCCAAACATAAATTAAAAACATGACCACAAAATCTACAATTCTAAATAAAAGTTTACTGATCTTTTTTTTCGTATCTGCATGTATATCACCAATTATAAACAACGCTAAACTGTTTAATTAACAGTTTATAGTACTGGAAAAAAAAGAAGAGCCAAAAAAATAATTTGGTACACGATTACAAACACATGCACTTCACCGGCATCCTTGAAATGATAGGAGTGTGAAGTAAGATGTCAATGTATGTACTTTGGGGTAGCCACAGAACAAAAATAATGTCGTTCCGAGACGACCTTTATTTAGCGAGTTATTGAATTGTCCCTTTCAATACGTGTCCCTTTCATGCCATCTCTCCCCTATATTTGATGAATGAATGAAGAATCACTTTTCTAACCGAAGGGTCGAGAAGATCACAGTTAAAACTTGAATTTGTAATATGCCCTGGGGTATTTGCTTTTCATCTAATTATTTTGGATTGTATTCTTTGAATTTTACTTATACTGGATTCGCTGGCAGTTCCCCCAATTTGACATGAGTATGACCAAATTGGATTAATCATTGACTTATTAATTAAAACTTTTGTTTTTAAAGCAATCTGTGAATTTTTCCCTAAAAGCCAGTACATTTTTTACATGCTTTATATTATTATTCACCTGTATGTATCTATCAATCTATCTATGTATCTATCTATCAATATGAAAATTTGGTTGAGTTTGGTCCAAGGGCAAGAAAGATACGAAGACTTTTGTGTTTTAGACCACTAAATCAAAAATCCCCCATTTTCAGTTCAGGGGTCAAATTTCAAAAAAATAAAAAAACCTTCCCGAGATTTTTAGCATTATATATATATATTAATAAACCTATGTGCCAAATTTGAATGCTAAAACTTAAAAACTCGAGGAGATAGAGCACTTTAAAAATTTCAAAAATTGACCCCAAAATGACTATATCTCTCTTTCGGGGACAGATAGAGCAAAATACTCAAATATTTTTTTTGTATTTCAATGCTTCACCTTTCTAAACTAAACCCATATCGATATCTTTTCTGGTTTAAGAAATCTTGAAAAACCCTGAAACACATTTTGGGGCACTTTACCCTCTTGAGGATTCGAATTTCAAAAAATTCCTTCTTAGCACACCCATAAATCGTTGAAAGAATATACACTCGAAATTTCATCTTTCTAGGTCAAGCGGTTTAGGCTGTGCGTTAATAGATAAATGATGAAACATCACCTTTTCTTTTTATATATATTAAGATATATATATATAGATGTCAGGAAAGGTTTTTTTATTTTATATATTATATTTGATGCCATACTTTGTCACAGGCATGTTGGACATCGAGAAACACGCCAGAACATATCTAGAGTTGTTTCTATAATGTTGACTATTCTTTGGATATCTGCTCAGAAGTAGAATATTGACAATGAAATCCATATTGATGCTGAGGCAGTATTTCATCAATTTCGATATTAGCCTTACTTAGTCTCATTAGAATAAGTTTTTTGAAAATCTTTTATGTTTGAGGAAGGAGACTAATAGGGCGGTATGAGGAAACTTCAGAATCCGGTATTCAAGGTTTAAGGATCATAATTATGTGAGGAAGTTTCCAGTGAATTGGAAAATATCGAGTTCTTAAAATAGCATTATAAATTTCCGTGAGGAAAACTGTTCCCTTTTTAGAGAGTTTTTTTTAATACTTTTACTGTGATCAGATCATATCCAAGAGATGTATTTCCAAAATGAAGAACTTAAAATGAAGGTTTTTGCCTAGAGTAGCAGAATTTTTATATATTAAAGGAGACAATAAAAGAGTGTGTCTTCTGCTGGAACTATAAACTATAGTCTCGTTATAAATAAATAAAATTTATAATTCCAGCAGAAGACACACTCTTTTATTGTCTCCTTCATAATGAAGAACGATTATTGAATTTCAGGCTAACTAGTTGTAGAAATTCGGCTTCAAAAATGTAAAAAAACAACTAATTTTTATTACCGTTGTAACTTTATTTATTTGACCTTGAATACTAGAGTCAATTTAGTCATCTAGTATGATACTTTATTTATGAGCTAGTAGTTAGTTTTAGTGCAGTAGCTGGATTATAGACAATTAAATTTTTGCCGTGAGCTAGGCTTGAACTTAGCCATGCAGAAACGCTATACATCGGCTTTTTTGATTTTCTATAGAAATTTTAACGCTAAGACTTACTATCGGCAATCATCTTTTATGTTCGTTGGCTTTTAAACTGAAAATGTGTTTCATTACTTGAAATAAACTGAAAATCTTAAATAAGGATTTAATAGTGATCGTTTATCTTTTTTTACCTCGATAGTTTGTGAAAGATTTTCAACATCTTACAAGAGTTGGAAACCAGTGGATGCAATTTTGGATACTGTCCCAATATTCCGATGGCTACCCAAATATCACTGGCGTCGAGATTTAGGATCAGATATTGTGGCAGGCTTAACCGTGGCTATAATGCATATTCCACAAGGTACAACAAAACCCAAACATTTAACCCATAATGTATGTTCTATTATTTATTACTCTCTTTTTTTGTAACAGGGATGGCTTATTCACTTTTAGCCAATGTTTCCCCAATTGTTGGTCTTTATATGGCATTTTTTCCTGTCTTAGCCTATTTGTTTTTCGGAACATCAAGACATATATCAATGGGTAAGTGATGAAAATATAAAACTAAAAATTAAAACATATTAAATTGAAAGTTTTTTTGCCGAGAATAGTATAATTTTTATATATTGAAGGAGACAATAAAAGAGTGTGTTTTCTGCTGGAATTATAAATTTTATTTATTTATAACGATCATTATAAATAAATAAAATTTATAATTCCAGCAGAAGACACACTCTTTTATTGTCTCCTTCAATTAAAACATAAATTAATTGTGATTTTTTCTTAGGAACATTCGCTGTTGTTTGTTTAATGACTGGAAAAGTTATTGATAATTTTCGTCATCCTGAATCAACAAATCTTAATCTTAATAGTACTATAAGTTTGGAACTTGAGACGTACACTGATATTGAAATCGCAATGGCTATTACATTCACTGTCGGAATCATTCAGGTTATTTTATATTATTTATTATTTTACGAATTTTGTCTCAAAGATATTAAAATAAGGTGATGTGACAATCCACATGACTTTACCTACTCCATCTCGTATATATAATTTAATTTCTATTATATAACAAATAGACAGGTAATTGTAATTATTATTTGTAAAACAAACATACGAATTCTGTGCGATTTTTATTTACTTAATTTTATGAATAGGTTTGCCGATTCCTAGTCATACAGATGGACAAACAGACAGACGTTAGAACCTAATAAAAGACCAGGCATATACTGTTTTTTCTTTTCTCACACATTATCAATGCTGTTTTTAATTCACATAAATTTAAGAATCTAACTATAGCTTCTTTCATTAAATTAAGAAAATGATGATGGGCATTAAAGAAAAATTAATAAGAAAGAAGATAAAATGACGATTAATGACCTGCTTATTCATTATTAAATTTTAACACTGAATACTCATTCGCGGTCATATTGGACAATAATCTAACTCGTTTATTCTTATGACCTCTAGAAACTCCAACTTACTTTACTTTCTGTCACGGACTTTACCCCGACCTAGAACCAATACTTGATCGAGTCTCGCATTTACAGCCAAAAAAGAGATTCGTTTTTTCCACAAATATTTATTTTAATTTGATTCCATGTCATAAATAAAATTTAAAATACTGGTAACCATATAGCACAGCGTTAGTGCAACACAGTTTCGCTCTAACGCAATTATCTATAATAATAATAAATTTAATATCATATAAAATTGTTATGTTTTCTTTTTTCAGTTAATCATGTATGTACTGCAACTTGGTGTTGTATGCACTCTACTCTCAGACACGCTTGTTAATGGCTTTACTACTGGAGCTGCAATTCATGTGCTTGTTTCACAAATCAAAGATCTTTTTGGTTTAAACATTCAAAAATTTAAAGGACCTTTTAAAGTAGTTTATGTTAGTATTACTAAAAAATATTTAATATTTACTTAGAATAATATGAAAATGGTAAAAAATCTTACTTAGGGTTTGGAATATAATTATATAAATTAAAGATATGCCTGTGACATGAAAAATATAGTTAAATGTCCTTACCGTTTTTGAGATATAAAATTTTTAATATTAATTACTTAGCATAATTCTGAGAGGCAGATAACATTTTCTAACAAATGATAAATAAAATTTAATTTAAAAGAATTTTAGCTGTCCTTCATAAGACCCTGTGTTATTTTACTCAAATTAAAACTTTTTATCTCAAAAATGTACTGTGTAAATGTAAATATATTTTGTATGGCTAAATTAACTATCTTATATATAAGTATATATATATATTCGAAAACCAAAGTAACACTTCTAATAATTATATTCATAATTATCTTATATATAGTTATTAGTGGGGAATTGATGGAAAGCAGCCCAAGGAGAATGAAAAATAAAATTCCGAATAAAAGAAATTTATTGGAACATGATTTTCATTCTCTTAAAAACCGACGTTCCGGAGGATCTTCCCTCCTTCTGGGTTTAAAAAGATCAACTAAGAAAACATTCAGGATTCTTCCTTCTTCTCGGCGTCCAACAGTGCTCGAAATTTGCCCTTTCTTAACAGAAGCATCAATAGAATTATTTTTTCTTTAATTTTTTCATTATCCTTGGGCTTCTTTCTTTCTATCAATTCTCCATTGAAATTCTATCATTCCATCTCTCTAAAAAGAAAATATTTTTAATATAATTATTAGTATTTATTTGTACTTTTTTTTAGACAACAATTGAATTGGTTACGCATATTCCAGAAGCAAACACAACTGTCTTAATAATTTCTATTTCAACCATTATTGTTTTGATTATTAATAATGAATTTCTTAAGGTATGTATAATTCATAAATATATAATATATATTGCAATTTCTATTTCCAGTTTTAAATTGAACCTTATTTCGAGGCCCTATCAACGGGTTCTTTTGAAAATCAATTTTTACAACTATGTAAAAATTTTTTATTAAAATTCTTATTCATATTAATTACTATAAACATTGAAATATTCTTCTTGTGAAAAATTTGAAGTTGAAATATTTCCGTTTTAACTTCTTTTGTGAAAAGTCGATCAGTGTAAGGGTATATTGCAACAGGGAACAGGGTCTCAATTAATCCATTCCAGGCGTCAAGAGTTTATTCAATTGAATTGAATAACAGTTTTGAATGTTCTATAAATAAATAATGAATAAATTAAAAAAATTAAAAGTATGTTTTAGAATTATAAATTAATAAAAGTTAATAATTTTTTGTTTGAAAAGCTCATTTATCTATATTTCTTAGAGAGGTCTCGTTAAATAGCTTAGGCGATTGATTCGCCGAGACACGCACATACTACATACACACAGTTATATTTTATAACGAATAATATTTTTAATAGATAGTTAAGATTTCATTATATACACAGAGCCGCTGAGGAGTTACCCTTGTTACGGGGCTGGATCTTATCGCATCCCCTCTTATTACATAATTATTAAAATATATGTTTTTTATATCACTATAACTATTTATTAGTGTATTTTTTTATAATGATATTGCTACAAGAAGTTCCACCAAGAAGGTACAACCTCTGTAGTCCGCGGTGGACCCTTGTATCGTGAAGATAAGAGATTTAGGGATTGGGTAGCAGTCGAAGGTATCTGTGGATGCTGGTCTTGAAAGATTGAAGGTTATATGTTGCTGGAAAGACGGTCGGGGGAAGAGAGTTCCAGTCGCTAGATGTCATAGGGATAAATGAATTGGCGAATGCGTTTGTTCGATATATAGCTTTAAGACCTTGACATAAGTTGCCGAAAAATTATAGTTTTCAGGCCCTTTCTCGGTCCTTTATCCGGGAAACTATACTTTCCGATTTTGTAGGTAAGACCCATCCCCCTTTCAGAGACCTTGCTCCATGATTGTGGTCCCCTGCCTCGGTGCCTCTGAATATACTTAAACATTTTTTCACATTATTATTCATGCACAATTATTAAAATAGAAAATCGCGAAAATAAATAAAATATACTAAACAAAAAACATCATTAAAAGATATACATACTTAACATATAGTAAAAATAGTGCATTATTTACGTCAGACAATTTGGATTAAAAAAGATTCAGCGCCGCCTGGTTAAGGATAGTTATGCATTCAAATAAAATGCTTTGAGTTGCAAGTTGCATCAGCAGGCGCTAAATGTTTTTTACATTATGATTTTCATTTCGTTTTTTCCTAGACTTTAGTGGCAAAGAGGACAAAATTTCCAATTCCAATTGAATTGATTACAATCGTTGCTGGAACTTTGATATCGACTTTTCTTAATTTAGAAGGAACCTATTCCATTAACGTTGTTGGACATATACCGACCGGGTAATTTCTTATTTCTTTTTCATAATTCTCTATAACAAATGTTTTTAATATGTATTAAAAGTGATTATTACTAGTAGTTAAAACAATATTTTTGTAATACAATATATTCATAAAACTTTTAAATATAATTAATAATAAAAAAATAATAAAATTCCTTCATTAATTTATCAAAGTATATTTTCGAGTCATTGTTTAAATACTTTTTTTAAATTTTATTTCTATTATTTTGGAAAATCATAAAAGGGTTCTTCTACTGAATCCGAGTTGTTAATGGATAATGTTTTTTTTAATGTCAGAAGAGTTGTATTAAGCCCTAATAAAAATTATTAATAAATGCTCTGATTCAGTATAAGACACGTGATTTTTCAAATAAATATTAGAAGTTAGTATAGTATTACCTGAAAAATGAACATTTATAGAATATAGATATGTATTTTATTTGGGTATGAAGATTTTTTGTCTTAAAATCCAAGGGTTAATTGTTCTTTTCTTCTTAAAATTTACTTTCTTAAAACTACCGCATGATATGCTGTGGGTTATTAACATGTTAAGATGATTTTTTTACAATATACCGATTTTAAAACAATTTACTGATTGTTTTTTATTAGATTATTCAATTTATTTAATACATTTGCTTTTGTTTTAGTTTACCTGAGCCAACGCTACCGCCATTGAAACTAATTCCACTTGTTGCGATTGATAGTTTTATTATCACAATGGTTGCTTATACAGTTTCCATTTCAATGGCTTTTATCTTTGCACAGAAATTGGATTATGAAATTGAACCTAATCAAGAACTTTTAGCACAGGTATTTGTTAATTAATGTTTTAATCTCGCATTGTCAAACTGAAATTTGGGTAATCTACATGTTGAATATTTTGATTTTTCTAAGATTTTGAAAATTAAAAAAAAATATCAAAAGGTGTTAGGTAGTTAATTTTTGTAGAAAATGATTAATGTAATATGGTTGTATATATCTTTGCATTCATGGTATTTTCAGTAAAGATCGCCTCTATTAAATTCAATTTTATTCCATTTAATTATCTGGAAAAAATGTTCAGATTAGAACACATAGGATAAAATTAAAATTAAATAGCTAAAAAATTTTGGTAGTTTATTTAAGACATTTCGGCTTCCAATTCTAAAGCCTTTATCAAATGAAAGATAATGTTAGAACAGCTCAGCTCGTTGCCATGAGCATTGAATAAAGAATACAATTTTAAATTAATCTCTAATTTCATCATGGGTATAAAAACAAATTATAAGTTACAAACGCTGCAACAAGAAATTTAACTAACCAGAATTAATAAATATTTTATGATTATAATGGAATTAATTTTATATAGATACTAAGTATAATAAATAATTTAAATTAATTAAAATGAGGTCACTTACTCTTTAATAAAATCCCATTTCTCTATATATTGCTTTAAAAAAGTTTTTTTAATGTTTTTTATTTCTAGGGATGTGGCAACATAATAGGATCTTTCTTCTCTTGTTTGCCCTTTAGTGCCTCACTATCACGAAGTCTCATACAACAGACTGTTGGAGGAAAAACTCAACTCACTAGCCTTGTCTCCTGTTTGTTTTTGCTTATTACTTTACTTTGGATTGGGCCCTTCTTTGAAACCTTGCCTCGGGTAAAATATTAATCATTTATATCCTATTTATATTTATTATTAATCGAAAAACTATAACACCATATAATTAAGTGAAACCCCATCTAGAATTTTTTTGCCTTGTATTATCACAGCCCTGGATGTTTTTAATTTCTTTCTCGATGTATGGTATATAGTTAATGAAAGTACAATTTAAAATTAAAAAAAATTTCTTAACCTGATCAGAATTATTTAAATTTTAATATACTTGAGGACAAAAAAATCGAGCCACCTATATATACTCTCTTTTTCTAAAACTTGACTTAATTCTGGTTCTAGGCATCGGATTAGAATAAAAAAGGTATCATAACTTAGGGAATTTATTACAGTTTAATAAGAAATAAATTGTTACATTTTGTACACATATTTTTTGTTATATGGGAAAAAATACGAACATAAGACAACTTTCTAATTTTAAGAAAGATAAAGAATAATTTCATTATTTCTCAAATTTATCTTACGTTTTATTTTTATTTTTCTCAATAAATTTAATTTAATTTAATATAGAAATTTAGAATTAAACATTAATACTCTTTATTTCCAATATCTTAAAATTACATCAAAGTTGCTTATGTTCTTATTTTTTTCCATATATCAAAAAATGTGTGTATAAAATGTAACAATTTATTTCTTATTAAAGTGGAATAAATTCCTTAACTTATGACACATCTTTTATTCCAATGCGATGACTAGAACCTGAAATAAATCAGGTTTTAGAAAAAGAGAGTAGGTGCTAGCTTTTTTTGTCCGTAAGTGTAAGAAGAAGAAGAAGTGTAGATGGGATCAAAATAAAAATAAATTGAGAGCAATACTAAGGTCTTTGTTTTGTACAAAGAAAGCACAAACGAGACAGGAGTGTATAAAAATAAACTGCGAGAACTTAGAAGATAAGCAATTCCGCTATTAGGGAAGTGAAATCACTTGTGAAGGCTGAAGCCTAAAAGAAATTAAATCCAGAATTACTTAAGATAAAATGGGGTTTAATTCAAATAAAAAATATGATACTCCTCCTCAATCAGCTTAGAGAATAGAAAGATGTTGCTGAAGATTATCTATACTATAAAGCATCGCAATGTATGGATGTGAAACCTGGACGATTAAAGAAGCAGAGAAAAACAGACTGGAGTCCTTCGAATTGTAGAGCTACAGAATGCTAACGATTAAATGAGTTGATAGAATTTTAATCCCTTTCTCTATGTTATCCTTGAATTCTTTAAATGCTTATTTTATATATATAATAAGTTAAAAATCATGTGTTGCAGAACATATCCTTGTCTCAATCCTTCCTTTATTTGAGCTTCTCTTTAGTTATTTCCAAAATTTATTATTGACATCTGATTATTAAATAAATTATAGATTAATTTCCTGTTTCTGAATTTTATTCCCACCTCTTTTAAGATTTTGAACAAATTATTTTTCAATTGACGTTTTCGAATGCTTTTTCTAGAATTATAAAACCAATGTAGACAGACTCTTTCCTGATAAATGCTATTATTAATCTAAGAGACAGTATTGCTTCTAGGGTCTCTATTTCTTCTAATGCCCAATTAGTCCTCTCCTAAATCAATAAATTCTTTGAAAAAAATTTTTTTAAAGAAAATTAAAAGTTAAAATAACCAATTAAATTGCTTATTTCCTAAAATTTAGAATCATTAAATAAAAAAAAGATTGGAATCTTTGAATTATTTTGTTTAAAATCTTCAAGGTATGGAGAGATAAACTAATTTTTCTGAAATTTTCCCATTTGTCAGCGCCTGCTTTTTGGGAAGTATGATAATTCTATTTTTTGTAAATCCATTTATTTATTTTTTAGTGTATTTTGGCAAGTATTATTGTGGTGTCTCTCAAAGGGATGTTATGGCAAATGAAATCAATGCCTCATTATTGGCGTCTATCGTCAACTGATGGAATAATCTGGCTAATTACGTTCTTCACTGTTGTTATTGTCGATATTGATTATGGCCTTCTCGCTGGAATTGTTTTCTCTTTGATAGCAATACTAATCAGAGGTACGAGGTCCCTACGCGTGTCTTCTCGGAGTCATTCCCGGCACTGATCTATACTTGGATACAACCATATATAAACTGGTAAATAAAATTTCTTACAATTGTTTGTTTCCTATTTATTTATGTCCCTTTAATTTTAGGCTGAATCTGTTCCTGGAATTAAAATTTATCATTACCGTGGAGGACTTAATTTTGCAACTACTCTTCATTTTAAAAATGAACTTTACCGATTAATCGGAGAAAAACCAAAAGATATTTTATTCAGAAGAAATCTTATCTTGAAACAAAAGAGAAAATTTTCAAGGACACGGTAAATTCACTCCTATTACATAAATATATATCATACATACTAAAATTATTGATGATCAGACCATCTGTACCACTCCTTTATTTTTAAATGGGGGATATTTGGGTAGGTTAGTCAAAAAGAAACAACTTTTATAGAAAAAAATTATTTGTACTCAGTTTTTAATAAATAAATAGACTTGTGATGTAAAGATAACATTTGAAATTAAAAAATAGTCATACTGCTTGTGAACATATGAGACCACACAATTTGCTCTTTTCAATAGTTTCTTTAAAAGCATTCACGGAGCAGTATTTTTATTTATTTTTATTTTCTTCCTAATAAAATGTAATAATTTCAGAATGGACACATAAATCCAACATTTATTACTGATTCAGATACAGAAAATAACTTTTCGAAATCAAAATCATCTTTAAAAAAGGTAAAAATATTGATTCATTTTACAAATTTTTCAATATATTTATTTATTATTATTATTATTTTTTTTTTAGTTAATTTTCGATTTCTCAGCTCTTAGTTATATTGATCCATCAGGTGCGAAAATTCTTTATAGTTTAGCGAATGAATATAAAAAAATTGACATTGAAATTTATATTGCTGCAACATCAGGTAAGCTTATTTTAAAGGAAGCATTCTTATTATGTAGATATTTGAAAATAGAATTGGAAATTAAAATATTTATAAGGCATCATCGTCTTAAGCATTGTACTGCAAACAATTGCCCACTCCCTCCCATTATTTCTGTTTCTTAAGATAAACCTATCTGAACATTAAAATTTATTTTTTTGAATAGTCATGAAAATTTCTTTCTATACTAACATCAATATACAACAATTTTTTAACTTAGGTATTTATTCAAACCAGAAAAAAATGGCCCTTGCTATACATACCATCATTCTCTGATTTATTTGTCGGTACGCTTGAGAAATAGGGAAAGCTTATCATGTTTAGAAAGAAATATCAAAGACTTGGAGAAAAATCATTCTCAAATTATTATTATTATTTTTTCTGTTCGTAACTAACTCATGAACGGAAAATAGTAGAAAGTTCGTAGGTTAAAATGTTTTTATTTCCAAAATAAAAAACTGATTAGATTTTGGGCTTCAGAAATTCATGTTCAAAAATGCAAAATATGAGAGGCTCTCAAATATCTGCTAATATCTACTAAAAAATATTTAGTATCGTAAATTGGCTTATGGCTAGAAAGGCCGAAAAACCAAAAAAAATAAAAAATATCTGCTAATATAGTTATAGGTAGGTAATGAGCTGAAATTTGGAACTGCACTTTTGTGGCAATTATAAAATTTTCTAGCTGAAATTGTTTGCTGATAAAAATTTGCCAAATCACTAAAATTTATGGGAAGGCGTTATTATAAACACATTAATTAGATAAAAAATAAATAAAATGAAATAAAAATTTTGAGATCTTAGACGTATCGAGTTATATTATTTTATTCATATATTTAGTCCGATTTTAATGAAAAACAATTCGCTATTCTACCTATACATAACGAATTTGTATAGTCAGTATCATTTTAGATAAAGCGCATCTGGATATTCGGGTATTTCTAGAATAATTTTTCAATCAAGTAAAACTTGTCTGGACTTGCTGCATCTTAGTCCTATCCAAAACCTTTTTACAAATAAGATTTTTTAATTATGAATATGTAACCGAATAAGAAGATTAAAGTATGTTGGATTTAAAAATCACTGAGGAAAATTATGTATTAAATGTTTTTTTACTTATTTATTTAAAGTATCTAATTAATTAAAACTCTCAATAGGTTTTACTCAATGACCTGGTAGGCCTCCGCTATAGGTGCTATATACGCTATAGTTTAAAGGAAAGACTAACAATAATAATTTTGTATTCACAATTCCTTAATTCAAGATTATAAATTATTTAATTTTTCAAATATCAATATCATACACTCATTTGAATATTTCTTGTAACTATTTTTAATTATGTCTACCATATATATTTTTCAGGTGCAATTTACGATAAGCTCAGAAGATGTGGATTGTTTAATGATATTTTTTCACTATTTAAATTTTTTCCTACAATTCACGATGCTATCACATTTAGTCAAATTACTTGTGATAATGCACACACATAATTAAATGGCTTAGATCTTGCTAATTCGGATACTTTTTTTCGATATTGAAAAAGAAGATATTTTTTATGAGTGAAAACTTTATTAAAATAATTGTTAATTTTTTGTATATATGTATGTAACTAAATTATATTTATTTTATATTATATTTTCTATTTTGTTATTATTGAAAATAAAAACCTAGATACCTATTATGATTTTATCCTACTCTAGTGGAAATTTTCGTTGAATCAAAGAAAAAAATATTTTTTTATCATAGTGTGGATGATATCCCTGAAAATATTTTTAGGTATATGTACATTGAAGTTAATTTTTTTTTTTTTGAAATTTAATTCAATTTAAAATAGAGTGAAAGAGACCCCAAAGTGGCCATTTTTAAATAATTTTTGTACATATCAGCCTTCTGAAATGGTTTAAAAATTCCACGAATCTCTCTTTATTAAAGACAAATAAGAACGAATAAGTTATATCAAAAGTATTTTGAAATATCTGGCTGGAGGGTTTCTAGTACCTTTTCTAAGCTTTTCTTTTCTGAAAAAGGGTGTAAAAACATTTTTTGAGATATTTTAACGAATTATATTTTTTTCATCTGAATATAAAATAGTCATTTAAATAAAAGTATGATTTTTGTGGGGAAGCAATTTTATTTTTTACCAATATCAAAAAAAAATTCATAAAAAGAATTATTCAAGAAGAGTTCAATTAAATAACACTTTATGTTTTGGAGGTGCTCTACAAAAATGATTTTCTTTCTTCTTCTTGTCTTCTTACACAAGTCAAATAAATGAAAGCACTGTTAAGGAGACGAGTAGGAGCTTCATTCGTTGACCTTTTTTAAATCCTAACGGAGTGAAGATCCACCGAAACCTCGGTTTTTTAAGGAGGATGAAAATGACTTCTTAATAATTTTTTTATTTGAAATTAGTCTTTTTATTATCCTTAAGCTGCCTTTCCATCATCAATTCCCATTAAAACTTAAAAATTTTCCTAGACATTATTCTGAAGAACTTTTCAAATTTAACCGAAATTGTATAAAGATAAGAGTAAATAGATATTTTATTTAATATGGATTTACTATGAGTTAAGGATACTGGGTCACTTATTTCACATTAAAATTAAAAAATTAAAAGATATAAAAAAATTTTTCTTTTTCAATATATATATTTCGGGCTATCAACCCATCTTCAGGAAATACAGAGGGTAACTAAATAAAATTTATTGAATGACAGGCTATATATGTTTATTGAACAGAGAGACAGAATTTATCAAATTATTTTTATTTTTAAAGGACACTTTCTCTCAAGCTGTTATTCAGAAAAGAAATCTCGGGTTGACTCCATCATAGATTGTTTGGGTAAAAGGCAAGTTTGTGAGGTCATTGACTTATGTCTCTGGGTTGGAAATGATTTTTACATTTTGATATTAAAAAATCAATTATTATATTTGATTTTATATCTAGTTGATTGTTGATAACATTTTCATCATTTGACAAGGCATATTTTATTTCATGGATTCAAAGAAGGTCCAATCTTAATCCTTTTCTTTCGAAATGAATAGTGGAGGGGTTAGAAGGAGAAAGGTACATGATCTAAGGCATATAGATGATTAAAATGCGGAAGTACTGGATTTATGGGCTGGTTCATTAATTGCCTGTGGAAGCTGCTTTATGCCGTTTTTATAAAGATCGTCCCGTTTGGCTGTACTCGTTCTCGCAATCATCACAATTTAATTTGTATACACCAGATCTATTTATTTTATCAATTTTGTCGAGTTTATTATTTATTAATTGGGAGGATAAATTATTTATATTATAAAGGGCTGGAGTGATACCATGCTTCTGAGAATATGGCTATTGATATAGGTTATATGTTTGAAATAAAGGGGATTCTTTTATAGATTTTTTCAGATTCGATTGCGAGGGAATGTCAGCAAGCGTGTGTTTTTTATTAATTTTGAAAAATAATTTTTTAATGATTTCCTTGCTATATCCATTATGTGCTATATCATACGGTATCTAATTCAATATTAAAAACAAAAGGATGAAAATTTAGTATTTGTCGAATGGTTAAAGATGATCAGTAGTCAGTGAAAGTCGGTTTTCTAAAAATATTAAATTCTAATTTTTGATTGGTGATGTACGAAATAGTTTTATTGCCTATTTCTAATGTGAATTTAATATTTTGTGGATTTGATTTAGATAATTACTAAGTAACTGGATCTCTTCACCAGACAAACAACGAAAATGTCATCAACATGCATGAGGGGTTAAAGGGAGACATTACGATTTTTCAAAATTGGACATATAAATTTCTGCGAGAAGGGGACTTACGGACTGCCCATCGGTAAGCCGGTTTTCTGTTTATAAAAAACATTGTTGAAGACGTAATATGACCTATGCCTCAATCAAAATTATTACGTCTTCAACAATGTTTTTTATAAACAGAAAACCGGCTTACCGATGGGCAGTCCGTTAAGTCCCCTTCTCGCAGAAATTTATATGTCCAATTTTGAAAAAATCGTAATGTCTCCCTTTAACCCCTCATATAATTATATCAAATTCTGGAGAAGATATGTTGATGACATTTTCGTTGTTTGGTCTGGTACGACTAGAGGGATCCAGTTACTTAGTAATTATCTAAATCAAATCCACAAAAATATTAAATTCACATTAGAAATAGGCAATAAAACTATTTCATTTTTAGATTTAACTATAACCATCACCAATCAAAAATTAGAATTTAATATTTTTAGAAAACCGACTTTCACTGACACGATCATCCCCTTTTCTTCTAACCATTCGACAAATACTAAATTTTCATCCTTTTATTCAATGATCAATAGATTAATCTTAACCCCTCTTAGCATTACACATTTTAATATTGAATTAGATACCATTTATGATATAGCACATAATAATGGATATAGCAAGGAAATCATTAAAAAATTATTTTTCAAAATTAATAAAAAACACACGCTTTCGCAATTACATTCCCTCACAATCGAATCTGAAAAAATCTATAAAAGAATCCCCTTTATTTCCAAACATATAACCTATCCAATAGCAAATATTCTCCAGAAGCATGGTATCACTCCAGCCCTTTATAATATAAATAATTTATCCTCCCAATTAATAAATAATAAACTCGACAAAATTGATAAAATAAATAGATCTGGTGTATACAAATTAAATTGTGATGATTGCGAGGCAATTTATATTGGCCAAACGGGACGATCTTTTATAAAACGGCATAAAGAACATTTAGCTTCCCACAGACAATTAATAAGAAACCAGCCCATAAATCCAGACTCTACTTCCGCATTTGCTAATCATCTATATGCCTTAGATCATGTACCTTCTCCTTCTAACCCCTCCCCTATTCATTTCGAAAGAAAAGGATTAAGATTGGACCTTCTTGAATCCATGGAAATAAAATATGCCTTGTCAAATGATGAAAATGTTATCAACAATCAACTAGATATAAAATCAAATATAATAATTGATTTTTTAATATCAAAATGTAAAAATCATTTCCAACCCAGAGACATAAGTCAATGACCTCACAAACTTGCCTTTTACCCAAACAATCCTATGTAAATAAAGGTCAACCCGAATTTCTTTCTGAATAACAGCTTAAGAGAAAGTGTCCTTTTAAAAATAAAAATAATTTGATAAATTCTGTCTCTCTGTTCAATAAACATATATAGCCTGTCATTCAATAAATTTTATTTAGTTACCTTCTGTATTTCCTGAAGATGGGTTGATAGCCCGAAATATATATATTGAAAAAGAAAAAATTTTTTTTATATCTTTTAATTTTTTAATTTTAATGTGAAATAAGTGACCCAGTATCCTTAACTCATAGTAAATCCATATTAAATAAAATATCTATTTACTCTTATCTTTATTAAAGATGTTTCACCTTGCACCAACACCACAATCTCTACTGATTACGAAATTGTATATACATACAATGCTTTGAGTGTTTTTTGATTGTCGCCTTATTTTTGGATATCTGACTAGAAATAGGTACGGATTTTTTTTTACTTTTACATTTATATTCATAGAATATAATGTGGAAGTATTGAAATGAGTCAGTCTGGGTCCTGACTCTTTGAGAGCTTGTATCTCAGAGATGAAAAAAGTTCATTTTGTAACTTCTAGGTGGAAGGAATCGATGCCCTTAATAGTTGGAAACCGGATTTGGGACATAAAACCGAGTGTTGTAGCACCTAGAGGCCAAAATCCAATTGTCAGTGCGTACGTATGTACGTATGTACCTCCCTGCGTTTCGCAGCCATAAATCTCAGAGAGCTACGAAATTCGAAACTTAAGCTCAATATAGGCTAGAAGGAGTACAGCAAACCGGAAGTGGACATTTACATGAAAGATTTTTCGTTTTTTTTTGATTTTCTCAAAAACGGCTCTAACGATTTTTTTAAAAATTAGTGTATTTATCAAGTGCCATGAATTATTAGTTGTGTCAAATTTTTAAGCCGATTGTAAAAAAAGAAGGGGGTGTAAAATAGGAGTGTCGTAAAATAAATATTTTAATCGTTCATATCTCGACTTCGGAAAGTCGTAGAGCCTTGAAATTTGAAACTTAAGCTATCTAGAGGCTACAAGAAGTATAACAAGATTTTGTTAAAATAGAAAAACCGGAAGCTGATGTTTACGTACGTAAGAATTTACCCCCCCCCCCCCCCGCGTTTCGCAACCATAAGTCTCAGAGATACGAAATTCGAAACTTAATCTCGATATAAGCTAGAAGGAGTACAGCAAGCATCCATCTGAGATGCATCATGTGATCAGGAGGATTAATTGGGGCACCGATGCCCTCCGAAAATTTGGCGCCGAGGAGGGAGCCGGGGAATACTGGGCCCGCCGGTTGTATGACAGTGTCGACGGTAAGGACCTGGGAATGTGTGCGAGGGCTACCCCGTCGTACTCCTGGGTGAACTACCCTGGTCAACTGAGCAACGGCACGTTTAAGGACCTCTGCCGCCTCCGATCAGGCTCTCTCCCTTCTGCTGTTCGCACTAGTCGCGGTAGGCGGGAGGGGGGTGTAGGGCCGGGTGCCCCAAAACGGAGACGACAGCCCATATTATCCAGGGCTGTGGGCGGACACACGACGGGAGGATCAAAAGACACGACGCCGTTGTCCAATGTCTGGCGGACGATTTAAAAAAAAATCTCCTAGGGTGGAGTATTTATACTCCAGTGCCGCCGGAGATCGTAAGCCCGACATCGTGATGGTAGGGCCGGAAGATCGGGTGACGGTCATTGATGTCCAGCTGGTCTCCGCGCTCGCCGGACTGGAGGTTGCCAACAGGAACAAAATTAATTATTATAGTTGCAGTCCAATCTGGTCGGGAATATCGCGGCGAGGTTTGGAGTCGCCGCCAGTGATGTCACCGTTTTGGCGGCGACAATATCGTGGAAGGGGGTGTGGTGTCCCCGGTCCTTCAGGGACCTGCGCGCCCTGGGTGTCCCCAAAACTACATTAAACAAAATGACACTCAGGGCGATGCTAGGTTCCCTTTTAACTTCTCGAGCTATATGAGGCGGACATTCCGGACGGGGCCCGGCCTTAGTTAATAATATTAACAATTTTAAATTTAATGTGCAGTGCTGGGCTGGCCTTCCCCGACAAATGACCTTTCTGCGGTGGCCAGCTCATTTTGAACGATTTATTTTATTAATACTACTTATCATATTTATTTATTGTTTTTTTTTATTTATTTATCTTAATGTGTTAATCGCACTGTACAGTTGTGGGGCACTGTTGGTGCACCCAACACTCTGGCCGCTGTTCTGGAGATATTGATCTACCGGCGCCCATATATGCATTGGTCTAATTATTAGCCACAACATCTGGCGCTTTGTTTGGACGGCTGATGAGGTGTTTGTTAAATGATTATTTGTAAAAAATCTGTTATCTTCTTTGTAAAGGGCTGCCCCCTCTGCGTGGCACATTAAATCAGTCAATTGAAATCGGAAGACCGGAAGTGGACATTTACATGAAAGATTTTTCGATTTTTTTTTTTTTCTCAAAAACGGCTCTAACGATTTTTTTAAAAATTAGTGTATTTATCAAGTGTCTTGAAAATGTGAAAGTCGAGTGGTGAACACACCAGTTGATTTTAAATAGTATTTAAAAAAAATATTTAAAGAAATGTCGGCAGTACCAATAAATTATTTCTTTATTTTGAATATTCCTAGTAAAGTTTCGACCTTTGATTAAGATTATCTTAGAAATAATATAAATAGACTAGAAATATACTTAAAGAAGGCAGGTACATATTTGCATTACAATAATAAATATTACAAATATCTATATAGACCCTGAAGAAGGGGAGAATAAATCTCCGAAACGTCGGTTTAACAAATAAATGTAAAATAATAAAACCTCTATAGTCTTATTTTTTTTACAACCACCGTGGACTGCTTTCATCAACATCCAAGTGCATATTTATACCAGTCCGTCTCCTAAAGAAAAACTCTATTAATTACAAATATCATTTTGATTATTTTTATGTCCAGATAGATTAAATTAATAAGCTGTTGTAGGGTAATAAAGACAATAGCTTATGCAAATATTTTTTATTTTATTCCAACGTTTCGTCAACTTTGTTGACTTCCTCAGAGGCTTAAACAAATTAACTTCTTTGCATATTTGTTAATTTATAAATATTCATTCTTAGCAAACACATAGGTATAGGCAAAGAATGAATATTTATAAAATGACAAATATGCAAGAAATTAATTTGTTTGAGCCCTAAGGAAGTCAACAAAGTTGACGAAACGTTGGCATGAAATAAAAAATACTTGCATAAGCTATTGTCCTTATTTCCCTACAACAACTTATTAATTACAAATATCATCATGCTTCAAATTCTTTTAAATAATACCGCGTTATTGAACCGTGATGTTTTGTTGAAGAAGGTTAGCTCTTGGAATAACTTTTTAATTAATATCAGTATTAATCTATTAATTTCTAGCGAGATTCATCACTGAATCCAATTATAATTACTTTTTTATTCATAAGACAGATTAGTAATTATTTATCAATGCATGAATTTTTTCATGAAATCTATAAATGTACAGCCTTTTTCGTTAAATCTTTGGTTTCCCTCCCCACCGCAAAATAACAACAAAATATTTCAATCGTAAAGTAGAATGACGTTCAATATTTATTATTCAAGATATTGTCAATATTAAATTAAAACTTAATCCTTTATTTATCCGCGAATCATAATAAAATTCTCATTGTGCTATTTTTTTAAAAGAAATATTTTTATTTTATTTTATTTTATTGTATTTTATTAATTGCTAGCTAGGATTGTAATTTTTCCTCGAAATGAGTTATACAGAGCGACATGAAAATATTTCAAAAGAAGATTGGATCACTCGATTGGAAGGCTCGCATTTACAAAGAGCTGATATGAATAAACTCATTATGAATTATTTAGTAACAGGTACAATAAATTAAATAACTAACTATTCCTTTCATTTATTTTAAATAGGCCACGAGACAAGAGTGTTTTTTTCTATGATATGTATTTTTTTTTTTGAAAGGCTGTTTTTAATTCAATCGTATAATAAAGAACAAGGCAGCCCAAATTTTTTAGTTTTATTTATTAAAATTTTAACGATGTTTCGACAGATGATGCTGTCTTCTTCAACGTTTTTTTAACACTTTTAATTTGATCATTTGTGTGATTTTCTTCTATCTATATAAATATAATTTGGCACTAGAACCCTCAATCTTTAAACTTCAAATAAATATGACTAAAATATAGTCTACGGTCCGATGCGGTTCGGTTCTATCTAGATCTCTGTTCGATTAACAAAGAGAAACAAAGAGGTTGTTGCAAATAAACACGTTATGGCTTAAAATTTCCTCAAATTCATCTTCCAGATTCTTCTGTGCAATATATAGGTCCCCTAATGATTCGAAATTTTCAGAATTTTTCAACTATCTCGGTAAATGTTGCGACCAAATTCAATCACAATTTCCCAATTCAGAAATTTCTTTTCTTGGAGATTTCAATGTCCATAATAAGGATTGGTTGACCTATTCCAGCTCCAACACGCGTGCTGGTCGCGAAGCGTATGATTTTTCTATAGCCTGCAATCTCACTCAAATCATCGACTGTCCTACTAGAATACCTGACAATCCCAAACACACAGCGTATCTTCTTGATCTATTCCTGACAACTGACCCATCGACATTCACATTCTCTATATCCGCCCCTCTGAACAAATCCGACCACTCTCTGATAAAAATTAATCTTCCTTTCAACTTGTCTAAGCCTAAGAGCCAACAAATAAAAAAAAAATATGGCTATTTAATAGAGCCAACTTCGATGAGATGCGTAGCTTCTTTGGACAATTCCCGTGGAATGACGCATTAAAAAATAAAAATGCTTCTGAATGTGCTTCTGTATTTGAAGAAGTAATTCAGATGGGCATTGAACAGTGTGTTCCCTATGTAAATGGGAAAAATTATTCAAAACCCTGGTTTAACAAGCGATGCGCCGAAGCTGTTCGTGAAAAAAATAAAGCATTCAATGAATGGCTTTCCTGCCAAACGGACATCAAACGAATTGCTTTTTCAAAATCTCGTAACCAGTGTAACAAAATTATTAATGAAACCAAGAAGTCTCTAGACGAAAAATGGGCTGACCGATTATCAGCATGCCCAGCTAATAAAAATCGATTCTGGCATCTCACGAGGAAATTAACTACCAACTCCTCCAAATCTTCGTTTCCCCCTTAATCTTGCCAGCGGCTCAATAGCCACTGACGCCCTCTCTAAAGCTGAAGCATTCGCTTCATTCTTCGCGACCAATGCCATCCTAGACGACAAGGGACTTGACCCCCCGCCCTATACCCCTAGCACCAATATTATGTCGGATATTAAATTCAGAATACCAAAAATATTAAAAGTAATAAAAAACCTAAATGTTAATTCAGCCGCTGGCCCAGACAACATTCCCACCAGTATAATCAAAAATTGCGCGCCTGAACTTGCTCCTATTCTCTCAAAAATTTTCAAACTTTCATATACCACTGGCTCATTTCCGGGGAGCTGGAAAACAGCAAGAATTCAACCAATTAAAAAAAAGGAGATTCTTCAAATGTAGCCAATTATCGTCCGATCGCCATAACTTCGGTTCTTTCTAAAATCATGGAAAAAATCATTAATGAGCAAGTTCTTCACCATTTAGAATCTAATAAACTAATCCATGATAGTCAATACGGCTTTAGACAATTTCGGTCCACCGGCGATATTTTAGCATATATAACTCATATTTGGAATAAAGCACTAGAGACTGGTAAAGAGACTTTCGTAATAGGCTTAGACATTTCAAAGGCCTTCGATCAAGTCTGGCACAAAAATCTTCTTGCCAAATTACCTGCATTTGGCCTCCCCCGAGCCTCTGCAAGTTGCTTGAGAGCTTTCTCTCAAACCGCTCTATTAAAGTCGAGGTTGACGGAATATCATCCTCGTCCTTTAATACTAATGCTGGAGTTCCTCAGGGCTCAGTCATCTCTCCCACGCTCTTTATTATCTATATTAATGACCTATTAAATCTGCCCTCCAATCCAATACATTGTTACGCTGACGATAGCACCCTCCACAACGCTCAATCCTTACTAGACAATCGCGCAAACATAGCCTCCTCAATAAATTCAGATTTAAGCATGCTTAAAAAATGGGGATCTCACAATTTGGTAAACTTTAATGCTAGCAAAACACAATGCTGCCTAATTTCTAGGCGCGCAGATAGGAACCTTCCGGACATTTCCTTTGATTCGAGCTCATTGGAATTCCGTAATAAAATATCAATGTTAGGTGTCACCTTAGGTTCTGACCTCTCTTGGAATGACCATATTATCTCAGTAGCAAAAGCTGCAGCATGTAAGCTTGGCTTTCTTTTCCGAACCAAACGATTCCATTTCTTTTGCTCGTGAGTGTATATCGAAATTATATATCTGTATAAGTATATATTATTTATTTGTTTGAGACTATAGTTTTTAAGGCTTGGCCCTCATCATCAGTCTTTTTAATTATAAACATTATTTTTAATGAGATCAGTATCGCGTGGATATTGAAAGTTTTTTCCTTCTTTCTCAGCTGTGAGCCAGGTAGAATTAAAATTTTTTTTTTAATCTACCTGGCTCACAAGCTGAGAAAGAAGGAAACAAATTTCAATATCCACGCGATACTGATCCCATGAAAAATAATATTTATAATTAAAAAGACTGATGATGAGGGCCAAATTTATAATTAAAAAGACTGATGATGAGGGCCAAGCCTTCGAAACTATAGTCTCAAACAAATAAATAATATATACTTATACAGATATATAATTTCGAAATATATGGGTGTATGTTTATTTACATCAAGCAGAGGACAACCTCTTTGTTTCTCTTTATAAATCAACAACTCTCCTACTCTCGGCAAAATAAAAACTTTTCAATTAAATCTGTTCGATTGGTAAAAAAAATATGCGCAACCCCTAAAAATTTGTAGACCATGTAACCCTATTTTTATTCAAATTTTCTCATCAAAATTTCCATAGTTGTATTAGAAACTTGACAATTTTCTTTTCTCTCATGAAATAACAATACAATGATTTTTTTTAAAGAATAACCAAGAACGACTTAAGGTAGTTCTTTCACAAATGCAAAAATTCAAGAAGTCTTTAAAACTTGGAATATAAGTCATTAAAAGTATAATACACATACCGTTAAAATTTGAAGACGATTTACCACACCAAACATGAAATAAGTGCAATTAAAAATGACATTTTTTACATAGGGTAGATAGGGAAAGGGTGGGGATATGATCATTATTTTATTTTTTTTTTCATTGAAGGACTTGCACCATCTTGATGAAAAACTAATATTTGTTAGAATATATTCGGAGTAACTTAAAAAAAATTGAAATTATTTACCACGTAGTTTTGATAAAAAACAAAAAAAAAAAACATTTGGGTGATTGATTTTAGTGGAGGGGATATAAGCACAATGGCTTGGAAACGATCCGGAAAGTATGTGTGTATCCATATAGAGATTTCTTAGTGTGATTGGACAGTCACGTTAAAAAAACCTAAAATTTTAGTTCCGTTCATATTTATAGAGTGGTTACTAGGCTAAAACTTTTTGTGGTGATTGTCGCGAAAGAACCTCCTTAAGGTCGATTCACACTATACGTAACGTGAACGTCCCGTCACGGACCCGCAACGTCATGTCAAAATATTCAATAATGTATTTTGAATGATAATTTTCAAAATGACCGTCAACGTCACGGAACATTGAGGTATCTCGAAAAGAATAGTTTGACGTGACGGTTTCTGTCAAGACTTGCACGTTCCTGATCCGTTCGAATAGTGTGAATGTAAAATCGGACCATCTCAGTCAACTTTAGCTTCCCGCACAAAGAGAAACAAAGTGGTTGTCCTCTGCTTGATGCAAATAAACATACAAACATATATATCGAAATTATACTAGTATATCTGTATATATATATTATTTATTTATATACAGATATATAATTTCGATATATATATGTGTATGTTTATTTGCATCAAGCAGAGGACGACCTCTTTGTTTCTCTTTGTGAATCAACAACTCTGCTACTCTCGGCAAAACAAACACTTTAATTTAGCTTGCCGATCTAGGTACAACTTGTCTTTGTTTCAACAAAGTGTCACAGCAAGCAGCAAAAAGTTAATGCTAGATTACATAGAACAGACAATAAGGATTCATAATTCATAAGGCCAAAGGTTTTTGCACGATTACTAGCCAATCCCGTGCTCGTTTGACAAATCTGGCAACACTGTCCGAGCTTGTATATATTTTATCATAGAAATTTCAGATAAAGTACATTATAAAGGTCGATTTATAAAACAAAAAGTTCGTAATAAGCGATTGAAAGCTGTTGCGATAATGGCTGAAGCGAAAAAACGTCAAAAAATTACTAAAGTTAACACACTTTTTAGGTTAAATACATGCGTTGTTGCCAGCTTGTTTTTAGTGTTAATTTTTCATTATACATTTTTCATTATTTATTCATTATTATCTCAGAAAGTGTGTTGTAACTATGAATTAAAAAATGTATTAGTTATTTGTTAAGAGGTTGTTCGTGGCTGTGATGAAACTGTATTAGGTGAAGGAGGAGGTATCAGCCAAAGATGGAATCACTAGGTTCAATAAAACACCTTTAATAAAACGTTTCGCCCTGAATTTACTTGGCCATCTTCAGTTAATTAGGCTGCAAAATTTACAAATAGATGTTAATTGATATATTTTATACAAAAATTACAAGTTGACCAAGTTGGTTGTTTAAACTTACAGTTATACACAAAATGCGGTACACATATGTGATCGAACCAAGCCTTGTCAAAAATAAAAAATTTTTAGCTTCATGTAAATTTATAAAGTGTAAATTTTATTTTTGACAAAACTTGGTTCGATCACATATGTGTACTGCATTTTGTGTATAACTGTAAGTTTAAACAACCAACTTGGTCAACTTGTAATTTTGTATAAAATATATCAATTAACATCTATTTGTAAATTTTGCAGCCTAATTAACTGAAGATGGCCAAATAAATTCAGGCCGAAACGCTTTATTAAAGGTGTTTTATTGAACCTAGTGATTCCATCTTTGGCTGATACCTCCTCCTTCACCCTAATACTGTATTAGTTATTGCTTAATGTTGGTTTAGTTTTTTATAACAATGGTAAGAAGAGTTTCTTAATTATAATTAAATATGTATGTAAACTTTCCGATATCCCGTATAGTGCAATGTATAAGTCTGAAAAACTGTTTGGAATTTAATATCTCCGGAACTATATTGTTCATAAATTTCGTTTTGCCACCAATCGATGCATAAGTATTTAAATAATAATCTTATTGGATAAAAAATACTTGGTAGGTTTCACATTAAGATATAAAAAATAAAACGAATTTATTTTTGGAGAATCTTTAATCAGGTCAGTTACTTTCTGTTTCTCCTGAAGATGGTTTAGTCACTCGAAATATATATATCGAGATTCAAGATTCTCCAAAAATAAATTCGTTTTATTTTTTATATCTTAAAACCTACCAAGTATTTTTTATCCAATAATTTTAAAAAATGTTTCACCAAGTACCAACACCAAATTCCTTAAAAACAAATAATAATCTGTCTAAATTTTAAAAAAATCCTAAGAAAACCCATATGGTGAAACAACTACCTTAATTTTTATATATAAGAAGATTATAACAGCAATTGCCTTTAGACTTTCATTTATTGCTCTTAGAAATTCATTTAATTACTTATAATTTTAAATATAAAAACTGACCTCAATCCGAATAGAACTTTAAATTTTTCTTCCCTTTCCTTCTGTATGCTTAGAATAAAGATAATAGAAAAAATTATTTTTATACCGTTTATCATAAGAAGATTTAGGTAGACCTTAGCCTCTGTGTTTATTCAAATTATTTTTTTATCAAAATCTCCAGAGTTGTTTTGATAACTTGAGAATTCTTTTGGGTTGAAAGACACCCATGCTGAAATTATAAATTTTATTACAATTAAATTTCGTGGTTTATTCATAACGTTTCTGCTTCTAATTCTTAAACCTTTTTCAATAAATGGGTGTGAATATTACTAACATGTATCTTTTAAAATCGATGTTGTTAATATGAACGAATAGTCAATCCCGAAAGAATTCTCCAATTGATCATTTTTTGAGAAACTTTAAAAAAGCTAAAAAATTATAATTTAAAAGAATAAAATATGCCCAGCATTGGTATGTCTTTCTCTTCCAAGCCAAAAGGGCTGATGCATTTTCAGACGGTCATGAGGACAATTTCAGAATGTACCATGAAAAATCTGAAAGCAAAGATTTTGCAAATGTTCCAGCCACGGCACCTTCATCACCACCTCTGGCAACTCTCAGCGAAGAAACATTAAATCCTGGTCCTATGGCGGACCGTCTTAAAAAATTCAAAGGTCCTATTTTATATTTATTATTCAATTTATATAAAATTATAAATTAAAATCATAAAAAAAAATACTGAAATATCGATCTATACATATGAATGGCTATAGAAAAAATTATTATCTAAATATAAATAAATAATTATATTAGTTAATATTAAGCCTCTCAAAAAAGAAAAATTGGAAGGAAAAGAATTCACTTTTCCAAGATATAATGTCTTCAAATTTTGGTGATTTGGCAATTTTCATCTGAGAACGGTTTGAGATATAAAGCTGAAACTTGACACTAAGGTGTAGCTAAACAATACCAGCTTTTGTGCCAAGTTCAGCTCATTAGCTATAACAGAGGGGTGAACTGCGACCTAATATCGTGTACAACTACTTCCACTTTCATTTCCAAGTAGAAGTCAATAGATGAAGGAGCATTATCCAAATAATTCCACATAATTCCAAAGACTTGTACACATAATTCCAATCGCGGTTCAGCCCTCGGCTATAACCATTCAAGAGCTTCCCATTTAATGATTAATTTTTTTCTAGATTTATCATTTTGAAGCAAAATCTAATCAATTCTTCATTTTGGCACCAGTAAGAACTTTCTACAAGCTTCCGTTTTGTTTTTTGTTTTGTTTTTAGATTGTGGGTACCGGAATCTATACAGTCAAAAAAATAATATTCTAAAATTATTTTTCTTTCTCATTACAAATATTTTTAAACACAAATAAGCAAAAAAATTGAAAAATTTTAATTCGATACAATACTCTGACTGCCCATTGAGTTAGCCGAAGCTTCCTGAGAATTTGGGCTGGCTTGTTCTTTATTATATAAAAATGTACTATTAAATAAATGGAAATTTATGTAATTTATGTCTCCCGCCCACTACTGTTAAATATTCTATTTATTTTTTATTTCTTCATTATCATTTCTTCTGAAATTATTTTCAGTAATGCTTCAACAGTCTCTTTTTTTTTTATTACAATAATATGTTATTCAATTGTTTTAGAAGGTTTCAAAGAAGCGGCTGAAAAATTTCAACAAGAATCAGGCATTACACCTACTGTAGAACTCGATAGTCTCGATGATAGAATTCGGATTCGTGATGCGATTCAAAATAGCAGAATACAAGAAGCTACAAGCCTGGTGAATCAACTACATCCTGAGCTTTTAGATAATGATCGCTATCTACATTTCCATTTACAGGTAAAAAAATAAACTAGTTTCATACATTGTAGATAAATTATAATTTGTATTAAGTGTATTAATTATAATAACACTTTTAAAAATTTAATTAAAATGATATTTATATAATATGTTCCACAAAATAAAGTATTTGTAAAAAAAAAATCGACAACAAATTTATCATTTTGACTTTTTCTTCGGATTGTTAGCCTATCATCAGGAGTACATCGACGCTCTTGATGATGTGCTAACAACTCGAAATATATTAAGAACTTCAAAATTAAATGGTTTAACTCAAATTATTTTATTTTTCCTTACTGTGAAACGCCACTAAATCCAACATTATACTTTCTCTTTATGATAAAAATTTAACATTCATTATTTAAATCAAGCTCATCGTATACCTACCTAGTGTATTAGAATATCTAAATTTCCAAATAAACAAACTAGTAGTGCTGTAATGTATCGTTTGTGCAATGAACTAACTGGTTCTTTAAAATTTATCAGATTCACATTTCTATTTCTAATGAATTATGACACAAATCTTTTTATTTTTTCATTCGAGTGTAATCATAATGATTCACAATCGTCCAAAAATTTACCTATTTTAGGACCTTTCTCCTATCATATAATGTTTAACTTCTATAGAATATATCCAAAATCAATTACATTACTTCGCTTGCATTCCAAAACCAACAGGTATTTGATTTGCAAATTATTCTCTAGATTCTTCTAGATTTGTACCCGTTTTTACCTTTTTAAACAATATAATATGCCAACATGATGGAAGGAGTGAATTTAAGTTAATTTAAGTGAATTTAAGTTCAGACCAGGTGCGGACTGATCATATTGAAAATGTGAATAATTCCCTATGGGCCGTTTTTCTAAATTATAAGTATTATAATAATAATAAGATCTTTTTTTGCAACGAAATTTTCTCTGGAGAGAGACGGACTGGTAGAAATTTTAATTGAATGTAATGGAAGGCTGCCCAGGGGTAGTGAGGAAAGAAAAAATGAACACATCAAATAAGGTGTAATTTATTAGAATCCTTCCTCCTTTCCTTTCAAACCGACGTTTTGAAGGATTTTTCCCTCCTTCTTCAGGGTTTCAAATGGTCAATGAATGAAACAAATAAAATGTTTCCTTCTTCTCTCCACAGTAGTGTTCAAAAACTTCTTCTTTTTTAGCAAAGGCATAGAAAAACTCCTTTCTTAATTAGAATCTAATTAAGAAAAGGAGGAAAAAAAATTGTTTTTCTATGCCTTTGCTAAAAAAGAAGAAGGTTTTGAACACTACTGTGGAGAGAAGAAGGAAACATTTTATTTGTTTCATTCATTGACCCTTTGAAACCCCCTGAAGGAGGGAAAAATCCTCCGAAACGTCGGTTTGAAAGGAAAGGTGGAAGGATTCCAATAAATTACACCTTATTTGATATGTGTTAATTTTTTCTTTCCTCACTACCCCTGGGCTGCCTTCCATTATATTCAAATATAATAAGATATTTTTATTTATTGGATGGGTCGGTATTAATTTTTTCCACACAAAAATTTTAGGGCCAGTCCACTCCACTATTAAGCTATTTCACTCTGCAAAAGTGAAAAATAAAATTATGTAGGTTTTCCCAAAAAATCCTGCTAAATCCTATTTTAATTTATTTATTTATTCCTTTATTCCTAAGACTTCTAGAGAATGAAACTCGCTTCCTGTCTCTTACTTTCTTGCAACTTACAACCTTCAGTCTTTCAAGACAAGAATCCACAGTCACCTTCAGCTCCAAACCACTGGAATTTTTTTCCTTTCTTCTTTTCAAAATCCAGGAGTCTACTCAGGACTATAAGGGTTGTTCCTTATAACATCTTCTTAGTTCATTAACATTGAAAAAAAAATTAATAAGATTATTGTCTGAATATTCTACAAATAATTTTTAATTATATACTTATAAATTTTAGCAATTGCATCTAATAGAACTCATTCGAAGCGGACTCATTGAAGAAGCTATTCATTTTGCCCAAAATCAATTGTCTGAAGCTGGCGAGTCTGATCCAGCTGTATTAAATGAATTAGAGAGAACATTAGCATTATTAGCATTTGAAGATCCACTTAATAGTCCATTCAGCGATCTACTTCATCCTACACATAGGCAAAAGGTAAGAAATCATTCGATTCAAGCAAATCATGTTTGGTAAGAATCTAAGAATGTTATTAAGCTGCATAATACAATATGCAAATACTAGTAAATATAGAGTACTGAATCTCTTGCATCTCGAATGTGTTTGTCGACAAGGCATATATCCAGCTCTACTTATTCCCAGTAATGTAAAGAAAGTTGTGTTGTGCGTTGTTTGAAATTGAAGGGAAAATTATTCAAATGATAGTTCAATAATATATACTTTCCTCTCATATGGAAGTAGTCATGAAGGAAGACTGAGTTCGAAAAAGGTGGTAGAATAATTCTGAAGGCAATTTAAGCATCAAAATAACACAGTTATGTTGTCTATCGTTACGAAATTTTTCCATTTTTAACCGACTTCAAAAAAGGAGGAGGTTGAATTTTTTTTTGTGTTTGTTACCTGATATCTTCGCCAAGTGTCAACCGATTTTGATGATTTTTTTTGCATTGTGTTCAGTATAGTTTCCGATTGGTAAAAAACTAAATTTCATTGGTATTTGACCTTTTTTTTGCTATGTATGTTCATCCAACTTCTTTGTTTATGAACCGATTTTATTTGTAAACAACTCAAGTTTGACTAAACATCACTAAAAAAAGAGAAAAATAAAAATAATTTTTAAGAAAAAAAAACCGACTTCAAAAAAATTAAATGCAACAAATAAAATAATAACTCAAAATTCAAATAAAATGCACTAAAAGGTATAAAATAATTATCTAATTTAGTTACAACTAAACGATGAAATAGTTACATAAAACCCTTTTTGAAGTTGGTGCCAAACAAATTATATAAGCGAGCTTACATGATATTGTCTTCATTACCCGCCAAACGTACTAAGTAAGATCTATGTTTGGTACCGACTTCAAAAAGTGATTTCATGTAACAATTTCATCGTTTAGTAGTAACTAAATTAGGGGATTCTACGGTAACTGTGGCGCCGCGATGGATTCTTATAGTAGGTACTCACCAAAATAAGACGAAAATGAATATCATTTTTTGAGATTTCGCTTAGTTTTCGAGATATCCAGTTTAAAAAATACTGTTTTTTGTATTTATTTTATTTTATTTTTCAATTGTTTATTTATAGAAACCCCTGAAACTGTAGTATCACGGGGGTCCCGTGTGGCGCCGCTATCCGATGACGGATTCTTTTAGAACTAGATAAAATAAGTAGGAAAGTAAAAATAAAATTTTAAACTACAAATTTGAACTGAAATTGAGTTTATGGACTGTGATGTCTCAAATTGTTTCAAGTGAGCGCCAGTGGGCGTTGGTTTTAGAACTTTTCATAGGTTCGGTTCTATTCATTATCTCGGTTCATTTAGATAAAAAAATGGGTTCCCGAACAAACTTTGAAAGGTTCGGTTAAGATATATTCAGTTCGGCTTATATATCTTCATTGCGGGCTGGCATTTAGGCTATTAGGTTGGCCAACGCCAACGACCGAGCCGAACTGAATATATCTTATCCGAACCGGCAACGACTTTTACATATTCGGATTTTTTTGGGCATTTACTAATTATTTTTTAATTAATATTCATTTTCTAAAAGAATCCGTCATCGGATAGCGGCGCCACACGAAACCCCTGTAATACTACGGTTTTCGGGGTTTCTATAAATAAACAATTGAAAAATAAAATAAAATTAATACGAAAAACAGTATTTTTTAAACTGGTTATCTCTAAAACTAGGCGAAATCTCAAAAAATGGTATTCTTATTTTGGTGAGTACTATAAGAATCCATCGTCAGATCGCGGTGTCACAGTTACCGTAGAATTGCCCTAAATTAGATAATTATTTTATACCTTTTAGTGCATTTTATTTGAATTTTGAGTTATTATTATTTTATTTGTTGCATTTAATTTTTTTGAAGTCGGTTTTTTTTTTCTTAAAAATTATGGTATTTTGCTCTATCAACATTATGGTCTTCCGACCACTTCAGGATTTGAACAGGTTCTGTTGTGCAAAGCACATGAATACAACGGATTCAACAAGACGATTAGCCATACCGCTCGACAATCTCTCCGAGTTGTACACTGTTGACAAACGCACATGCGCATTCGAGATGCGCGAATTTCAGTACTGTTAATCACTGTATTTTCAAATTATTTTTAGAATAATTTCATTCCGCCTTCTTTTACCTTGCTTTAATTCAAATTTTCTAGAAATCAATAGAAAACAATTCAACCATTTTTTATAAAAGAAATTTGATTTCTCACTAATCATGTTCTACGTATATCTAATTATAATTAAATTATATAATATAACAATTTTATTTTATTTTTTAAGGTGGCTAGTGAATTAAATGCAGCAATTCTTAAAATGGAAAATAGAGAAACATCTACACCGAAATTATGCAATGTATTAAAATTGATACTTTGGGCACAGGACGAACTTGACAAGAAAAAAATCAAATATCCAAAAATGACAAATTTAGCTGCAGCTTATATTGAAAACCCCAAATGATATCCATTTTCTAATATAAATTTATTGTAATATATTTATATACCTATATAATTATCATCATCAATTGTGAATTTTGTTTTTATTCACTTATTAGTTTATAATAAGAACATCAAAAAGAACAAAGATTAACTAAATTTTTTAGCATATTTGAGATTAATTTAATGTCGGCAAAATTAAAAACAGTTTATTAATTCAAGAAATAGACATGTAATTTCAATTTCTTTAATTAACATGAAAAATAATTCACTTAAAACATACATATATTAAAGAGTCTAATCTGTATAATCAATCTACATATTTATTTAAAAAATTTTTAATCCTTTCTAATCAATAGCGGTAGTTAATCATGATCCATATAAACAAGAGTTAATAAACGATGAGAGAGATTTACCTATTCTTAATATCTTATGTTTCTATTTATACAAGTGTTTCCCAATCTTTTTGTCTTCTCTGCTCCTTCCATCACTTCCCTATTGCTGGTATCCCTTATAATAAAAAGTACCTAGAACACCGAGCGTTGCTCAGGAATTTTTTGCTTTAGTTCAAAGTGATACCTAAATTAATATTTATTTTTAATAATTTAATATTCAATAAAAAATACCTCCAATTAATCAATTTGGCAAATTCTAATATATAATAATAATTGTAATGATCTTTTTGTGGGATATAAAATTGAAAAATCAATTAATTATTAAAAGGAAATTGAATATAAATGTAATTATACATTCTTATCGAGACAACCATCTGTGAATAATTATTTCAATTAACAAAAAACCCATCAAAAACAACTTAGCCGAAGATGAGACCGTGACAGATCGAATTGTCAACTCCCCCCCCCCCCCTAACCCGTGAATTTCATCCAAATCGTTAGAGACGTTTTCAAAATAGAAAAAATATACAAACAAATATATATACAATTTTTGCTCGTTTAATAAGAGTAGATAGATAGATAAAAGAAAAAAAATGTTTGTCATTGACGTCGTAGACTGAAATATGAATTGAACGGCATTTACTATATTCTATTTTTATCACAGGGCCAAATTAAGCCATGTAGAGACCCCTTGGGAATGCAAGTCTAGGGGCATCAAATTAAAACTATCACTTATTTTTCTCACATGTTGGGAGCTCATAAGCGGCTCCGGACCCTTAGGCAGTTGCCTATATGGATAATCCGGGATTGCATCTTTATACATGGATTCTGATAAATATTTTAACAAATTGTAGGAAAGATTTGACACTTTTTCATCTCTCTACGCTCTTTTCTAAACAAATTTCGGCGATTTAGTAATTTTTTGTCAGCGATCGGTTTGCGAAAAAAGCTGCAATTTAGTACAAAGGTTCAGCTTATTAATAAATACAAACTTCTTTGATAAATTTCAGCTCATTAGCTATTATTAGCAATTCGATATATTTCTGATGTTCTACACATTTATTCCTTGAAATAAGGAATTCCAAAATCTAAACAATTCTTCGTTTTTCAAATACAAATATTTCGGCAACTAAACAAACTCTAGAGTCTAGATCTTGCAGTCTTGAATTATAGTGGGAATAAGAATCCAGACAGACAGAAAAAAACATAAGTACTTTAAATAATTTTTCTCCACATTTCAGACATTTCTAAACACTAATAAGCAAAAGTGAGTGTCTGTGAATTTAATACTTCGTACGGCCGCAAGCAACAGAAAAATGATTATTTTTTTCCAAAATACTCTCCAAATTCCTACTTATCTGTAGTTCTTGATCAAAGAATTAACTAATTTTTTTCATAAGTACTTGAATGAAATTGGGCTGTTACAAAAATCGCCTGAAAATGAGTGAAATAAATGTCAAATATATTAAGCATATTCTACCTAAAAAGACCTTTAGAGGGATATGTACCTCACACCCCATGATAAAAAAGATGATTTATTTTGGACCCCACAAAAAATTTGTCCCTTCTCAAAATAATCATTTGATTAAAATTTTGGATTTCTGTTTTTTTATTTTGAAGAAATTTAAAAAATTATATACCTACATTTATATTCATCCCTCAAAATATAAATATAATTTATGAATGAATTTAAGCTACCAATAACACAAAGGTTACAAAATATAATAATTTAATACTTAGATTTTAACATGAACAATTCTTCAGAGCGATTGTTGGTCTTGTTTTAAAGTATTTTAAAATCAGTACGAACCTTAATATTCTACAACTTCGTTCAGCGATAATCTGGCTTACTTGGGGATCTGCCAATGTCGGATTATTGAAGTCTTTAAAAAAAACTTACTTGAACAAGGAAATATGTCAGTAATAACAATTTAAAGAGCAGCGTGTACTTTATTTACAATCTAACATAAGGTATAAACAGTAAATGTCTATTTCACTTCAAATGAATTTTTATGGACACTTTGGCTGAAATTTCAATGTTCCCAAACAGAAGGGAATATTGCGAACCTTGTACAATATTGGAAATATTGCCAATGTTGCAGGAACATTGCAGCAATATTGCCACTGCAATGTAAAAGAGGCGGACATAGTTATTGCTGCAATGTTCCTGCAAGGTTTAATATTGCAATGTAATATTGCTCCAATATTACCTTCTGTCTGGGGTCGATGATATTGAGGAGGTCGCTGGACTGGCTTTCACTGTAGACAGGTTAGCTAGTTAGCTTGAATTTTTTCTTGAGCTCTCTTGAACATCGTAGAGATATTACTTCCTTCTTGGGTTGACCTCTTTTCTGACAAAAACTATTCTGATTAATGTGCCTGAGCAACCACTAAATCTTTCGAATTTCGTTAAAAAAAAATCGATTTCTGGGGGAGGGGGGGAGGGGGGGGGGGGGCAGTAAAACCAAAATATATATATAATTTTTATGCAACGAAATTTTCTCTGGAGAGAGACAGACTGGTAGAAATCTCAATTGAAAGTAATGGAAGGCAGCCCAGGGGTACTGAGGAAAGAAAAAAATTAATGCATATCCAGGTGTAATTTATTGGATTCCTTCCTCCCTTCCTTTCAAACCGACGTTTCGGAGGATTCTTCACTCCTTCAGGGTTTCAAGGGGTTAATGAAGGAAACAAATAAAATGCTTTCTTTCTCTCTCCACAGCAGTGTTTAAAACTTTTTCCTTCCTTAGCAGAAGCATAGAAAAACAATTTTTTTCCCTTCTTTTTCTTATAATTAATTAAAAAAAGGGAGAAAAATTTCGATAATTAATAGGGATTGTGGTGTTGGTGCAAGGTGAAACATCTTTAATAAAGATAAAAGTAAATAAATATTATATGAAATATTCATTTACTATGAGTTAAGATTTCTAGGTCACTTGTTTCACATTAAGATTAAAAAAATAAAAGATTAAATTTTTTTTCAATATATATATTTCGAGCTGTAAGCTCATCTTCAGGAAAGAAAGTACAGCATTATAACTAATACAAAATTCGAATGCAAAGGTATATATAGGTTTAATGAACAAGTGAAAAATTGTTTTCATTGTTTAAATTATTTTAAGGGTCAGATAGGCTAGGCGGTAGCGTGACATCGAGCTAACCAGGACCCGGGTTCGAATCCGACTCGAGGCATCCAGCTAAAATCTGACCCCCGGGGGTAGAGACAAATTTTAAAAAATATAACTAGTATCGTAATTAGGCTTATGGCTGGAAAGGCCGAAAAGCCAAAAAAAAATCTCTTTTTTGAGATGGACTATTGTTCAGTGAAAGTTTGGCTAGGGTGGGCTCTATTGACCTATGGATAAATAAAGCAAAATTGGAAGTACATTGGTTATTGTCTATAGGCTAGGAATATATTTTTTTAGGCTTTCTTATTAAAAGGTCTATTATAATATTTTTCTTTAAATCGAGCTTACAGCTCGAAATATGTTATATTTTAAAAATTTAATCTTTTATTTTTTTAATCTTAATGTGAAACAAAAGTGACCTAGAAATCTTAACTAATAGTAAATGAATATTTCATATAATATTTATTTACTTTTATCTTTACCTTATTTGGATATACGTTAATCTTTTCTTTCCTCACTATCCCTGGGTTGCCTTCCATTACTTTCAATTTATATATATATATATATATATAAAAGATTAACGCATATCCAAATAAGGTAAAGATAAAAGTAAATAAATATTATATGAAATATTCATTTACTATGAGTTAAGATTTCTAGATCACTTGTTTCACATTAAGATTAAAAAAATAAAAGATTAAATTTTTTTCAATATATATATTTCGAGCTGTAAGCTCGATTTAAAGAAAAATATTATAAGAGATCTTTTAATAACAAAGCCCAAAAAATATATTCCTAGCCTATAGATAATAACCAATGTGTACTTCTAATTTTCCTTTATTTATCCATAGGTCAATAGAGCCCACCCTACCCAAATTTTCACTGAACAATCTCAAAAAGAGATTTTTTTTTTTTTTTTTTTTTTGGCTTTTCGGCCTTGGTAGCCATAAGCCATTTACGATACTATTTATTTTTATTTTTAAATTTGTCTCTACCTCGGGGGTCAGATTTTAGCCGGATTCGAACTCGGGTCCTCTTGGTTAGCTGGCTGACATGCTACCGCCTAGCCTACCCGACCCCCCCTCAAAAAGAGATTATCCCTTAAAATAATTTCAACAATGAAAACAATTTTTCTCTTGTTCATTAAACCTATATATGGGGGGTCAGATAGGTTAGGCGGTAGCGTAACATCCAGCTAACCAAGTGGGCCCGGGTTCGAATCCGACTCGAGGCATTCGGCTAAAATCTGACCACCGGGGTAGAGACAAAATTTAAAAAATAAATAGTATCGTAAATGGGCTTATCGCTTGAAAGGCCGCAAAGCCAAAAAAAAAAAAAAAAAAACATATATACCTTTGCATTCGAATTTTGTATTAGTTATAATGCTGTACTTTCCTGAAGATGAGCTTACAGCTATATATATATATATATATATATATAAAGTTTTAATGGATTAAGTTCTAATTATATACAAATGTATTCTTTAAAGCAAAAGAAGAAAAATAAATACATTTTTTATCTAAAATGTTGGATAAAAACAATATTTTACCTCTTAAAACATTTCAAAAAAATTAGAGCTTGAAACTTAGGGGTGGGGGGGGGCTTTGGATCACCGCCCCTACAAGGTATAGCTACTATATAATGTAAGAGAGTATCCATCTATGTGGAGTATGGAATTCAAACTTCCCTCGGATATTTTTTTTAAAAATGGCCATAGAGAGCGCTAGTTTGAAGATGAATCAGCGCTCTCTATTTTTCACGTGTTCTCTTTCTCATTTCTCTGGTTTGCAGCGTGCAGTTATTGGGAAAATTTTATAACATAGGAATTTAAGAAATGCTTATTTATTTATATAATTAAATAGATCCGAATGTATGTTTTAACTTATGGTAAGTTTTTTCTACTTAAGAACAAAAAACAATATATACATATATTTATTTTCTCTTATATAGATATAGTCACTTATTATTTTGTTTGTTGGTCTCATTTCTAGGTTGACCAATTTACTAAAATAATTTAAAAGAAAAAATCAACACCATGGGGAATGTCTCTGCCGCCCAAGCCAAACCAACTGATTCATTCAATTATAGAATTTTCAATGAAAATTCGGAAAGCAAAGATTTTGCCAATGTTCCAGCACCGGCTCCATCGCCACCACCCCCAACAACCCTTCTCGATGAAAACACACAATCATTGAATCCTGGACCTATGGAGGACATACATAAAAAGTGCAAAGGTCCCAATTTTGATTGATTTAATATATGTAAATTAATATACATTCAAACGACAATAAATTCATATTATATATATCCGATGGCTCTAGCTTATATAATTAATCATTATAAGCTGTTTTTGTCAAGACTGGCTGATTTGTTTAATTTATATAGAATAATTCAAAGTGTGCTTCTTCAGCTCTTAATTTAAATAACTATTCAAATATAAAGGAGATATCATTAATATATGGTGATATGTTGAAAAAGGTTAAGAGTTTTTCATTTGGAACCAACTCTATAGATATTCTTAGATAAATAACACCGATCCACAGTCATTTGTCAAGATTTATGAGTAGATTTTGAATAATAATAGACTCCTCATTTCCAATATGCTGTTAATTTTTCTAGTTTTCGAGAATACCCAATTTTCTCGGTGAAAAATTCTCGTATATTTATTCACATAAGTCCACAAGCTAAACTTATAATTATATAGATAGGCACAATAAATAAACAATACCACAAAAAGAGGTCTATAACTAAAAAGATTTTGTTTTGCCGAAAGTATCAGAGTTGTTAATTCATAAAGAGAAATTAATGAGTCCTCTGCTTGATGCAAATGAACACATTCATATATATAACGAATATAAATATGTTTATAATTTATTTGTTATAGACTATAGTTTCGAAGGTTTGATCACATCTTTTTAATTATAAATATTTTATCTGTATTCAAAAAATTTCTTATGAGAACACCTAGCTATTACAACAAACCGAATTTACCTACACCCATTCGGGTATTTGAACCCATGAAAAATAACAGATAAAATATTTCTAATTAAAAAGAGTGATGAACAAGGTCGAAACTATAATCTCTATCTAGCATATAAATTATATATATAAAACAATCAATAAAATATTTTTTCTATATACATATACATATTTATATTCCTTATCCATATATTATTTTCATTAAGCAGAGGATCAGATCATTGATTTCTCTTAATGAAAAAAAAGTCATGTTATTTTTTTAGAATAGAGTAGTTTATATCGAATTGAATCCACCTCTTTGTGTCAAATAAATTTAGTTTGAAACAAAGCTAATTAATTTGACTGCTTTCGATTATTTTAAAAATCTCACTAAATTTAGACAAAAGTGTATAATATCGTCGGCTTATAGTGTAAACCTGCTAACTCCATTTTTTTATCATATATGACATTTTAATACCGTTCGAAAGAAAAAGAAATGCAGCATCGTCCAAGTAAAACTGCTAATTATAATTACGATCATAAGTTGTAGAAAAAAAAATGTGAAAAATATTTGTTTCCATAACAAAAATATAAAATTTTGTTTGTTTTTTCTCTGTCCTGTAAAATTTCCTTGTTGTGGGTTAGCAGGTTTACTCTCTAAGGCGACGATATATGAACAAATTTTTGATGTCTATTGTTGGATATATGCAGTGCCGGCTTAACCGGGAGGGGGGTATTGGGGTCTATAGCCCCCGGCGATAAATACTTAAAGGGCGCAAAGGCGGTAAACTTTTTTAATTTAATTTAATTTTTTTATTTTTTGAATAAAAATTTTATATGAAGAATGAAATATATATATTTGATATACTATTGAATTTTTTTTCTCTTGAATAGATTTATCAACGTTTTGCTAAATAATGTTTTTGATTTGATAATATTTTTGAAATAAATGGTTTCCTCATTCTAGGTAGAAAATCATAGACTTAAAGAGCATCGACCCATAGACAATGGAGTTTCAAACCCTTTCTCAAAGGATAAAATTCTTGTATAAACTGCCCAAAAGATATTTACCCTTCATTACTAATTAGACCTTTTCAAATTCAAAGACGTTTTTAATTCAATAAAATTTCCAAAAACTATTTAGACCTTTCTTAACAATATAATAAAATTTCTCAACTACCTAGAGATTAAAAACTCAAAAAACCTTTTTTAATTATCCAGAGCTTAAAGGATATTCACCCATCTTAAGAAAGCTATTTAGACCTTAAATTTTCAAAAGCCTATCTTGACAAAGGGTTGAAATTTCTTGACCATCTTAAATTAAATTCAAGGAAAATAAATAAGTTTAATTCTCAAAATATATATATCATGACCAAATTAGGGGTGTAGTCAAAAATTTAGGACACTTCTCACAATTATAAAATAACCAATAATATCATTTAGCCAAAGTCAAACGTCCACTTTTAAAAATGATATAAAAGTTCAGATAAATTTATAATTTTCTCATTAATATATTAAGGAATAATTAACATATTAACGAGAATTGTTTTGATCTCGCTTTTTAGATATATATCGCGAGACTACTGCTGGTTGAAGCTATTGGAGTCTGCTGAGTCTTAAGTCCAGTGATCCATCCAAGTGCCATGCGGGCTAAACGCAATATGACGTTGGATTATAGCTAAATGGATCATATCTTTTTCATTCTCTCTTGGTCCAGATTTAAGACTCAGCAGACTCCAATAGCTTCAACCAGCAGTAGTCTTGCGATATATATCTTGTTTAAAAAGCGTGATCAAAACAATTCTCGTTAATATGTTAATTATTCTTTAATATATTAATGAGAAAATTATAAATTTATTTAACTTCATTATTTCAAGTAAGAAATATATAAGTTCAAATATTATTTTCACTTAATATTTGACAAAAATCACCTGTATTCGATTCGCGATTGAATCGAATATAAGAAATATACGATTAAAAGTTCAGAGTTGAGAGTTAAACAGCCAGTAATAATAAATAACTAGTATGTTGCTAAAAACGATTTTTTTTCTTTGTCAAGAATGGCGGTTTTTAAAAGTTAGCCCCGGGTGGCAAAATGACTTAAGCCGGCATTGGATATATGTAGCTGTTACTGTTGAAAAAAACTTAAATACTTCCCCCCTATGATGATACATTCTTTTGTATTCTGGTATATTGCTGAAATGAGTGTATACCACTGATCAAGAACTGCTTAATATATGCCTACAAAATATTTGAATTTAACCCATAAAATATTTACATTTTTTACTGATATAAAAAAGCACATTTTAAATTAACTACATCTAACTTAATTTAATAATCAGTTAGCACCAAGTCATTTAACAAAAAATAAGAACCCTCAAAAATTATAAAACCGAACTTAAATCATTGACAACATTAATTTTTCTTGTTAAGCAGTGTAATCATTGAAAGGGTTTTTTGCCGAGACTTAATTTATATACAATAAATCAGACTGCTTTTTCTGCTCTTGATGTAAAAAAGTGTACACGGGAAATTTCAGTAATACATAATATATGGTGAAATGTTGAACTGTAGGTAGAATAGGGTGGTTTCTATTATAAAGCATCATTTTTTTTTAAATCTTCTAGTATAGGTAGAGAGAAAAAATCCTCTAGCAACGACAGCTCTTAATTATAAAATTAAGAAGTCGCTCATTAATTTGTAAATTTTCTCATTTAAATAACATGGAATGGTTATATTTTTCGTATGTTCGTATTCATTGAGATTTTATGCTTATCATATTCTCATTAGGCTAAATTTGTAGGTTACTTCTAAAGAAAGTGGTGTTGGTTGTAAGTGAAACATAGTAAATAAAAGAATATATATAAAAAAATATATATATATGTATAGATGTGGGGTTTCACAGGAATAAAATTACAACAGTTTAAAAATAAAACTCAATATATTTCGGGCTATTCACCCATCTTCAGGTGATACATTAGACTAACTGATGTAATTTTATTCATGTGAAACCCCACATCTATACATATATATATTTTTTTATATATATTCTTTTAAATTTGTAGGGGTTTAATTAAAAAAAATTGATTGTTTTTTGTTGTTTTAAATGAATACAGTTCTTTAAAAATTATTAATAAACTATTTATAATTGTATTCTAATTCATATGATATTAATTTCAATTATTTTTATTTACTTTCAGATGTTTATCCCGTAATGTTTGAGGGAGGTAAATTAATGGTTAATAAAATGCTTAGTAATCATTTTCAAATATCTCACACAGTTAATATGAGTTCACTTACTCCTTCCGGATATAGATTTGGAGCTACATATGTTGGTTAGTAATAGTTTTTATTAAATTTTAATTTGTTTTAAATTTTTTAATAATTAGTAATTTATACTTAAAATTTTATATTTTAAAGGTACTCAACAACTCTCTCCAAATGAGGCCTTCCCTGTCTTATTAGGGGATGTTGACCCATCAGGGAATCTCAATGCAAATATTATACATCAAGTCACACAGAATTTACGTATAAAATTTGGTAGTCAAATACAAAGTAATAAATTTGTAGCTGCACAACTGACGACTGACTATAAAGGACGTGATTTCACAGCCTCCTTAACTTTTGGAAATACCGATATCATTTCAGAATCTGGTAAGAAATTAATCAATAAAAATAATAAAATTAATGATTATGACTAGAGAAGGATTTAAACATCTAAATTGTTGTTTAATACTTTGATCGAAAAGGGCGCTACCCGAGGGGTGAACCGCGATTGGAATTAGGTGTACACTTTGGAATTATGTAGAATTATTTTGGAATTCATTAGTTAATGCCCCTTCATCCATTGTCTTCTACTTGGAAATTGAAGTAGGTGTACACGATATTAGGTCGCGGTTCACCCCTCGGCACTACCAAATACAAAAATGAAACTAATAATCTCTATGATCTATCTATATTAAGGTGTGCATAAATATAACAAATTTTGTTCACCCCTAAAAATGATGAAAATATGCCATTTTCAGTAATTAAGTGATACACTAAGTTGAAATGATTTAATTCATGAACAAATAATAATAATCTTGAAATATATTATTTTGAACAGTAAGTAATAGTGCTGTTTTTAAAGTAAGCAATACTAAAAAAAATCATTGTTTTTACGGCAAAATAAACATCACATAATACATGAGAATATTATCCAAACTTGCAATGTACATTGGCATTTTCCATTTTCAACTCTGAAGTTGCACTATTTACTTTTTTCTAAATATCAAATTATTGTTTCCCCGGCTTATTTTTTCATGATTTCCGACGATTTTAGGGAGCGAACAAACAATTTTTTTTGGGACACCCTAATCTATATATAAAAATTGGTCATCCAAAAGATAAAATTTGGGGTCAAATTGGAGAATAGTGGTCCATTCCTATGACTGAGTGAAATTGTCTCCCCGTCTCTAACTTATTTCATTATAACCATCATTCATACAAAAATCGAGTTCACAAAGTTCTTCGATTGTAGGCCATACATCTTGTACTTTGTTCAAAAAATTATATTATCACATACGAGTAAATTTCAAATTACTATTTTCTCAAACAAAAAATAACATGTCAAATCTTCAAAACCCGGGTGCACAGACACCTACATCTCCACCCTTTTGCTTATCACTTTTTCCTTCTTTTTGGTAATGCAATGGTCTTTTAAGATCTACAAGGGCTGCAGAAACCCAAAATTGAGTGACATATTGTTCTATTTATACAATTCTGTTAATTATTTTGGGAAAAGTAAATAGCATAAGCTTTTATTCAAGTTATTTTTAATAATAATTTGGTTATAAATTTATGCAATAAAATTTCTCTATTTTTATTATATTATATCTACTTCATATTATTAAATGGAGTGGTATGATTATATATATATATATATATATACCATACATTACTTTATTTTGTGGTAATCTAAACATCTAAGGTAAAATCGGGCTATTAGAAATGTTTTCATTTCGAGAACTTTCTAGGGTCAGGATCAAGTAAAGTTCCATATTATAAATATAAAAATCAATTAGATTCGATATCATGAAAAAATAGAGTGGTATTGATTAAGATATTATTTTAATTCGTTAAAATCTTATTTAAAATACTAGTTCTCACGCAAACAAGTTTAAGGGAAATTGATCTCATTGCGGAAACTAATTAGGAGTTTAATATAAAAAAAAAATAAGAAATCTATTTTATTTAAAAATCGTACAAAAACAAATTATTCAATTTTAGAAATTCAAATAAGATATATGAGTTGATTTTATCCATCTTGCTTAAACGGAAATAAATTCACTTGTTAATTTGAAATAATTTATTCTGTTTTCTCTTTATAAAAGAAACCCAAAATTTGAGTGACAGTTTGGCTTTGAATCCAATTCTGTTAATTATTTTGGGAAAAGTAAATACATAAGTTTTTATTCAAGTTATTTTTAATAATAATTTGATTATGAATTTATGCAATAAAATTTCTCTATTTTTATTATCAAAGCGCACAGTGTATGCAGGCCAGTTCGAGCATTAGCTTTTCTAGCCCGTAAGATCAAACTCAACCAAATTTTGTATACATATTCTGTGTGCCCCCAGAATGCTAGAAATGCAAAAACTAACCACTCAAAATGGGGAAGGGGAGGGGGGTCAAAAATGAAAATTCTAGCCCATTGGACCAAACTCAACTAAATTTTGCATACATATTCTGGGAAGAAGGCCAGAAATGCAAAAACTAACAACCCAAAATTGGGAGGTGGGGGTCAAAAATAAAAATTCTAGCCCTTTGGACCAAAGAAAAAGTTTCCTCATATCTTTCAAAAAGAAGAGAAATCTCAACCAAAAAATTCTATGAAAAAACAGGCCAAGTTCGAAAAAGTAGTGAAATCTAGTGTGTAGCCAAATTAAATTCGCCAAGAATAATTAAGTTGAGAGTTCTACTACTACTATTTTCTCAACTTAATTATTCTTGGCAAATTTAACTTGGATACACACTAGATTTCACTACTTTTTCGAACTTGGCCTGTTTTTTCACAGAATGCTTTGGTTGAGATATTATATCTACTTTATATTTTATAATAATATTAAATGGAGTGGTATGATTATATATATATAGATTATATATATATATATATATATTACTTTAATTTGTAGTGATTAAACATCCAAGGTAAAATCGAACTATTAGAAATGTTTTCATTTTGGGAACTTTCTAGGGTCAGAATCAAGTAAAGTTTATATTATAAATATAAAAATCTATTATTAATTTTTCAAGATAAAAACAATAAAAATAAAAATAAGCATAAAATAACGGCTTTAGGCACACGATGTCTGAATAAAAAAATTTAAATTTAATGCATGTTAATATTGATAGCTTGCTTTAAAATATTGAATAAATATATTTCGTTCTTAAAAATACTAAAAAAGTTAAAAGTGAAATCTGGATCGGCGTATCAAAGGCATGAACTTGGTATTTTTAAAATCCAGATAATCCCCGTATAACACCATAACACGGTATTTAGTTTCTGGAAAAATGCATTATTATAGACGAATTCGATTTTTTTATTTTATTTTTTGCCAAGAGAGAAATATGTTTAATTTAATAATCAATAATTAACAAAAGTATTTCATATTAATATTTAATAATTTTCTTTCTCGCAAAATATTCTAATCTTATGATCATTCTTCAGAGCATCTTGATTTCTATTCTTTACTGAAAAAATCTGTTATTTTCGTTTATCTTGATTTACTTCAGAGATCTTTTAAATTTGGTTGCATGGAGCTAAGCATTTGTGAAGCTTACTCACTCTTAAACTGTGCGCTTCTTTCTCTTAAATTTCTCTACTCAAATCCACAAAACACCCACTCTAATGAAAATATATTATTGAAGAATATATTATATATTACGAATTTTTATCAGGTTCTATATTGTAAGGAGATTTTCCCAACTCTCAAACAGTCCTGTAGGAATGCGATGTTATTCGGGGGCTACTTGTACTAAATATTTTTAATTACAAAAAATATATAAATATATATACTAGTGTTATTTTTTATATTATTCATCATCCTAGAGTAGCAGTTCTCATCCTTTGGTACTACTGGTGGAAGTACCGTAACTACTATAACTAGTCAGGTGCATCCCGCTCAGGGCTAGCCTTGAGAGAGGACTTGAAAAAACGCCAAGATAGAAAAACGCATAGTAAAAAATGGTAAAATATTGCTGAATACTATGATAATTAAATTAAGTTCTTACAAAAAACATATTACACTACATAAGTAGGTTATAATGAAAGGCAGTCCAAATTATTTAAATTTTTTATTCAAATTTCGACGTTTCGGAGACCTTTTCTCCCCTTCTTCAGGGTAATGAATAGTTATACTCACCCATCAATAACTATTCATTACCCTGAAGAAGGAGAGAAAAGGTCTCCGAAACGTCGGAATTTGAATAAAAAATTTAAATAATTTGGACTGCCTTTTATTATTACAACCTACTTATTTCGCTTACCAGTCCGTCTTTCTAAGAAAATAAATAAAATTAAATATTACACTACTTGCTTGAAAATAACATTTATTAAAAAAAAATTGGCGGCCCCGAACTTAACACCTAGCACAGGGTCCTTCAAAGGCTATTTATCTCACTGACTGGTGGTACGAAGAATATTCCCAGATGGTACTTGAAATTGTATCATATTTAAAAATTATTTAGTATTTATTAGGTACAAAAATAAAGTTGGGAGAATAAACAAAAGTTTGTCAATCTATTTTTAAAATGAAAAAGGCTAAGTAACTTTTTTGCATTAAACATTTTCTAGCCAAAAATATAAACTAACTTCAAAGTGGTACGTGACTTAATCGCAATTGGTTGGGGGGTACGCGAGGTAAAAAGGTTGAGAACTACTGTGCTTGAATATAATTATATAATCCTATGGCTTGTTTGAAAAAGCCACTCGACTCTATCCCATCCTCGTTCACTTCTCTAAAAGTTCCATATCTACCTATATCTATTAATACAATTTCAATAAAAATATTATTTATGTTTCAGGAGTTATTGTCGCACATTATTTACAAACCGTTACAAAAAATTTAGCAATGGGGGCAGAACTTGCTTATCAATATGGAAACATGCCAGGTGGTCAAATTCCTGGAGGGCAAATTGCTGTCGTTTCTGCTGCTGGAAGATATACAGGTCTTTTATTATTATTTCTAATAGCTATAATCACTAAGTTCTAAACATTATTAAGATAATATGTTTTTTTAGGAAATGATTATGTTGCTAGCGGAACTATTGGTGGAGCTGGAATGCATTTTTGTTATTATCAAAAGGCAAGCGAACAATTGCAATTGGGAGTTGAACTTGAAACTAATTTTAGATCACAAGAGTCCGTAGCTTCTCTTGGCTATCAAGTGGAACTTCCTAAAGCTGATTTATGCTTTAGAGGTAATAATTAATTATATTAATTTATTTTACTTAAAACAAACAAACCCAAAATTGAGTGACATATTGTTCTATTTATACAATTCTGTTAATTATTTTGGGAAAAGTAAAATGCACAATTTTTAGGCTAAATTATTCTTTGTAATAATTTGGTTATAAATTGATTCAACATTAATTTATTATATATATATTTTTAAGGGTTAAAATTTTGTTTAAATCATACATAATAAATTATAATTATTTATTGCAATCGAACAAATAATACAATATAACTACGAAGTTTCGATCCGCTTATTCTGCGATCGTTCTTAAGAATAAAAATCCACTCCGATTTTAGGTTATATATTTATAGATAAATATATAACTTAGCTTTCTATTCTGGAGAGGAGCCTCCAAGCATTCTCTTGCAGCCCTGGATGCAGACGAGCAGCTATCAGACTGATAGGAGACCCAGCATTAATTATCACTTCCTATTCTCTGGCCCCGGGCTTAAACAATTTTATTATTGTATTGAAATGATAAATAATTTTAAAAAATCTTGAATTTTTTTTTTTTTTTTTTTTTAATGAAAATGATGAGAGGAGTTACACCAAAAAGGTGCATCCCCTAAAGGCCTGGGTGAAAAGAAGAAGAAGAAGGGTTTTTATGGGCTGGGTAGGGGTCGAAGGTATCTGTGGATACGGGCCTTAAACAGCTGAAGGTTATAAGTTGCGGTGAAGACGGTGGCTGGGAGCGAGTTCCAGTCTCTGGAGGTCATAGGAATAAAAGAGTTGGCGAAAGTGCTTGTTCGATTTTTATCCAATTTGACAACGAAGGGGTGCTGAGCGCTCGAAAACCGCGTGTTTCTCGTAAAGAGGGCTTTAGGGGGGATAATTGATTTCAGTTCGACTGAACAGACACCATGATAGTATTTGTAGTACAGGGAAAGGGCAGAAACGTTTCTTCGGTGAGCCAGGGAGTCGAGTGGGCTAGTTAGGGCCGGGTCTCCTATTAGTTTAATTGCTCGCTTCTGAAATGCATCCAGTGTGGCAAGAGAATGCTTGGAGGCCCCTCTCCACAGATGAGAGCCATATTCGAAATTTAGACTAACTTTAAAGTTTTTATCTAAGGGAGAGGAATTATTTTATGATTTGATTCGTTAACACAATTAATTTTCAAGGTGTCTCTAACAACCGTATCAGTTTTCAAAATTCAAAAAATTCATTTTTTTAAAGATAATACCATGGCATTTGTTCTGACGAGATAAAATCAATACCCCCTCTTCCTCTAAAGCCTTATTTGCGCGAAATACACTATTTCTACATTTCACTTTGAGATTAAATTAGATAATAACCGAACAAACGAAACTCCCCACTCGATTTTTCCATTGACTTCAAGAGTCTGGAACTCTCTTCCCGCGTTCCCTTTAGGCGACATACGAGCCCTGTCCCATCTCTATTGGCCCTCCAATGTTTTTTCTTTTTAAATAAAATTATGCTAATTCACGGTAAATTTAATTTAAATATTTGTTTTTATTATCATTTGGAACAACATTTTAAACAATTTAAAACATTTTATTGTAACATTTAACTTAAAATTATTTTTTAATTGTTAAAAACAAGGAAAACATACAAAATCCAAAACTTTTACCACTGTGTGACGTCGCCTTTATTTTTAATTTCGGCTTGAATTCTTTTGGGCAACGTACTTATTAAGTTTTGACACTCATCTTGAGTGAAAGTATACCAAATATTTTGAAGTTTGTGTTTTAATTCGACTACTTTTCTAGCTGCTTGTATTCGTAATAGCTTTTTCATTTTGTGTCAAAGAGTTTCTATTGGTGACAAGTCGGTACTGTTTGTCACCCATTCCAAAAGTGGAACATTATGATTAGAAAGCCATTTTAAAGATTTTCTTGATCGCCCCGTCTTGTTGGAACACAAAATTATTATTATTCTGCAATGCATCTGCCATTGTTGGAAGTAACGATTTTTTTAAAATCTCTAAATATTTATTGGTGTTTACAATTCCATCAATGAAGTGATGTTTTCCAACACCTCTAGCAGACATTGAACCCCATACCATAACTGAAGCAGGAAATTTTACTTTCTTTTTTAAACAATCTGAATTTAAAGCTTCATTTTAATAACTCTGCTTCGATTGTCCCCAACACAAACTTCAAAACGAGACTCATCACTCCAATGGACACTATTCCATTCATCACTCGTCCAATTAATGTGACTTTTAGCCCATTTAAGCCGGCTTTTCTTTTGTTTTAAATGTCAAGAGTGGCTTTTCTTTCGCCTAAAAAAAACTAGTAAAATTACAAAAAAAATTTTTGGAATAAGTTCCAATAAAATTACCTTGTAAGTTTTAAAACCTAACTTAAGGGCTTCTCTATGGCACGTGGATCTTGAAACACTTCGCCCCACAGCATCACTCCAAAGAACAGGTAATTCACCATAGTTCGAACGCCTGTTTTTTCTAATAATCTTCAATGCCCGTCTATCAGCATCTGATATTTTGGATTTCGACGCATACCGAGGTTTTGTAGCTATTGTATCCGTTGTTTTATAAACTCGAATAATATTTCTGACAGTAAACTTTGATAAATTAACTAGATCGCCAATTTCCGCGCTTGATTTTCCCATTTTAAATAAATTGATAATAATTGAGCGAATTTTTTCATCAACAACCTTTCCTCGAGTCATTTTTACTAATAATAAACAAAACAAACTTTCTTTTGTTGGAAAAAGGCAAAGCCTACTTGATTATTTTACATATTCAAAGATTCTTAAAAAAAAAAATTCGTGAAAAGCAAAGAACTATTTTTTATATAAAAATATGTTTTTAACATTAAAAAATAATTTTAAGTTAAATGTTACAATAAAATGTTTTACATTGTTTAAAATGTTGTTCCAAATGATAATAAAAATAAATAGTTAAATTAAATTTACCGTGAATTGGCATAATTTTATTTAAAAAGAAAAATTATTGGTGGGCCAATTGAGATGGGACGGGGCTCGTATAACCTTCACTCTTTCAAGACCCGCATACAATATATTATTATTATTTGGGGGTTTAAAGGCACATCGACTGCTAAGGTCATTAGCGCCTGTACAATATATAAATATGCCCTATGTATTCATTTTTCTTTTCTTGGTATAATATTTTCAATTTATTTTTAGGTGTACTTGATTCGAATTGGACAGTAGGCGCCGTTTTAGAAAAGAAATTACAACCCTTGCCCATTTCATTCTCATTAAGTGGAACAATGAATCATTCGAAAAACCAATTCCGGCTTGGCGCTGGATTAATGATTGGCTAGCAACAAAGAAGAAGACAATTATAATAAATAATAAACCAAATAACGAACAAAAAATTTTTGTTCAAATTTGTTAATTAATTGAAATATATCAAAAAAAAAAAAAAAAATTATATAATAAATTTACAATGAGAAATATTATCTCATAATTTACATTATTGGATATTCATTTCTTATTATGAATTAACATTATCAGATTTTAGTATTATTAAAAGTACTCCAAAAGTAGAAAAATAAAATAGTAAATATTCACTTTAAGCCATTATCTATTTCACACATTTCAATCACAATTCTGGTCATTTATTATTACTTTTACTTACCTAATAGTAACTGGAAATATTACGATTTTTTATATTAATGGTTAGGATTTTTTTAAATAATATAGTTTTTTTTATTATTACAACTTTAAAATTGTTTTTACTCTTGTTTCCTTCTTTATCTGATTAATTCAATCGAGGTCACCATCAATGTTCAAGATATTTATTCTTCAAATGTGATATTTTATAGAATCGTATATATTTATGTTACCGTCAAAGTTTATTAACTAAGTGTTCCGTGAGCATTTTCGAAAATGTCCGAAGTACAATAGAGTGTTATAATGTTCCTCTCATGAAAGGAATTTATTTTTTATTTTAATTCATGTAAATTAATATGCTCACATAATGCAATAAACTAATCGAAAAAGTGGAAATAAATTTTCCATTTCTTTTAAGTGTACATTTGAGTTCGGATCTGTTTAAAAAATTATTTTATATTTAAGACTAGGAACTCTGGATTATGTAATATCAATTTTTTTTTCTTAACGCCAAAATAATAAAATATTTCTAACGCTGCATCTAGATCTAAAGTGAATAATTGCATTTTTTTAGAAGTTTTACACCAAATAAAAATTAAGATTTTCAACCAATGGTACATTTTGTTCACGAATTGAACAAACCCGTAAAAAAAACTAATAGCTAGATATTGCAAAGACAAGATATGAATACATATATTGAATAATAATTGTTTTCTTTTACAATTTTTTATTTCTTGATATATTTATTTTGAATGATATAATTTCTTTTAATTTTGTTGCATTTATCAGTGGCGGAGATCAATACATTCACCTAAGTACTTACGATCCAAAAGTCTAAGTAATGGAGTGGTTAACAAAAAACAATAATAATGAAGTAATAATTTTTAATTATTCTTATTATTAAAAAGTTATTATTATTTATTACTATCGTGAACTTACTTTAAAAATTCCTTATTATTTTCAATCGCGTCTTACTGGGCTAAAAGCCAGGTTTTCGTGTTGCCTAAATGCCATTTTCTGAGGCTGAATTTTTTGGATTTTCGGCACGTATTAATTTTTTCCGAATAACCGGGACCAACTGGCCTGTATGCCGGGACTATACCTTTAACATTTAACGTATGGTAAACCTTACCATACTTATTTATAATTTTATTTTATAAATTTTTTTTGTTTATAATTCTTATCTCCTACCAATAATTCTATTTGAGAGAGTTAACTGAGATCTTAAAATATCATCAGGGGTGCCCAATCTCTGAGCCACAAAAAAATAAAAGTAGTGTTGAAAAATTTGGTTCTATTTTAACTCATTTGTTGTACTTCGATAGGAAAACTGACGTTTTGAGGTCTAATTCTGTTATAAATATTACAATTTTTAAGTGGTTTTATTAAAAAACTTGTCTTTTGTTAAAATTTAATTAAATCTATCCTTTTGCATTTGCTTGGGTTGTTGAAAAACAACTAAAAAGAGGCCTGGCTTTTTACTGGTTTTTTTTTTTTTTGAGAGTTGTGGAATATAAAATTAAATAAAAAATATTTATTTTCAAATTACAAATATGTAGTTATTGTGGAAATAAAACAAAAATTCCAAAGGGATAGAAAACCCGATAAAAAGAGAGGAGCGTATCTGCAATGTAGTCATGAGCGTAAAGTGTAGTATAATCTGAATAGTCTTCGAGGGAGTAGTTCTGTTCTCTCGAACAGCATATAAGTTTTTTCTTTGAATATAAGATTTATCAACAGAAAATCCAAGATTTAACACGTTCATAATTTTCGTACACGATAAAGGCGTTGAGAGCGTGTGCTTTTAAGATTCACTCATTCATCAACAAGTAAGCCATTATTATCAAGCAATAATAATTCTTGCAAGTAAGTCATATACATTGAAATAAATCGATCATTTTTTACAATTTTATTTAAAAATATTACATTACTGGTGTGGTTAACTAATTTTTCATATATGTATATTCTATATCATGTAATGATGATATGATATAATGTGAAGTATTGCATTTGCCTGCCGGGATCCTGACACTTTGAGAGTTTCTATCTCCGAGGTGGGAAAAGATAATTTCACTTTGTGACTTCTGAGTGGAAAGAATCGATGTTCTTAGTAGTTTGAAACCAGTTTTAGTACAATAAAACCTTGTAAAAACCGGATATTGTGATGCCAAGCGGCCAAAAATCTATTGGTCCTTGTATACGTATCTAAATACCCCCCCTGCATTTCGCAACCGTAAGTTTCAGAACTTCGAAACTTGAGCACGATATATACTAGAAGGTTCACATCTCCTATACGGGGAGTCACAGAGCTTCAGTAATTGAAACTTAAGCTATCTAGGGCAGGGGTCGGCAACCCATGGCTCGCGAGGCACTTGCGGCTATTTCAATGTGAAGATGCGGCTTTATTTTAAATCAAAAATCAAATTTATATGTATCTAATCCTAATCAAATACCATAATATTGAAATAAATATGTTAGTGGCTCTTTAAAAACTGGGAAATTTTGTAAATTGTAACTTTTGACTTTTCCGTCTCAAAAGGTTGCCGACCCCTGATCTAGGGGCTTGAAGAAGTTCCTCGAGATTTTGGCTATAATCGAAGAACTGAAAGTACATGTTTAGTTTTTGGTATTTTTTGATTTTAATAAATTTAATAAACGGTACACTTATCAAATATTGATTATTCAAATGAAGTTCTTATAGTACAAAATAAGAAATTCGTTTGAATAATCAATATTTGTGGTTATTTTGGGAGATTTCTTTGAACACCGTCAATAAACTCTTTATAAGTTTCTTATAAATAGTCAACAAACTGTCATATGCTTGATATTTCCATGGTTAGTTAAAATTAAATTTATTAAAAAGTACTTTTTCACTAATTTAGACTTATGCAAACTTAAAAACTGGGGATCCCAAAACTTAGTTAACTTCAATGCAGTGAAAACTCAGTGTTGCCTTATTTCTAGGCGCGTCGACAGAAACCTCCCAAACATATCATTCGACTCAAACTCACTAGAATTCAGGGATAAAATTTCAATGTTAGGCGTAACTCTAGGGTCTGACCTTTCATGGAATGACCATATCTCAACCACTGCTAAAGCTGCAGCGCGCAAGCTTAGTATCCTATTTAGGTCTAGACGCTTTATACTCCCAGTCAACTTTTATACTGCATAAGGCTCAAATTCGTCCCTGTCTCGAATATGGCTCTCATCTGTGAAGGGGTGCCTCCAAGCATTCTCTTGCTACACTGAATGCGATTCAGAAGCGAGCAATTAAACTAACCAACTCACTCGACTCCCTGGCTCACCGAAGAACCGTTTCTGCCCTTTCCCTGTACTACAGATACTATCACGGTGTCTGTTCAGTCGAGCTGAAATCACTTATCCCCCCTAAAGCCCTCTTTACGAGAAACACGCGGTTTTCAAACGCTCAGCACCCATTCGTTGTTAAATTGGATAAAAGTCGAACAAGCGCTTTCGCCAACTCTTTTATCCCTATGACCTCCAGAGACTGGAACTCGCTCCCTCCTACCATCTTTCCCTCGATTTATAACCTTCAGACCCGTATCCACAGATACCTTCGACCCCGCCCAGCCCATAAAATTCTTTCTTCTTTTCACGATGGAGGGGCCAACCCAGGCCTTTAGGGGTTGCACCTTTTTGGTGTAACTCCTCTCATCATTTTCATTAAAAAAAATAACGCCATTATTAAGAAAACTTGATATTTTAGGTATAGGGGGATGATATATCGTCTTAAAGCATTTTTCTTCGTCTTTCAATTTATTGATTAATATACAGGGGGTCTCATTTGAAAAAAACGAACTTTTGAGCCCTTTTTATGAATAACGGAAATAATAGGAATCTTAGCACGCCCTGTATAATATGGAGTCGAATTTTCGGCGTAAATTAAATACATCGAGTTTGTCTAAACTACCACATATCAAATATCAACTTTTCATGAATTGAGATAACCAATTTATTTAAGTTTAATTAGTGCCATGTTTTGGACCATATTTAACACAAATTATTTTTTATCTCGAAAACCGATAGAGATAGGTATTAGACAATATGAACAAAAAAGTATTTTAATAAAAGGTCGGTTCTAAAAACATGATAATATACGGGGTGTTCCATTTAAAATAATAAAGTTGCTACGACTTTACGATGGAAGCCGAAACGTCGCAATGCTGAAAATATTTTAGATCGATAGAACAGGTAAGAAAATGTAAGGTGCTAAATTTTCAGAAAAATCCTGCCTTCCGTTTTCCATAAACGCCTAACGTGCCATCGACCGTGAATCACCCTGTATATACATGATTGAAATTAATTCACTAAACTTAAACATAATAATAGATAGGTTGATAGGTAGTAAGATTTTACTGCCCCCCTCCCTGATAAAATTCCTGCGGACATTGGACATACATGCATACATTCAGGGGCGGCGTGACCTTTTGCGGGGACGGGTTCAAAAATTTTCCGGGACTTCAATACACATTCAAATCCTACACTTAGATTTTACAAATGCTCTTACATATTATATATTTTTTATAAGATGAATATTAAAGAATAATCAAATCAATAATATTAAATAATTTTTTTCGCTTTTTTCGACCCCAAATCTTTGATAACATCATCAAAATCGATTGAATTTGCTACTTTAAATTTGGGAATCTTATCTGTATTTTTTAAAGCAGTTTTTTAAACAAATCTAAGTAATCATAAGTTTCCTATATTCGATCGCGAATCGAATGCAGGTGATATTTGTCAGATATTAAGTGAAAATAATATACGAATTTATATATTTCTGACTTGAAATAATGAAGTTAAATAATATTCTAATTAATATATTAAAGAATAATTAACATATTATTGTTTTTGATCGCGTTTTTAAACAAGATATATATATATCGCGAAATTACTGCTGGTTGAGGCTATTGGAGTCTTTTTTTTAATGCATTCAAATGTGCCAGTAAAGAAGCAGCCGCTATGGATCTCGAAAGACCCTTGCATTACCGAAAAGAAGGAAAAGTTGATTAAGTGAGAGGGTGTAGACGTACGTGTTTATGCACTCGGGTTTTGAAGGTTATAAGTGCTGGGGAAGATGGAGGCTGGGAGACAATTCCAGTTCCTTGAAGTCATGGGGATATACGTATTGGCGAATAAAGTGGTCTGCTGAATTTTAAGTCTGGACCAATATATATATTGTTTAAAAACGCGATCAAAAACAATTCTCGTTAATATGTTAATTATTCTTTAATATATTAATTAGAAAATTATTTAAATCTAAGTAATATTTTTCCCATCCATAATTCGCTTTCAAGGGGCAAAAAATTCAATGAAAGTACAAAATCTGTAATCATGTATGACTTTTGCCAAACAACTATTGATGTAGTTTAAATTCTTCAAAAAGTACATTTTTCTGAAAGTGTCTGGATTTTTTTATCTAAAGTAGTTTTCTAGGATATGAGGACTTTATGGAGTTAGACTGAACTTTGGTGATTTTTGTCACTCATTCAAAATGAATCATCACAAAATTGAAAGTTTTTGCCGAGAGTAGCAGAATTTTTATATATTGAAGGAGACAATAAAAGAGTCTGTCTTCTGCTGGAATTATAAATTTTATTTATTTATAACGAGATTCATAAATTAATTCCTGTGAATACATTGTAATAGACTGATGAAGAGGGCAAAGCCCTCGAAACTATAGTCTCGTTATAAATAAATAAAATTTATAATTCCAGCAGAAGACACACTCTTTTATTGTCTCCTTGAATCATCACTACTAAAATATGACTTCCATCTGTTAATGGTATCATCAGTCTGTGAAAAGTTAATCAAAATCGGTGTTTTTTAATTGGGTAATTTTCGTAGACCCCGTGTCGGGCCTCTTAAAATGCGGGGCCGGGTTCCGGCTAATGCGCTGAACCTGCCTTGCGCAGGCCCTTGATACATTTCAAATTAAAAGAAATAAAGCTACATAGGATTCAAATATAACATGGTATGAAAATACTTTTGACGTTAGGAAATTTTAGGGATGCGCCACATTCACATCATCCATGAATATATAACTATATTCTTCTTCTTCTTTAAGTCCCATATCAGGTCTCCCTGACGTTTTGGCTCCTCTCCACATATACCTGTGCTGAGTGTGTTTAGATGTTTTTACACAGATATACGGGACCTACTTTTTAACGCCGGTTTCGAACGGATTGTTTGGAGAGATTACTAGGCAATTATACTCTTGGTAGGTTGCCATTGCTTTCCAAGAGGAGGCGTCTCCAAATATCTGCCGAGACTCGGTCTCGAACCAGCGTATTTCAGGCCAGCGCAGCGGCCTGACACTAACTACTGACACAGTCGCCATATATTATACCATATATAGAATATATAACTATATATAGAAATAAATATAATTCATTAACGTTTAGGGAAATCGGTGTTGGTTTATAGTGAAACATATTAAAACAGGAATTATTTGACGGATTATAGTGGTGTTTCACAAATATAAGTCTTTTACTTTTTTATATTCACTGAGGGGAGGACTAGTTTACCCCCTCCCCTCATTAAGTGTATAGAAAGACGTGTCCTTTTTAATGCTTTTTATTGATTTGAATTTTCTCCCTTTACCAATTTTGCCGCCACTATAATTAGCCACTTTGGGCAATTGTACTGCCCCCCCCCCCCCCCTAGATCGGACCCTGCATCCATTGAGTAATTTTACTTAGGGAAAGGGTTTAGGTTTTAGGTGAAACATAATATTAATTAATAAAGTAAAGGGAGTGTAGTTTCACAGTGAATGAAATAAAACTCAAAGAGGTTTATACAAACTCAATATATTTCGGATTATTAGTCCATCATCAGGAGTTTACAGATTAATAACAGTTTTTAATCTGTAAACTCCTGATGATGGACTAATAATCCGAAATATATTGAGTTTGTATAAAACTCTTTGAGTTTTATTTCATTCACTGTGAAACTACACTTCCTTTACTTTATTAATTAATTTCCATAGAGTAAGATTACTCTATGACTGCATCTATTTGATTTACTTTTAGAAAATGTTTAGCTTTTGGTAGATTCCAGCTTAAAATATTTTCGTATTATGCGCCGGATAAGAATCAAAGAGGGGTAGTATTGAATGGATGGAGAGGGGATGGAGGGGAAGTATGTGATTGACCACATGACATTTCCAGACATTTCCACATCCTAAACGCGTAGTAAGAAATATCTAGAAAATTTAAAAGTATTATATAAAACGAGAGATTCATTTCTGGGGTATAGTATAAAATCAACCAATAACCAAGTATATCGCGATAAATTATTTATTATTCTCAAATTATGGATTTCTTTAAAAATTTAAGAGATTTTTTCATTCCCCGCGTACGAGATCCGCATAGGTAAGGAAATCATTTTCGTATTTTATTATTTTTATTGTCAATTATTTTAATTTTCATAATAAAAATATCGTATAATGAAAAAATAATATACCTACATTTCATTTTAAATTATATAATTAGGTTAAATGTTTTTAATAACTTTCTTTGGAAGATGATGCAATATATCTTTTTTGTTTTTCTCAGATCTTTTCCAGAAGATGATCGAAATGACAGACATCATCGACCCAGCCACCACTTCCCTGATGAAAGACATAATTCTGGTCATTATGAAGATGAATATAACAATTTTCCCATTTATTCAAATCCATTAGAAATGCACAAATATTTCGAACAACAAATGAATCATATGTTACGAGAATTTTCTACATTTGGATTTGGATCATCATTTCCTGGTAATTATTATTAGATATCTAGCCATGGGGTGAGAGGGTAGGGGGCAGTCTCCCCCCTCTACAAAACTCATTGCCCCCCCCTAGAAAAATTGCAACTCCATTATTATGAGACATCACTTATATATTTTTCATTAGATTATTTCGTTACTTCCAAAATTTGTCTAGAAAAATTATTTTCAATATTTTTTTGGGTTAAGATCCCGAGGGTTGAATCTAGTTGCCTCCAAGGGCGTATCTAGACATTTTTCTAAGGGGGGGTGGGGGGGCAAATTTCGGGAAGAGTGCAGACTAGTAGAGCTCAGTAAGTTCGCGCCGGTTACATAAGATCCGGTCCTGTTCGAACACGGCTTCGTCTTTAAATTCGTCTATAAATTTTTTTCTTTATTTTTCAATTTGATTTATAAAACGAATATTTTTACTCAAAACTATAGATTTCTTCTAAAATGACATCACTATTGACTGTTTTCTTTCCCTTAAATTCTTAAATTTATTTTCTCTAAGTGCAATTTTTATCTACTAAAAAGTAGAACTTGGACAGCCATTTGTCATCAGATTGTTCAAGACGATCAATGTTTTTATTCATAAGTCTATTTCATTTAGAATAGCTGGCAGATACTTGACAATTTTTTTTTCCTTTCTTTCAATAATCAAAAGAGCCAAGCCATTAGTTGGCTATCACTACTAGACCAGACCAGAGTTAAATATAGGGATAGATTGATTACATTGGCAAACGAAAAATAATTGTATGTATTTGTTTGTTTTGTAGACCATTCCGACTTTGGTCCATTTTTAGAAGATTCTCGTCCACAAAGACCAATGATTGAACGTCCTAAATTGCGTGATGAATATCTCAAACCTGGTTATGATAAACAGAGGGATAACGATTTGGATAATCAGTAAGTATATTAAAGCTGTCACATTAGTGATGGTCTAATCTTAATATAATATAATATAAAGCATGTAAAAAAAAAAGAGAAGGTGATGTTTCATTCATTCATTCATCTATCAACGCACAGGCTAATCCGCTTGACCTAGAGAAAGATGGAATTTGGAATGTATATTCTTTCAACGATTTATGAGTGTATTAAGAAGGAATTTTTTGAAATTCGAACCCTAAAGGGGGGAAAGGGCTCCAAAAAGTGTTTTCAGAGTTTTTCAAGATCTCTTAAACCAGAAAAGATATAGGTTTAGTTTAGAAATGTGAAGCAAAAAAACACATTTGAGTATTTTGCTTTATTTGTCCCCGAAAGGGAGATATAGTCATTTTGGGGTAAATTTTTGAAATGTTTAAAGTGCTCTATCTCCTCGAGTTTTTAAGTTTTAGCATTCAAATTTGGTACATAAGTTTATTAATCGTAAATCTCGGGAAGAATTTTTGATTTTTTTAAAATTTGACCCCTGAATTGAAAAATGGGGGATTTTTGATTTTATGGTCTAAAACATAAAAGGCTTCGTATATTTCTTGCCCTTGGACCAAACTCGACCAAATTTTGTATACATAATCTGTGGACCATTAGGGAACTAGAAATGCGAGTGGGGTGCAGGGGGCCCGGTATGGGTGTGGGGGTGGCATGGGTGGGAATGGTGCGTAGTGGGATGCAGGGTGGGTGCGGAGGTCGAATGGGGTTGGGGTGTGGGTGTGGGAGTTTGGGGGTGGAATGCAGCCCTGGGATGCAGGGGGCGCGGGGTGGGTATGGGATTGGAATGGGGGGAAGGGTTCGTAGTGGGGTGCGGAGGTATTGGGATGCGGGGGGTGGGTGTCTAGGGGGCGTAGCTCCCTGGTTAGCGGAGACGCACGCCAAAGAGGGCTTCTCAGCTAGTTTTTAATATAACTTCTTAATAAATCGAATTGTTTTAGTGATATTGATGAATTATTCAAAGATAAACCATCAATGCTTCATCCAAAAGAAAACACTCCTATGGTGCCTTCCAGACAATTTCAGCCGAAAATTTATTCTTTTGGCCATCAATCAATGTCATCATCAATTATGCTTCCAAATGGGGTAAGTACCCATTACTTTAGCTGTTACGACAATAATTAATATAATAAATAAGGCAATTAAAATTTTACTCGGAAAAGACCCCGATGTTGTGTTTTACTGAATTCGAGTTGAAGTGGTTAATTTTTATTACATAACAGGTCGAATTATACTCACCTCCGGGTCCTATCTCCTTTCTGCTGCTCCTGGTGTCTATAAGATGTTTTCTTTATTTCCTAATTTAAATACTTATAATCTATTTGTCTAATATCTTAATAGAGATAATATCAGAAATTTCTAATGTAAAAAATTTGTTGATTAGGTTGTGGAACACACCCGAAAAGTGGCAGATAGCCATGGCAATGTAGAAACAACTCATACACGCATGATTGGCGACCAGAAATACTCGATTACACGAAAGAAAAACTCCGAAGGTCAGGAGGAACAAATTGAAGATTTCCAAAATATGGAAGAAAATCATTTGCCTCAATTTGAAGAAAAATGGAAAACTTTAAAATCAAATCCAATTAGAATCCCGGCATTGCCCTCAAAAAAAGATGACGATCGGCCACCTCTGGATCAATTTCCTTTTGATAAATTCTTTAAATAAGTAGATTTTAAATTTAATCTTACATGTATTTAATAAATTATGAATTTAAATTAATCTTTAAATATTTGAAAAATAATGTTGATTAACTAAGTTATATTAATTAAAAATTATATTAATTTGAAAGGATTTTTTCTCTTCTTGAAAAATTATATTATATTATTTATTATAAAGTTTTTTGGTATAAATTAACTTTATAGAACTGTTCTTTGTTCCTAGTCTGAATAACAGATAAATATATATTTATTCTCCTTAAAACTGTAAAGAAATATAGCTAATTATAAATAAATTATTAAAACAGTTTCTGCAATTCAAATAGTGCTATTTATTATTGTTTATCCAGAAGTATGCTATAATCTCCCTCAATTAACGAGAATCCCATCAACCCCACAAAGCTAGTTTCATTAAATATTGACCTCTTTGATTTTTGTCCTAATAATTTTTTGAAAATTCAACTTAACGTTGAATGTTAAGCTTTCTCTCCATCTCATGAAGACAATTCATTTTGAAACTAAAAGTTCTCTATTTTGAATATTCGTATAATATTTATAGTAAACTGAAAATGAAGGAAAAGCTTTTGAAACTTAAATTAATAAAAATTTATTTAATATAAATATAATTTTTTATTTATATTTATTAATTTATATCGCTTTTAGATTTATGCCTTCAGCTAACCTCGACCCTAGCCTTAAAATTAAGACCCCTAAAAATAGGCTTTAAAACTTTTGGGACAAAAACTAATTAAAATCAGAATGTAAAATTATTTCATAAGTATACGCTGTTCTGGGTTGACACCTTCCTTTTGTATAAAAGTTATATCTTTTTAAGAAATCTATCCAAAGATTTCCCACGCATATTCCCATTTGACATTGTGAATCTCTATTTAAGAGTTATTCATTCAGTTTTTTCCAGAAAACAACAATATCAAATGATAGTTCATTTAGGTTTTGGAGAGTAAATTTTTCGCCATCTTCCAAAGCTCCCAGTGTGTATATCAATCGAAATTGTAATATTTTAATTTTATATTCAAAATTCTAGGTGTTCAAACCCCGAAATCCATACATTTTTTGATTAAACCATTCAATATTAAAATTTAATCATTTAAATTTTTTTTTGCGTTTTGATGTTTAATATTTTTTTTTTTTTATATATATATTATGAGTTTTGATGTTAAATAATTTTTTTTTTTACATCCTTTCGCCCTCGGATGAAATATTCACATCTCCTTTTAATAAAGACCTCCGATGCACCGGCCAAAATTATATATTATATAACAATTATTTAATTATTTTTTCATAAAACTAAACATTTAGGATATGTGATGGGTAAAAATAAAAATATTTAAAACAATTTTAATTTAATTATGTTTATAAATTTAATTTTAGGAAACTGAAATTTAATAGAATTACAATATATTTTAAAATAGTTTACTCTACAAAGAGATTTTTATTTTCAAGTTGTAGAAATCGCTGGTGTCAAAATCCTCCTCGTCCAAAACGCATATGACCATAATCATCGAACTCTGCTCTTTTTCCAAATCTCATGTGACCATAATCATCAGACGATTGTCTTTTCATAATCTCTTGTAACTAAAACAGACAAAATAAGTTTAATTAGAATATTTTTTATATTTAATTCCATTATAAATAGAACCCCTAGACATAAAATACTTCGTTTTTCAGTATTTTTATTAAAATGACCACGCATATTTTATTAATCAAATATCTTATATTTAATTATAAATATTGGAGTTGGAGATAATGATAAAAAAATATTGCTCCTTAAACTAGAAAAATATGCTGACGTGCTCTGATGTGGCCATCCACTTGACTTTACCATACAACCTGGCCCCTAACTTATATTTAATATTTAATAAAATTATTTATAATCATGTAGGGGAGGGGGTTAGTTTTTCCATTTTTAGACTCCTGGGGGCCCAATGATTATGTATACAAAATTTGGTTGAGTTTGGTATAAGAGCCTATATTTTCATTTTTTTGGCCCTACACCCCCCTCCTCCATTTTAGGCGGTTAGTTTGTGCATTTTTAGACTCCTGGGGTCCCACTGATTATGTATACAAAATTTTTGAGTTAGGTACAAGAGCCTAGATTTTCATTTTTTGACCATACAACCCCCCCCCCTCCCTTTTGGGCAGTTAGTTTTTGCATTTTTAGACTTCTGGGATCCCAATGATTATGTATACAAAATTTGGTTGAGTTTGGTAAATGGCCAAGATTTTCATTTTTTGACCCCCCCCCCCCCCATTTTGGGCGGTTAGTTTTTGCATTTTTAGACTTCTGGGGTCCCACTGATTATGTATACAAAATTTGGTTGAGTTTGCTCAAATGGCCTAGATTTTTAATTTTTAACCCCCCCTCCACCCCCCCTTAATTTTGGGTCGATGTAACCAAAATCTAATCAGCTCTTAATCTCAATGGACCAAACTACATGTGAAATTTGGTTTTGATATTCACACTAGTTTTTGAGCTAGCTCGTCCACAAAAATTTGGTAAAGCACAATTATTATCTCGAAAAATATAATTTTTTCTATGTTCACTTATTAGGTCTTTTTTGTAGACCGAAATGCCATGGTTTCACTCAATTTTTTTAATCAAAATAGTTTCAGCCGTTTTTGAGATATTTCGAAAATAAGAAGGAAAAAAAAACACTTTTTTCATTCACGATTACAATACTTGACCATACCCTGTATGGTAAAGTAAAAAGAAAAATTTATTTTGTTAGACTTTAATTACCTGGGAATCGATCCTAGGTTTTTCAAGTTTTGCCACATTATTCACTCGGAACGCTATTATCCCTCTCCGCCCGTAATGTTTAATGTTTCTTTTCTATTTCTTGTTGTCTGGATTCCGATACCCCCGAGAACAGAAGTTTGTTATGATGCCCAAATATTTGTACATATTTTCAAAATGATAAGCTGATACTATTTTGGGCTTTCTACTTACAGAATGAAAAATTGGAAAAAACAAAACTTTATATGGGAAGTTTTAAACCTTTGTAGCTCATCAGCTGAAATTTGTCACCAAAGCCTTTATTAATTAACTCAATAGATAAAATAACTTTGTTTAAGTTACAAATTTTTTGACTGTTAACTTACGAAAAATTTAAAATTAAAATACATATTTTGGGTTACGAGCCCTTCTTCAGGAGGTTTAACAAAAGACTGAAGAAGTAACCCGAAATATGTATAAAGATAAATAAAAAATCTCCAAAATATAATTAAAAAAAATTTTATTTTCTCTTTGTGAAACGAAACACCACTATAACCCGCTTTCCCTAAATGTTATTAATAAAATATTGGTGAAAATCAGAGACGCTAAGTTAATTGGAAATTAAACGTATTATTCTTATGGGAGAATAGATTTTGTTTTCCCAATACTTTTCTTTCAATAGATGTCAAGAGGGATGAATAAGCTTGATTTTACATGTAATTATTAATTCTATATATAGTGAAGAGATGTCACGGCTATCGTGATTTTCTCCCATTGTATATAATCAATTAGTACCTGGAGCACCGAGCGATGCTCGGTAACTTTTTGCCTCTAATAGCTTAAGTTTTAAATTTCAAGGCTCTGCGACTTACCGAAGACGAGATATGAACAATTAATATATTTATTTTGCGACATGACTAATTTACTCCCCCTTCCTTTATTTCAATCGGATTCAAATTTATACACGACTAATAACTCATCTATCACAAATCTATGTATTATATATACAAGAATTGCTCCTTTAATTAATATGATTTGTTTGTTATTTAACAAAAAAGTAGAAAAAACAAAAAGTAAAAACTACCGTATCTTCGTCATCCCATTGTAGTAGATCCTCTGTTATAGGAAGTCTAGGCCTTACAGGAGACGAAGGTCTGTGAACAACCGCCAACAAGCTACGGGGACGGTTTCCTCCACCATTGCTATCTCCAAGACGAGCAGGCGGAGGCGCTCCGTGGCTTCCAATGAAAATGCACATTCCAAACGAAAAGAATATCAGGATATTCACAACTGAATACATTCTCTTTCTAAAAAGTATCTTAAAAAATAAAAGTAGTTATAAAGAAAACGAAAATATATTCCTCGCTGTGCAGTATAAATCAACTTGATCTTTAAATCTATTTTTTTTTTAATTTACTACATGTTTATTCTATTTATTTGTTTATTTATTGTTTTATTTTTTAAATCATGACTTTCATCAAGCCCTCCTCGTGGAACCTATGATGAAAAAACACACACACACACACACAAACACACAGAAGAGACGTGACCCTCATTTCCACCACATGCTAACAGCCCTAGTCTTCCCAATTGCAGCCCGGTGGTCTGTTTCTGCAGCATGGAGCTTAATACCAAGTTGGGCTTTTATTTGATCCGCCCCATCTTGCTGGTGATCTGCCTTTTCTTCTTTTGCCTTCCACCTTGCTCATGATCCCTTCCAAGCCTGTATCTGAGCGTGTGAGGTGGCCGAAGTACTTGATCACTCTCTTGAGTACCATTCCAGAGAGACGCCGGTCCGCGTGGACTTCCTCTATAATTGACTTATTAGTTCGGTGAGCCGCCCACGGGACTCAACATTCTCCTCCAACACCACATTTCGAAGGCATCAATCCGATCGCAGTTCTTCTTTATGGTCCATGTTTCGGAGGCATAGAGTGCGACAGGGAAAACGAGAGTCTTGATAATAACGGATTTTGTATTAGTTGTTATGTTTTTGTCCTGCCAGACCTTGGTCAGTCTAACCATTACCAGGCTTCCGAGCTGCAGCCGTCGATCAATGTCTCCATCAGATCCTCCTTCGTTGGTAATCATAGATCCCAAGTATACGAAGTAGTCGACCACCTCATAACTAGCAAGTTGTTTAATGTCCGGCCTGTTGTTGTTTGCCCTATCTACCTACGATCATTAATTTGGTCTTCTTGTTGAGAATGAGCCCATATTCTTTGGTCACTATTGCGAGGCGTTCCAAGAGTTGGATTATTTCTTCCGCTTGCTTTTAGCTTAATTAAAATTCGATTCAACTATATTTTTTTAAATGATAATAAACATAGATAAAAAATGTAGCTATAATTTTTTTTTAGCTAAAAATCGACTTTTTATTAAGCTAAAAACATGCTTTAAAATTGGAAACTAGAGAAAACAGAGAAAACTTTTTTCTATTAATGAAACAAAGTATTTTGATTTAAAATATTGCTGTTCCATATCTATGTCCCATCAAAAATTGGTCAAAGTGGTATTTTTTGGTGCTTTGACCAAAAATATATCGAAATTTTAAATTCGGACAGAGACATTTTAAAAACTTTTTGATTCTGGGGAAATGTTAAAATGTGAAGAAATCTCGATAACATTTTTTTCCAAGAAAGCAATATTCAATATTCACATCATATATATCACATTATACATATATATCATTTTGATTATTTATGTCCATCTATTAAATTAATAAAGTTGTTGTAGGGAAATAAGGACAATACCTTATGCAAATAATTTTTATTTTTTGCCAACGTTTCGTCAACTTTGTTGACTTCCTCAGGGCTCAAATAATTAATTTCCTTGCATATTTCTCATTTAAGTATAAAGGTATTGATAAAATGACAAATATGCAAGGAAGTTAATTATTTGAGCCCTGAGGAAGTCAACCAAGTTGACGAAACTTTGGCAAAAAATAAAAATCATTTGCATAAGATATTGTCCTTATTTCCCTACAACAACTTTATTAATTATACATATATTCGCTTTTTAATGGAAATTTATAAAATTATACCATGTAAAAGGACAGGTGTGTGATAAATAAGTCTCGTGATGTGTTTTTGACACGCCGATTTTGAAATCCATATTGTTTAATTTATAGGACTAGACAGTCTACATTTCACCAATTTTTCTTTACAGATTTTAGATAAAAGTGTGACCAATGGCGTATCTATATTTTTCTAGAAGAGGGGGCAAATTTCGATAAGACTGCAGAGGGGGGGGGGGCCCCCCCCCCCACACACACACATAAATTTCGAAAGTCACCTTATCCTCTGTATTGTAGACAAATATATCAAAAATATAGTCATCATAAGATTGATGTAGTTTTTGATAAAAGTGAATTGAGTGGATAGGTATCACTTGACTAAATTCTGGTGAGAATGAAATACAATATATTATTGTTACTGCCACTGAAAAAGGAGACAGAGGGAAATGTCACATTGAATTTCCTGGGGCACTTTGTCGAAATTAATTAAAAGTACATGTTCCTGCGCCCCACACTTTTTGAATTTTGGACTGCCTCATCAATATCCACGAATAGTCATCATATTTAAAACTTAATAAATATTTGATTTAAAATTCTGCCCCCCCCCCCCCCCGAAATGCCAATGGGGCATTATCCTTCGATGAAATCCCCTGCAAACGCCTTATGAGTGCAACTCAATTTTATATTAAATTTTTGATAATGATTATTATATAATTTTATTTTTATTAAAAGTTATTCTATGAATTTTTTTTTGACTTTTCGGCGTTTCTAGCCATAAGCCAATTTACGATACTACTTATTATTTTTTAAATTTGTCTCTACCCCGGGGTCAGATTTTTAGCCGGATGCCTGGAGTCGGATTCGAAATGAAAAATTTAACCGCTCAAAAATGACTAACAATCAAAATTATTTTTAGTTACTAATTTCACTAAAAGACGTGAATAAATCTAAAAAGTAACAATTAAGCTTATTTGATATAGGTAATAAATTGAAATTGTTATCTTCAATTTTTCTTCATCGAGCTACACTGATATCAAAAATTATTTATACCTAAATATTGTGTATATTATAGGTATATTATATTTCAAATTTGTTATATCTTTTATGGATAGGCGTGTCGCGTTTATTTCAATTTAAAAACTCAATAATAATTTTCTTCTTATTTTATTAAGGTAAGTTATTTGGTTATTTTATTCATTTCAATTCTTATTTCATATCCGTTGACTTTCCATTAATATTTCTACTTACCCAAACCTAATGTATCGTCCAAATTTAATTTTAAGATGATATTACTTTTTACCCATGGCGAACAAAGCTTGCCGGGCGACCGAAGTAGTGATGAATACCCTTAAAATTTTTCAATTTATTTTTCTTCTCACTTTCAGAAATATATGGGATCCCGATAATTATAGGACGAAAGTTCGTAGAAAAATTGACTCTGGTGATAAAATTTTTGTATTTCCAGTACAAAGAGCTGATTAGATATTCGTCTTTCTAGCTTAAAAACTACTACGAGTGAAAAATGTAAAAAATCAAAACTTTACTTGGGCGGTTATAGCTAATCAGCTGAAAGTTTCTATTGATAAGCTACCCATTTGTGTCAAATTTTAGTCTTAGAGATGAAATCGTCCTCAGACATGCTATACATCGTACCGAGTCTTGAAAAAATTTACTCTTTCTTCTATTTGTAATTTCGCATTTAAAATGAATTATATATGAAAATAAAATATTGTACTTATTCACTTATATATATTTTATTAAAAAAAATTTAAATAGAAAATATTGTTAGAATAAGTAAACTTTTTAAAGACTCCGTGTGTTGTATTGCGTACCTGTGTATAGAGTTTTATCTAGAAGACTCTCTTTCTTGGCACAAAGATGCAGCTTATCAATATATTATTCATTTTCAATAGTATTCTATATTCAGATCAATAATAATTACAAGTTTTTTCGGAGGTGGGGGGGGCGCCCCCCCGTATGTCGGGCTGACCAAAAACATAAATGTGAAAAAGGGGCCAATTTAGGTACAAACGGCTTCGCCGACAAAAGAGTTGAAATCTAAACGGGTACCAAGTTCCATAGCAGTTCCTTAAATTATAACTATAGAAATAAACAACGTTCTTCAATTGATTTAAAAGAAAATTTGTTATACGTTCTTTGATAATAAATTTATAACTTGGCAAGTTATAATAGTCAATAAATTTTTTATCGAACTGCTCGAACTGCTCGAAGCCCCTAAAAAACTTAGTAAATTGGATTGTATCTAACTTTCTGAGATTTGGCTCGTGATCTCGGCTTCTTTCCTTCTATTCTTTTCTTTTCACGATGGAGGGGCCATCCCATACAGGTCTTTAGGGGAAGCACCTTCTGGTGTATCTCCTTCTCACATCAATATCATTAAAAAAAAAATTACCTTTAACTTGATGATATTTAATACAAGCTTAAAATTTAGCTTTGCTATTTTTTCTATTTTATACTGCAAACAATTTAGCTGGATATAAAACTTGCCAAGTTATAAATTTAATATCAAAGAACGTATAACAAATTTTCTTTTAAATCAATTGAAGAACGTTGTACATCCCTATAGCTATAATTTAAGCAATTGCTATGGAACTTGGAACCCGTTTAGCTCTCAACTCTTTTGTCAGCGAAGCCGTTGGTACCGAAATTGGCCCTTTTTCACATTTATGTTTTTGGTCAGATATCATTAATTTTTGAAAAGTTTTATCCTTTACTTTATCTAAATAATTACATTTAAACTTTTATATTAATAATTATCAAATATTTCTCATAAAATATCTGTTAAAAACCCGGTCGGATTTTCATAAATTTCACCCCTTCATTTCGGACCCCGAAGAAGGGAAAGTTTCGGTTTTTCAATTTCCTCCTTTATTAATGTGCCAAGCTTTACCAGTATGCCAAATTTCAGAATTCTAGATTTATTGTATTTCCACTATATGTTAATTAAGCCTACATAGTAAATTTCACCCCTTCATTTTAGGTCATGAAAAAGAGAAAGTTTCACTTTTTCGATTTTTTCCTTTAATTGTAGCCCAAACTCTACCAGTATGCCAAATTTGAGCATTCTAGGATCAGCGGAAGTACTTTAGGTTTTTGATATGTCAGTCAGTGTTAAAAATGGCACTTTTTAGAGCTTAATAGCTCAAGAACTATAATAGGTTTATTCGTGAAATTTGGGATTCTAGGTGTTCCAGTGGGCCTTATTAGACATGCAAAATTTCAAGTGTGTAGGTCTAATAGTTTTTGACTTATGTGGGGTCGAAAGTAGCTCGGAATGGTTCGTGTAAATGTACACATGGGAGGTGCGTCGCCCGTTTTTCCGAATTTGGCTGACACACTGCCGTGTGTCTAGATTTTTTACATTTCATTTGAAAAACAAAAAAAACAAAAAATAGAAAAAAACTATTAAATTTTACATTTTTTAAAAATTGGGTTAGGATGGGTTGGAACTTCTCCCACTGTCACGGGGAAAATAAAAATATTACGATAGGCTCAAAAATTCGAATTTTACCTTTCAGTTTAAATACCTATAGGTTTGAGGTCTCCGTTTCCTTTAACGTCTATTTCGCTCAGTGGTTTGTCTAGGTATCACTGCCTAAATAGAAGCTACGTCTGAATAATTCTCATATATAGTATTGGTAGTGATGTCAAACAGTGAAAGTCCTGTACTAATATTGGCACCAGTAATTTAAGTTACCACGTTGGCAAATAATTGCGCCTGAAAATACCTGGATTAAACATTTTTAATGAAATATTCTCATCAGAATGTCCCAATGTTCGACCCATAATCCCGTAATCGCAGTGGGTACCTATAAGGTCACCAGCGCCCCCAGCAAAACCTTGGTTCCGCCTCCTGCCACAAATCTCTATATTTTGAAATATTAAACTTGTGTTTAAGTGAGTACCTATATTTTATATAGAGTTGAAAAAATATAATTTCGTTAAAATATTTCAAAAACAATATTTTTGTAGCATCGTTAAAAAGATAGAAGGGTCCCTTTTATCAAAATTTTTTCAAATTTAATTAGAAAATAAAATTCCATTTCCTCGAAAACTATATCTTTATTTAAAAATGTATTAAAAAAAAAAATGAAAAAATATAATTTCGTTTAAATATTTTGAAAAACATTTCTTATTACACCCTTTGAAAATTTTACACGGGTATGAATAATTTTTCAATTTTATAGGAAAATAAAATTACATATTTGTGGTTCTCCCCTCCTCAAACCCCTCTATTTGAAATTACCTATAATTATTTTTTGCTTGTTCGCACTGCGCCCCACAGCCTCTTGCGCCCCCTGCCGGGATGCAGGAACTATGAGGGTATTATATACATATACACCACTGCGCACTGCATAATTATTTTTAAACTGTGGAGAGACAATCAAAAGAAACCTTTCCACTGATAAACAATTCAATGACTAAAATAATCGATTTTTAAGTTAAATCTGAACCGAAGGAATTTGGAACATTAAAAAAAAGGCTAAAACTATTATCACTTGAAATCAAGGCTTACAAAAAAGTTAAAACATTAAAAAAAACTTTTCTCATCAAATTCAACTTGAAAATTTCTTTTAAACTTCAATTTATTTAACTTTTATTATTTATAATTAACACAACATATAATTAGTATTTCTATGGTTTTCTAAGTTTTTCGAACACGTGTATTTCAAGTAATTTTTTTTAGAAGAGCAAATAATATTTTATTATGATATTTCATTGATTATCAAATGTGGGCTAACTAGTAACATTTTTTAGAATAAAGAAGCGCACCATCTCACTGAATAAGTGATCGATCACCCAGTAAAATGTTTATAATTTTATGTGATTTGTTAAATTGCTTGTCATTTTTTTACTTTACCATTCAGAGTATGGTCAAGTATTGTAATCGTGCACGAATAGACTGTTTTTTGCTTCGTTTTTTCGAAATATCTAAAAAACAACATAAACTATTTTGATTAAAAAAATTGGGCGAAACCTTGGCTTTTCGGTCTATAAAAAATCAAAACTAAATTTCACATGTAATTTTGGTGCTTTGAGATTAAGAACTGGATTAGATTTTGGTTCATATCGACCCAAAATTAAGGGGAGTGCAAGGGAGGGGGGTTAAAAATTATAATTATATTCAAATTTTGTATACATTGAATCATTGGGTCCCCAGAAGTCTAAAAATGCAAAAACTAATCATCCAAAATGGGGGGGGGGGGGTGACCCCCCTAAATAATTATAAATAATTTTATTAAATATTAAATATAAGAGAGGGGTCAGGGTGTATGGTAAATTCATGTGAATGGCCACATCAGTTTATTTATGTTTATCGCGAGTACCGGTCTTTAGGAGTTGCAAGAATGAACTGAAAAAGTTGGGGCGCCTTACTTTTTGTGAGTTAGCTATTAAAAAAAATGCACTTTAATCTGGTTAAAGTTAAAAGTTTCCTGACTAAATGCGGATAACTTTTTTTCTAATCCATAAAAATATATAATATTAAGCATAAATTAAAGTACTGGTATGTACAAACATTTCTATTCATGAAAAATTGGAATGGTTTTAGAGACCAATTTTTTCGAAAATCAAGTAAATTTTAATTTTTATCTATCATAACTATATGTTTTTCTCTCTTTTTGTACTAGCTATCAATTAAAAAATGCCATTTTTCTCATTGTAAAAAGTGGGGCATGAAAAACTCCCTCTCAGGGCTAAGTCTGGCACGGTTTATCCAGTGGTGTGATTTGTGAATATAAAATTTAACGTTTATACTACTACTATAACCGTAGTTTTATCTCTATACAAAGATGTTCGCCATTCGTATACACATAAAAGTGAATAATAAAAGGTGAGAACCATTGTACTAACTGAACACATCCACTAAGAAGGAAAATTTTTCTAACCCATTCTAAATAAAGAATTTTTCTTGGAAAAATAAAAATATATTAAAATCTCGAAACCCATGCTATCTAAAAAACTGAAAGTTTTATGTGAACAGAGTTAGCAGCTAGCTACTTAGTTAAAATGGAAATACTCTAGTATACCTACTTGTTGACCAAAATTTTATAAAAATTGAATTTTTTTAAGATGTTATTTTTTTTACATTTAATTGTCTACATTCAAAATTCTTTTGAATCAATTTTTAAATCAATGAAAATAAATTAAGAAATACTTTTTTTTCAATTTTTATTATATTAATTATTATTCATAATATTTATTATATAATTTTTATTGATAAAAATGCAGGATTGAAATTTTGGGTGTACAAATTTTTTTTATTAAATTTCGGACGATCTTGAAATAAATATAAAATTTGAGCCAAAACCCCGTTCCAGACTACGAAATATTTTATTTTGTGTAAAACCCTAAACCCAAACCACTCTTTTAGAGTTAGAGGTCTTCTAGCCACTGAGACTTCAATATTTTGTTTTTTTCAAAACCCTCTCCAAAAACAAAGAAAAAATCAATAGCAACTTACCTTAAAGGATGTTTTCCAACTTCTCTTTACCAAAATGTGTACTTGTTCTCATCGGGATCTTGCTTTATATATATACCTACACTTCGAAAGGCCTCCCTTGGGACGGTAAATTTAATTTCCTTTGAATATCTTAATAAAAAATATTGCTTCTCTACCGTCGTCAAGTTAATTTCGTATTCCGCGATTACCTTTTTGTTCGTTCCATTAATCATATTTTTACACCATTATCTACAAGCCTCTTAAATCCAAGCAAATTCGTTTATCATATACTTAATTCTCAAACAAAACACGTAAACATCAAATTGAAAATAAATTTTTTTAAGAAGATTGTATTTAAATCTAAATAATAAGAAGAATAAGAACAAAGGACTTTTTAACAGAATCTTCCTCCTACGCACATTAACATAACATACTTTTTTTTAATAAATAAGAAAAATCAATTTTTAATTTACTTAGATTTTTTTTTCTTATGATAAATTGAAAATGAAATTATTTTGTTCTATAATTCAATTTTTTGAAAGAAAAATATTAGGTCGGAATTAATGGTTTATAAGAAAATTGTTTTATCGTTCTCTAAAGTCCATTATGATGTATTGTACTTTATTGATGCATCTGTTATCTCTGTCATATGGTAGTAGCTTCTAATCTTTTAAAGCTAAAATAAAGAAATTTGGCATAATATATAATTCAGCTCTATTCAAACGGCTCTCAATTAATTTTGTAAGACAAAGTTCAAAAATTATTTTTTCTTTAGTCCGTGACGCGATCAAAAAAAGACACCTGCCAAGGACAATTATAAATTATAAATAAGAAAGTTTTTTTTATTACTAATAGACAAAAAGATAAGCTGAGGTTCAAACCCGTGATCTCCGCGAGTCCGGCGCGAAACGTTTTAAGGAGCGAGGCTCTTAATCCTCTTAGACTCTGATCCCGAACTCAAGCTAATACCTACTATGTATATGTGAATTTTGAATTTCATTTATTTAATCTTTAATCCTTTCTCTAGTCTTTTTCGTCGCTCTGTAATGGCTTTAACTTATTTTTAAACTATAATCAAAGGCCTCCCAATTAATCATGTTAGCAAAAGCTAGGAAATTAATTTTTCTTTATCCTGGGACGCAATCAAACTTGTTTAATTTAATTTATAAAATCTTTTGAAATTTTTTATTTTATCTATTCATTAACTATGAATGCCCGGATGCGGAGACCCTCAACCACAAAGTGAAACAACTCTTTTGCTTGTTCCTCATTACAAATGTTCATTATAATTTCCACGAAGTTATCTTCATCTACCACCTCAGAGGCAAGAAAATATTTATGCAAATAGTGACTGCGCGAACCAGTAAATATCGGACAATCTACCAGTATATGTTTTAAATCTTCCTTTGCCTGCATATGGCATAGCGTGCAGTTCACATTTGGGTCTAATTTATAACTATTGGAGTTGACATAAAAATGTAGAACTCGAGCATTTGTGGTTCTTAGTTGGTGGATAAGTCGTGTTTTGGAGATGGGCAAACGCGTGTTGAGGAGAAAATTATTATTAGGGTTCAGACGCCCATATAAGGGTGCATAAGTCGAACTATTTATAGCCGATTGGTCCTCAAGGCAGTAAATATTCCGCAATCCACCCACCAGAACGTCCCTAGCTGCCCTGATTGCATCCACATTTTGGGGATCCCATAGTCTCAACCCATCAATTCTTATAAAAAAACTGTGCACTTGGGACACTCAATTATATTTAACCTTATTAGATTCGGTGTTATGAAGACAAACCAATCGGTTGTAGCAATTTCGGGGGAGCCTACTGGATGCAATAGCGAGAATCCTACACATCCAGTTAAGTGATCGCTCGAAAGCAGCCACCGCAAGTCTGACCGGTTTGAATTCATCCCTAACGATGTAGCCGGGAGTTGATCTGTTCAGAAAGTATAAGCTTTTAAAAAACCCGACTTGGGCTTTTTCGATAATATCGGGGTAACGAAGGGCCCAAATTTCTGAATTGTACAAAAGCACGCTCAAAACAGCAGCCTCATATAGGCGCATGATCGAGCCATGATAACCCACTCTTGATCCAAAAATAACAGGCTTTACCCCAGCAAAGGCAGCGTTGGCTCTTTTAACCATTCTGCTAACAGCATTGAGGAAGAGACCAGATGAAGAGAAGTTAACGCCCAGGTAACAAAAGTCATTAACAACCTCCATTGGCTCACCCTTATAGGTAAAAGAGAGTGCTCCCGGCAGTCTACCCGCCCGCCTAAAAATTAAAATTTTCGACTTCCGCGTGTTGACCTCCAAAATGTTGTCATTACAGTACTCCTCGAGGGCGCCCAAAGCCGCCTGCAAACCAAAGGGGGTGTCCGCGAACATGACTAAGTCGTCAGCATAAAAAATCGCGTTTACATCAGTATAGCCATCTATACTGACTCCCCTGACGCCTTTAGATGTTAAAAATGCATCAAAATCTGCAAGAAAGAGGGAGAATAGCAAGGGGCTAAGTGTGTCACCCTGAAGGACCCCTGTTGAGACATCTATCTGCTCAGATAAATCTCCATTTATATTTAAAATGATATTAGCATTATTATAGAACGCTCTTATAGTTAGAATCAGTTTAGAAGATATCCCCATGAAATCAAGCTTTTTCCAAAGGAGTGAATGATCAATCCTGTCAAAGGCGCTTTTAAAGTCTACAAACACACAGTATAGTTTCCCGTTTTTTAACCGTAATTTAGAGTTAATGAGAGTGATAAGGATAAATAAATTATCAGTGCAACCACGCCCCTTCGAAAACCGGATTGAGATTCTGGAATCTTATTATAATTTTCAGCCCAATTACTGATTCTACAGGCGAGTATATTGGTAAAAATTTTCGCAATATTATTAATTAATGCTATACCTCTATAGTTTGACGGTATAAAAGGATCACCTTTTTTAAATAATAAGAATATTTTAATCTCAGACTATTTTTTATTTAATTTTTTTTTTGTTTTTTGTTTTTCGGTTTGTTTACTTTATTTTTGTTTTTTTATTTTTTATATTGTTTTATTGATATATTTTTTCAAAATTGTATTAGCCAAACTGGCTTTAAACAATAAATTATTATCTATCTATCTATCTATCTAATTTAATTTATAATTGTCTTTGAATGGTGATCATGGGGTAAGAAAATTACAATACTTGACCATACCCTGTATGGTTAAGTAAAAAAATCAATTTTCAAACTACTGTGATTAATTGGGAGACGTTTGAATATAGTTTATTAATAAGTCAGGCTACTAGAGAGTCCAAAAATAAATAGAGAAAGGTTTCAAGATTAAATAAATGAAATTCCGAATTCATATAGACATTAGGTATGGGAACATTCATTAGGGAGTGTTGAAAATTTGTATAGTATCACTTTCAGAAGGCGCGTTGGCGAGGCTTTCAAGTCCTCAAGCCTGTCGGCAAAAGTACTGAATTCACACATAAAATTTTCGATTTTTTTTCGCTTAATATTTAAAAATGTCTGAAATGTGAATAATTATTTTCAATTATGATTTTTTCTGACTGATGTTCTATTTGGATTTAGATAACCATGATAAATAACTCCATGAACTGAAAGTCCTAGAAAGTTCATTCATAAGTCAAAATATTTATATTTTCAAAAGGAAGACTGATCAGATTTTGAGTTTTCAGAACTTCCCGTCCAAAATGCAACGAATCAGAAAAAAAATCAAAATGTTATATATACAGGGTGAATATAGGCATAATTATTGAACGCCCCCCATCAAGTCGATGGGGTCCTAACAATCTGTTGAGTGCAGGTTGTAGGTTGCGTGTTCATATAGGTGTGTGCAGGGGAGGGCTGCTGGTTGGCATTTGGCCCCTCCAGATTCGCGTGTCCGAATCCGTTCGCTTCCCAATCGAATCGAGTCGCTTTAATATAGCATGGGTGATAATATTTCACTCATGCTAAACGACGCAACGATCCGACTGAGTCATCTAGCGGCCGTGTCTCAAGGCTCGAGGCACATGAGCAAGAATGGGCCGCTACACCACACCCTTTGTTTCTTGTGTGATTGCCGATTACCGACTAAGTCAGCCGGGCAAGGCTCTATCCACCTAGCTGGCGGGTCAAGAGGCTACTTGCTTTGCATCCGTCTCCACTCGACTCTGTCCCCCGCCAGCTGTTTGACCTCTCTAAATGTCTGGCATCCCATATCTCCAATTATTTGGTTGAAATATTCTAATCTGGGTCTTCCCCTTTTCTTTCCCACCTCCACCTCCAAGATATCCCTAAGCAGTCCCCCATGTCTCAGTGTGTGCCCCATCATCTGACCTCTTCTCTTCTTCAGACTCTTCCACAAGGTTCTTCTTTCTCCTATTCTTCCAAGAACTTCTTCATTTGTAATTTTATCCATCCATTTGATATTCATCATTCTTCTTTAGCACCACATTTCGAAAGCATCTAATCTCTTTCACTCCGCTTTTCTAATTGTCCAGGTTTCACACCCGTACATGATAGCCATACATGTCTTCAATAGCAACTTCCTGTTTTCTAAGCTGATTTATAATTATTGTGTATGTCTTTTAACCATCACAAACATTTCATGCATAGAAAAAAAAAAATAATATTAATAATAAAAAAATAAAAAAATAAATTTCACACATAAATAAATTTTTTTCGAGTTAGTACTGTTTTTCTAACTCTCTATTCTCAGAGCTATCATTTGAAATATCTTTAAATGAAAGGCAAATCGAATTAGAGAATTATGGAAATTTTTATTTATTTTTCACATTACGTGATTTTTCAAGCAGTCTAATTTATTTTTCCAGACTCACACCGTGAGTACGTGGATAGCAGCCAAAATACCCGATCTGAATTTGATATTAATTTAACTTACTTCTGTCAGATACTTTTTTTTAGAGTTATTTAGGCCACGACTGAGTATACTGTTCATCTCACTTTATGGCTTGTCGGTCTGTTTATCCGTCATAGCAGCATATTTCATAAACTATCCAAACTTTATTTAATAACCTGAAATTGTGCACTAATTCTGGCCCATGGGCTGTAGTTTGACCATCACTGTTCTAGACATTATAAAATTGTATGAAGAAAAAAGACAAAATACCTCAAAAAATGACGGTCCATTTACAGGAGCTGATCAAATACAGCGTTGGAGAAACGCCACACAGCTGCAGTATATTGCCATACAAAACTGACGTATACGTCAGCATACATTCTAAATAGAGGATGGGCCCGACTGTGTCTATTTTTTTAATACACATAGCTAACTGTTTGTTTCCTAATAGAAATAAAATTATACTCATTTTGAGAAGGGGCATTTTGATTAAGTCACTAGGTGTGTTTGAGTTACGCCAGATTTTCTCTATTTAATGTTCATTTTTATTTTATTATTTCTTTAATTCGTCTTAATTTGTTAAGAACATATATAAGGCTTCTCTCCCTTCCCCATTAATGGGATTGTAACTTTTGTTTTATCTAATATAAATCCAATTCGCTTAGAAGTAGAGAGAACGTAGAGAAAAAGCATTCTTTCTTATCCAAGATGGGCATCAAGAAATGGTTGCCTCTAAAATTGATATCAAGAAATAAATTAAATTCAGCTAGTCATCGAATTGCCATTCTATTTTCAAATGTTGGTCAAAAAGTTTCCAATAGCTGGAGTAGATCACAACAATCCGCGGATCCTTGGTAAGCTGGAATAACATTTGGGATTCTCGTTTAGAAAATCGTAAAAAAATCTCTTAGCCGAAAATTTTTTAAATTCATTAATTTTTTACTGTCTATTATAGGCGTTTGTGGACTTGGAGATTTTATTTCATGTTAAAAAAATATAAACTTTAAATTTTATTTTTATCTAATACTTTTATTTAATCTTTCTCTACATAGAATATTTTAATCGAATTTTAACCAAAACCTTTTCTCCCATATGAATAATAATTACTTTTACTTATTTGTTAAGTAGCGCTTCTCTGCTGAGTTTGATCAATAATGAGTTACTTAAGAAGAAATCACTGAGATTGTCCTCTGCCCGATGTAAATAAACATATACTTAAATATAAATATGCATATAGGTATATAATTTGTTTGTTAGGGACTATAGTTTCCAAGAATCGAACTTCACTATCAGTATTTTTATTTGGAAACTAGCTGCAAAGCCCGCCTTCGCCCCACCTCCCTACCACCCCCGCACCCTGTACCACCCCCTGCACCCCCAACCTATCCGCCCCACTCCCTCACTCCACTCTCATTCCATCCCCGGACCCTCACCCCACCCCGCATCCACCCTCCACACCCAGTTTTTGCATTTCTAGTCTTCTAGTGACCCACAGATTATGTATACAAAATTTAGCTGAGTTTGGTGGAAGAGCAAGAATTTTCATTTTTGACCCCCCCCCCTTTTTTTGGGTGGTTTTTGGGGGAATTTTTTTAAACAAAAGTTTTCAGAAATCACATCCCTACAACTTTGCACATAACAAAATTTGCCGTAGAGTTAATAGTTTAGGAGTTATTTGATAATTTCCATTAGTGCGCCCCCCACAAACCCCCTTTTGGAGTCAAAATATCAAAACGTTATATAGCAATAAACCCAAGTTAGAAGACATCTGATTCAAATATGAAATTTAATAATAATCCCTTCAGCCGTTTTTATGTGAATAGCTAGCAACTTTTCGCGGAAACCACCGAAACATACAGACAGACAGACAAGAATTTTGTCCAGGATGTGTTCGTTCATAACTTTGCTTGAAACGTGTACAACCAAAATATGGTGTGATTTGGACCAATATACAGACAAAACCTTAATTTTATATTATATATATATATATATATATATTTTATCTATAAACACAATATAAATTCACTTATATATTAGTATAAAGGTATAATGTTTATTTGCATCAAGCAGAGGAAATCTTTATTGACTTCCTTATAAGAATGAACAACTCAGCTACAAAATCTTTTCTATATTGTGTTATTAACATAGATGTTGCTATCAATAAATAGTTATAATTAATTATGTGTTGATTAAATACAAACTTAACCTCTGGTAAATTCAATCACAAGAATAAAAGATTTAACAGCTAAATAACTAATAATTATATAATTTAATTATTAAAATTAATGGTGGAGTTCTATGTTTTAATTCAAAAGCCGAATTTTTGAACTTCCGATCTAAAAATTCAGGAAATCAGAAAAAGTCGAATTATTATATGGAGAGCAAATTGTTGTAGCTAATTAGCTAAAATTTGGCACTTAAGTTTATGTTAATAAACTGCAGCCTTATCGAAATTTAAGATTTCTAGCTCAGATCGTTCGCTACAAAATTATTGCCAATTCAGTGAAATTTTTGCTTAAAGCTAAACGACTTTTGAAAAAATTTTAACTTTTTCTTTCAATTTTATTATTTTAAATTATAACAAATAAATGTTATAAATGAATCAATTTTTAATCCATTCCTTTCCATCATTGTTGAGCTCTTCGACCACCATTGACTACGAGCTTCTCCAAACTCGGCCTCAATTGGTGTCCAGAGCAAGTCTTTCGATGTCTTCACATTCCCAACCGTCCACTAGTACTATTACATCGACAACGTTGACCCCTCCGGGCGCTCCCATTCTACGTAGAAGAAAATATCATCGGAAGCCACCTGCGCCTACATGGCAGGCAGCCATATTTACATATGAAAACGCGAAATTCGCTAGAGGACATTGAAGCATCAATAGATTTACCATTGCTCTTTCTCCTTTTAATATTTAGAGGGACTCCCCATCTTCACTTATATCCATGCAACACAATATAAAGTGGGTTAATTTATGGGGGATGTTTTAGAGCAAATGAACAACAGCAGATATAAATATATATGCACTTCTTTAAAATTAAAACGATATCGCTATTTTTTATTTAAGATTTAGAAAAATTTTAATTTTTAATTAAAGCATAATCAATAGCTAATATATTATATGGTAAGTATAAATCGCAAACACTTCTGCGAAAGAACAGGCCAATTTCGAAAAAGTAGTGAAATCTATAGAGCAGCCAAGTTAAGGTAGTTGTTTCACCATATGGGTTTTCTTAGGATTTTTTTGAAATCTAGTCAGATTATTATTTATTAAAATACTTCTGCATCGATTGGTGGCAAAATGAAATTTATGAACAATATAGTTGCGGAGATATTAAATTCCAAATATAGTTTTTCAGACTCTTATACATTGCACTATATGGGATATCGGAAAGTTTACATACATATTTAATTATAATTAAGAAACTCTTCATACCATTGCTATAAAAAACTAAACTAACATTAAATAATAACTAATACATTTTTTAAGAAAATTTTAATTCATACTTACAACACAGTTTCTGAGATAATAATTAATGAAAAATGTATAATGAAAAATTGACACTAAAAACAAGCTGGCAACAAAGCATTTATTTAACCTAAAAAGTGGGTTAACTTTAGTACTTTTTTGACGTTTTTTCGCTTCAGCCATTGTTGCAACAGCTTCCAATCCCTTATTAAGAACTTTTTGTTTTATAAATCGACCTTTATAATGTATTTTATCTGTCATTTCTATGATAAAAATATTTAAGCTCGGACTATGTTGCCATATTTGTCAAACGAGCACGGGATTGGCTAGTTGTGGTACATAAACAACAAAAAGTTTTGGGCTTATGAATAATGAATCCTTATTGTCTGTTCTATATACTCTAGTATTAACTTTTTGCTAGTATTGTCGCGAAACAACTACTTAAATTCGCCAAGAATAATTTAGTTGGGAAAATAGTATTCTATTAAAATGTATTCTTTCGATTTTGAATGGCAATCTAAATTTATGGGTTCTAAATTTTCAATTTAAATTATTTTCATACAACTTGACTGTACGCATTATGCCGTTAAGGTAAATTAACTAAACTATGAAAATATCTGAAATTGGTTTAAAATATTTGGATAAAAAATTAAATCATGTCTTTAAAAAAAAGCCTTAAATTGTAAATATCGTAAAAATATAATTCTTAGAGATATTAATTATTTTTGAAGAAACCGTGTTGTTTCTCAGTTTTTTCTAATCTCAAAAACGATTTTAAATAATTTGATTAAAAAAAAATGACCGAAAAATAACCGTGCTGAGCCTTTAAAAAATAAAATTGATGTGTTAAGGGATTAAATTATTTAAAAAAATATTAACAGTAAGCGTTAAATATGAGTTCAATTTCAACCAAAATCTTATCTGCTCTTATGGATGGCCCTAGCAGTATTTTTTTTTTTTAATTTGCCGTTGCTGTTTAAAAATGGCTGAAACGTAAAGAAAAATTATTTCCAACCATGTTTTTTTTCTGTTTGTGTGTCTGTCTGGATCCCGATACCCTCGATAACGACGATAAGAACTAAAAGGCGTAGAAAGATGCATAAATAATTGTATTTCCAATGCGGAGAAGTGATTAAATTTTGAGCACTAACTTTAGAAATTCCGACTCAAGAATGCAGAAAATATAATTTTTTTCCCAAGATAATTCAAATAAAATAAATTTCTTAAAGTATTACTTTTGACTGGCAAGCATATCCAGTCTTGATTTTTTTTTTAACTTTTTCCTCCATTCTTAAGTTTTAATTTTTTTATCAAAGTAGTCTTTACAGATTACAAAACTTTACTCTACTACATTTATGTGAACAGTGCTTTAACTAGGCAGTGCAACAGGTGCGCCCGCCCGGACCCTAAAAAAACTACAAAATAAAAAAAAACGAAAATTAAAGATGGAAAAAATTAAATTACTAGATCCTATTATGAATAAAACTAAGATCTTACTAAAAACGTATTATACTACCTAACTTAATAATATTTATTTAAAAAGTAAAGGGGTCCGGATTAACACCTAGCACAGGGGCCTTCAAAGGCTAGCTACGGCACTGTATGTGAATAAATATTTATAATTCTATGATAGTAATTATATATACTATAAAAAATATATGATATAGTTCAAAAGAGAAAATGAATTCATCATATAAAATAATTATAAAAAAAATACAATTTAAATAAATAAATAAAACATATAGCATATAGATCTAATAAAATGAATCATCAAATCATAATTATAATAAAATAAATAATTTAAATAATAAATAATTGTTTCAATTAAATAAATAATAATTTAAGTATAATACGTTCGGGTACCAGTTATGAGATTCTTTGAATGTCTGTGCATACCAAGCATCAATTAGGCTATCCAGAATAGTAATAATAGTTTAAATATTATACAATATATGTACATTGTACAGAATATGTATATAAATAAAACATTTATTGCTGAATATTTTTTTCAAATAAAAATTGTTCTTTCAGGTTTCGGTGTGGAGCTTTTTTGAAAGCGACCCGCCTGGATGCACTATTTGAACAACTACATTAATTTAAGTCTATCTAAAAAGTTAGGATAAAAGCTATATTTTCCATTTAAAACATTTAAAAAAAATATATTCTTTCAAAAAAACTAATCTCGTCTCGCCGAACTGTGCAATTTTCTCCTTTTTATACCCTTTTTGATACCTGTAAATTAACCGACTTCAAAAAAGGAGGAGGTTCTCAATTCGACTGAATTTTTTACTACACTATTTTCACTTCGTTTTTTATGACCTCGGGAGTCCATTTACTTATTAGATAGTGCACGCACAAATGATAGGTATATTTTATTATTTTTATACTCCCTCAGTCTCAAATTAGATGCTACATTTGGTTCGAGAATTGTGTTCCAATTTAAATGCTACATTTCAATATTTTTTTTTCTTTTTTTTTCTACTTTTCGTAAATATACCACTTATTTTGGGACAAATTTTTCGAAGCAACATTTTGAAACTAATTTGCCACGGATGCTGTATTTAAGGAGGAAGTACTTGTCAAGCTAATATTAATTTTTGATACTAAATCGACCTAAAATCTCTGAAAAATATTATTAAAACAAAATTATAAAATCATCAGTAGAAAAATATTCAAATGTTGCAACTAAAATATTGTAACTGGGATAACTCCCGTATATCGAATAAAATAAAAAAAATAAAAAATAAAATAAATGGGGACGTAGATAGTCATATAATAAATATCAAGTGCTTGCTTTTGTTAAGATATTTTTTTAAGGAGGTTCTTTTGCGACAATCCACACAAAAAGTTTTAGCCTCGTAACCACTCTATAAATACGAACGGAACTAAAATTTTAGGGTATTTTTTTAGCGTGACTGTCCACTCACACTTCGAAATCTCTATATGGATACACACATACTAGCCGGATCGTTGCCAAGCCATTGTGCTTATCCCCTCCACTAAAAATAATAGCCCAAATATGTTTTTTTTTTATCAAAACTACGTGGTAAATAATTTCAATTTTTTTTTTTAAGTTATTCCGAATATATTATTCTAACAAATATTAGTTTTTCATCAAGATAGTGAAAGTCCTTTAATGAAAAAAAATAAAATAATGATCATATCCCCACCCTTTCCCTATCTACCCTATGTTAAAAATATCATTTTTAATTGCAATTATTTCATGTTTGGAGTGGTAAATCGTCTTCAAATTTTAACAGTATGTGTATTATGCTTTTAATGGCTTATATTCCAAGTTTCAAAGACTTCTTGAATTTTTTCATTTGTGAAAGAACTACCTTAAGTGAAAATTTCAAAATATATATATTTATGATTTTGAATTATAGCTTAAGCCCTTAAGCAATTACATTTTTTCAACTTCAAAATGAAACTACAACTTGTACAATTCAATAAAAACCTATTACTTATAAAATAAAATATCATTTGCAGTTATACGAACAACAAATAATATTATTATAAATATATGGAAATGACTTCAAATCAAGAATTTAATGAAATTGATTTTTTCTCACTTGAACAAAGAATTTTTCAATCTCTAGAGGAACTTATTTCGAAACGGGTAAGTTTAAATTTAAAACTGTTTATTTTTTATATTAAAAGTGTTTTCTTTGAGACAGGGTGGTAATTCTTAATGGAGATTTAATGATGAGGCAGCCCAAAGGTAATGAATAAAATAATTTATCGCAACCTCATTTTAATCTTTTAAAAACCAATTTGGAGAATCTTCTCTTCTTCTTCAGTATCCCAGAAAATTCTTGTAATATAAATAGCTAACACTAACACGAAACAAGCATTGTTAAAAGACACAAGAAGAAATGGTTACAAAAGCCTCCTTCATTGACCCTTTTAATCCTTGAAAAAGCTTTTTAAAAGATTGAAAATGAAGTTCCAATAAATTTCTTTAATCAGAATTTGTACTTTTCATTATTCTCGGGCTTTCTCCCCATCACATTTCCATCAATTATAGGTATAGAATCAATTACCAATCTTCTTAGGTTGCTTAACAAGAAGTGGGGAACAAAAGAAAATGTATTGTATATATCTATCGCTTATCATCAGTGTGGAAATAATCTCTTCTGATTTCTAGGCTAAGCATTGCACTTGTTTGCATTATTTACTATAATGAATTAAAATAAAGTAAAAATTAAAGGATCTATATTACAATTTTCTATTAGATGCTAATCTAAGAACGAGGTGGTTACAAGCTTCCTTCATTGACCCTTATTTTAAACCTTGAAGGAAGTAGGATCCACTAAAACTTCGAATTTTAAAAGATTAAAAATGACGTTGAAAAAATTATTTCATTTGGAAATTGTTTTTTTTTCTTGATTGGGTTGTTTCTCCATCAAATCTCCATTTTATTATTTGCTTGATTGCATAATTAATAGGAATTGTGGTGTTGGTGCAAGGCGAAAGAAACATTTTTATACTTGATTGCATTTTCATACAATAAATTTACCAATCTATCTCTTTTACTATTATAGTATAAACACAAAATATTTTATATTTCTTTCTTCAAATTTTATTGCAAAAAATTCAAAATTATAGTAATTCTAAAATAATTTCAAAACAAATAAAATCAATAATTTCCCTTAATGCTTCATTTTCCCCAAACACATGATTTTCAAACATCCTACACCCGGTATTAACTTAGATACTAACCGAAAAAACACAATCGCCAACTCGTTTAACCTTATATGGCTTGGAGAAAATGAAACTTTCTTCCCGAATACGTATTTTCAGTGATAAATTACCCTGTTTAAAGACAGTTATCCAAGGGTACCATTAACTCTGATCTAATCACTGAAATTTTTTTCTATTCTTCTTTTTGACAAACTTCACAGAAATAACACTATTTTTTTCAACATTTTATTGAATCATGTTATTCTGGAGCTAAGATATAGTCAAATGGTTTATCTGAGTAAGCCAAAAGTAAACTCTGAGTAAACAAACGTTTATTTATTATTATATGATTTATTTTGCGAAATGTTTTCTTTAATTGTTTACCATGCCTGTAAAATGTAACATCGTTTGGCAGTCCGCTAAGCCCTATTACGCACTGTCGACTGGTCGCCAGCGACTTGGTCTACGGCGACTGTGACTTTCTATAGTTTAAATGAGTGTTTACGCACGACACGACCGGCAACTAAGTGAGTAAGCACTCATTTAAACTATAGAAAGTCACAGTCCCGGTCGACCAAGTCGCCGGCGACCAGTCGACAGTGCGTAATAGGCCTTAAGAAAAAGGGTGGAAACCTCTAGCTCAGAGCAGCGATTCTCAAACTGTAGTAGGCGGGGCCCTTGGAGGTTCTTGAGCGCTCAGGCCTTATTTAACTTCAGATGAAAAATACGAGTATAATTATCACATCAAGGTTAGAGGTTCGCCAAAATACACATCATATGAAAGGGGTCCTAAAAATAATAATGTTTAATAACCTACAGAGTAGAGTTTTCCTTGATGCGTGACGTCAGTGGATCCACAAAAAGTTAATATCCTCCAAAATGGGTTAGTTTCATGTTTTTGTGAACGCGCTACCTTATTAATTCTATATATCTTGACTTTATCTAGGAAGCAGTGGATACCTGTAGGAAGGATTTGGTCAGCCGAACTCAAGCATACTATGAGCTCGAACAAACTTTGGAACGAGAGCGCAGAGAGACCGAAGTCAGTCGATCCCAATTGTCATTTACTTCGGAAAGAGTAAACGAATGGCAAGCCGAAAGGGCAACCGCCGCTTCCAGGGAGGCCAGACTCCAAGCAGAGCTGGAAGCGTGTTCCAGCGAAAGACAAACATTACTCAACAGAACGAATCAGGATCAGGTTAGAAAAACATTCACTTATTTGCAAGTATTGAATTTACTTGATTTTTTTACTTTACCACACAGGGTATAGTCAAGTATTGTAATCGTGCATGAAAAAAATGTTTTTTTGCTTCGTTTTTTTTTTTTTTTTATTCTACAAATCCTGAAAAGGAGATATGATTTAAAAAAAAATTCTAAAAAAAACAAAAAAAAAAAAAAACAAGCATTTTAAAAGACTAAAATAGAGAGAGCTTAATTTCTACTCGTTTTTCACTTTCCAAAGCCCCCAAAATTTAAAATACAATTATTAATTTAAATTTCCTTCATTTTTTATTAACTAGGCAACATCAAATGAAAAAACTTTTGAAATTTTATTCATTTGAGTTCCAAAATTGTTTATATTTCAGGAAAAATACTATTCGGGATAAGAAATTTTCAAAAAACATGATTTTACCAAAAATGAACTTAGATCGTCTTGTTTTAATAATATAGTTAAAAAAAATTTATCTCGCGTTTTTTAATCAAAAGGAAGCTTTTTAGGGAGCGCCGGAAAAATTTAATTTTTAACGACCAGTCTAATATACGTATATACTAGTATATATGTATTATGTTTATTTGCATCTAGCAGAGAACAATCTCATGAATAAATATTATGAAAATTCTGCGGGATCCCGCGTGAATGGCTAATTTAACATAAAATTTCCTTGGTAAAATAAAGTCTGTGGAATTGAAAACCTGATATGCACCCAAAAACTCTTATAATATAGACTGTCGAGTTTATAAAACAAACATGGAGAAAAATCATTTTCACTACGTTGTGGTTCCATTAAGTTTGTATTTCCAAAACAAAGAACTGATTAATATTTCTAGAAACTCAAGTTTCCTTTTCTTGTGAAATGGAAATAAAATAGATATAATTGATAGATAGTAGAGTTGTTTAATCACAAAGAGAAAAAGAGGTTTTCCTCTGCTTGATGCAAATAAACATACATTATATATAGAAAAGAAAATTTTTTATTGATTTTTTATATAAATTAAAAAATACAAATCTTTTATAAAAAAACAATCCAAAACACGTTTATTTAAAAGCCAAACGTTTCGGGAGAATTTCTCCCTTTTTCAATGGTAATTGGTCATTTCAATGGTAAGGGGGAAATTCTCCCGAAACGTTTGCCTTTAAAATAAGCGTGTTTTGGATTGTTTTTTTTTATAAAAGATTTGTATTTTTCATTTATATATATAATTTATTTGTTTGAGACTATAGTTTCGAAGGTTTGAGCTTCATCATCAGCCTTTTTAAATATAAATATTTTATATGATATTTCTCATGGGGTTAATTTTTTAAAATAGAAACAGTAATTGATAGCTCTATTTCCTTTATTATTTTAATCCTAATTCATTATTCAGGCCAAACTAGACCAAATGTCTCGTACTATCGAGGAACAACAACTTCGTATTCGGACACTCACATCATTTGAAAAGTCTACTCGAGCTGGAGAAGCAAAACTTCGAACATCCATCGCTTGTTTACAAACGTGCGTTTTTATTTTAAATTATATTTAAATTGATTTACCTACATAATAATACTTTTTTTTAGACAAATAAAAAAATTAGAAACAGAATTAGCCCGGCTAGAAGGACATACAAAAAGTGCAGCGAAATTAGGACTTCAAATGAATATTTTGAAAATTGTATCTGAAAAAGAGGCAAACGATTTAAAAGAGAGAGCTGAAGAAGCGGAGTCAAGAGTATCGTCTCTCGAGGGTAGAATTTTTTTTCCTTTAATCCCTAAAAAGTCTAATTCAACAAATTTATCGTTATTAATCAACTTTTAAAACTGCCATTATTTTCCAAGATGGCTCTTTTGCATGACTGTAATATTCTCATTGGCTATTTTTAATATTTTTTACATTTGATTGATCAGTAAAAAAATATATGATTATAAAATGGACTGATAAAATACATTCATTTGATAAACACACATTTATTCATAAAGAGAACCAAAGAGGTTTTCATCTGCTTGATCAAGCAGAGGACAACCTCTTTGTTTCTCTTTATGATTCAACAACTCTGCTACTCTTGGCAAAATAAAAACTTTTCAACAAATTTATTGGTTGGTCTATTTGGAATTTAAATTAAAAAATTATTCATTTATTATATTTAGAAAAAGAAGGTTATTTCAAAAAGTTCTTGAAATTATTAAGAAACCAATAAATCTCCATTGATTTTCTATTAATTATTATTGGAGTAGATGAATAAAAGAGTAACTCTAGCACTTTATGATTTTGTGGAACGGCTGCATATCGAAATGGATTCTAATGGTATCATCATTCTGTAAAAAGTTAATCAAAATCGGTGTTTTTTAATTGGATAATTTTCGTAGACCTCGGGGCCTCTCAAAACGCGGGGCCGGGTTCCGTCGAACGCGCTGAAAACCTGCCTTGTTCCGGCCCTGATTCTATTAAAAGACCAAGTAGAATCTTCCTACTGTTTCTTATGTAATCTCAATATTTCAATAATTTCTCAATTTCTCAACTTTTTGTTAGGATGTATTATAACTTTTTTGTTCCCAATCAAATTGTCTATTAGACTATAATAATATATATATAGGGTTTTGCTTCAATATATATATATATATATATATTTGAAAATAATTTCCAAATGTGATGCTCTATTGATTTTCAATTCAGTTAACAATAGTGCGATCTTGAATGAATATATGAGTATATGTGTCGATTATTAGAAAAGTGATTTATCTAAGTCATAAGTATATTTTTTATTTTGAGATATATTAGGTTTTGCATAATAACAAGAACTGAATTACGCTTAATTACCCGAACCACATCTAACGTTTCAACAATCTGCAATTTTGCAAAAGTTACTTTGAATTAGAGTAGGTAATTTTTTAAATGAGTGCAATACGAAAAAATCCTATAAATTTATTTTATTTTTGAATTTTTTTTACTTAGACAACTTTTATAATTACTTAATTTAAGTAGAGAGAGAGAGAGAGAGAGAGAGGAATAATAAACTTGTGTAATACATATTTTTTATTTATTTAATTTTTCAATATTTAGCTCAATTGAAAATTGGAAAGTATAATCTTACTAATGAAGAACTTCAAAAGGAAAATCCATATTTTGAGGAGGTAAAAATATATATATTTAAAATAGGAGACACTTGATAGGTCCAAAATATAAATGTTTAAAAGGTTGAGACTAAAAAGTCTCTCGTTTGTACTAATTAAATAAAGAAAATGCCTATCTGTGAAGCTGGAATATTTTTCTTTTAACAAGAATTATCCATCCATTCTACGAGGTCCTTTTAGTCTCAACCTTTTAAACATTTATATATATTTAATAAAGTTTATGTAAATAGTGTAGATTTAGATGCGCGTTGTAATTTAATATTTGTTTATTTAAAATAGAAATTTAGTACATAGGCATTACAAAGATCTTGCTAGATTAGATTGATTGAATGTCTGAAGGACTGTCGTCTCTACCCCACACCTCAAGAATTGAATTATGTACCGAAATCATTAAACAGATACCTTTTAATTCCCTGATTAGTATTTTTGGTACTTGGGTTTGGTTCTATAAGTGTCGACAGCACTTCTGACATACAATCAATCATATCTAGTAAGATTTTTGATAAACTTTATAAATGTTAATTTGAAATGTAGTCTAGATCAGTGATTCTCAACCTGGATTCCGAGAAACCCCAGGATTCCACAAAGGGAGGTTTGGGGTTCCCGGCGCCTTGAGGTCAATAAAAGCAAAAATAGAAAAACAAAAATAGTAGTTAGTGGTATCACCCCTCAACAAATTTGTCATATAAAGAAAAAAATACTAAATTTGGAGTCTAGGTATTTCCTTATAGTCAAATAAAACCATTGATACTTAAGAATGCGATGAACATCACTATTGTCTCAGTGATGCCATTTTTCTTACTCTAAAGTTCCTTAATTTGCTTATAATACGATGATTACTTTACATTAGTAACAAAAAATTCAGTCGAATTGAGAACCTCCTCCTTTTTTGAAGTCGGTTAAAAATGAAAACATCATTTAAATTGCTTTATTATTATTTAGTTATTAATGACTTTTGAAATGAAATTGCTTTTCAAATAGATGAGAATATTATTTATGAGTATACATTGAATATGTAAAAAAAATCCTGTCCGATTCGAAAGGGGGCATATGGGTATCCCAATGGCATTACCAAAAAAATTTAATCATAATATTATTCATGAAAATAAAAATGTTAGGTATTGTAATTTAAAATGTACTTTTTTGTACCCAATTTCCCCAAAATCTAGCAAATTTTTAAAATATGGCAACACCGTCATCGGCGGCGGTATGTTATATATGGAAGCTATAAAAGTAGCATGGTGTTGATATTTTGACGAAAAATTAAATATCTCATATTTTTGTGGTAGGGGTAGGGTTCCTCAGAAATAAATAAAAGGGCTCTAGGGTTCCTCGCTCTACAAAAGGTTGAGAGACACTGGTCTAGATAGTCTAGTCTAGTTTTACTAGTTTAAAAGGAATTTCCTAAAATTTCAAAATTCGATAAACTCACTTTTAACCCCGCCGAAAATAAAGATTCAATTGAAATTAAAAAAAGAAAAAAAAATTGCCAAAGGACATTGTATTGACGGTGACCTAAATAACGCGCTCACAGCCTCTGCGGTGCAAGTGGAAGGGCGCAAGGGCTGCAATGCGAACAAGACAATTTTTTTTTTAATTAATGGAATTTGGCAAGGGACTCGGTAAAATTTTCTCCCAATTGAGTCCAATTTTTTTTTTTCACAATCAAATTGGATTTTATATTCTCATTTAAATAAAAGTATAATTATCGTAGAAATGAAATTTTATATTTTCTTATGAAAATCCAAATTTTATACATACAGGTGAAGGGGAAGAGTGGCTCTAAAAAATTTTCCCTTGACCAATAGTATGATTTTTTTCAAGATATTTTAACGTAATTTTATTTATTCATTTCATTATAAAATATAATATTTATACCTAAGAGTATAATTTTGGTAAAATTTATTTTTTTATTTTCCCTATCACATTGCTGCTTTTTTTTCTCTTTCCTTGGCCTCAGAATAATTTCCAATTTAGTCAGAATACGTTTCAAAAATTGAAAAAAAAAAAACTTTTTTTTATTGTTTGTAGTGGGATCAATCTAGAGCCATTATGATCCAAAGATTAAATCACTCGGAAGAAAATTATGCTTCCCTTTCTGTGGCTTTGGACCAAGCCTTCCAGACTCAGGCCCAATTACAATGTCTCGTTTCTGGACTACAAAATCAACTCGCTCAATCGGAGAAGGAAGTGACTCGACTTCAGGATGAAATTGAACAGATGTAAGTATATTTTTGTTAAAATTGCAATACATATTCGATTATAGCCAAGTTGACTAATAATAATCTTTTCAATTCCATTCCAAACAATATTTTATTAACTCATTCTAATTCTAACATCTAATCAAGATTCGCCCTCCCGACTTAAAGACAACTGAATACTTTATTAATCAAAATTATATTTCTCTTTTAATTCTACAGTAACACAAGTTTTAAAATGAAAAATAATGAAGAGAAAATTGATAAAGACTGTCAAACAGAAAATATCTAGGTAAATGATCAATTTTATTTCAAACATATATCTCCAAAATAGATAATGCATCTTCAAATTATATTATTATTATTATTATTATTATGCATGTGCTGTTTAGTAAAAGAGAAATTTCGTTTTAAAACACCTAGATTGCACATTTTAAATCAGAAAATCTCATGCACTACGTTTCGACAACTATTACAGTGCTCGACAAAAATTTAAAAAAAATGTGTCCCTGTAAACCTAACAATGGATTCCAGTAGTTTTATGGGCTGATTATCATGCAATTTCCCGATTTTTTACAACACGTCAGAGCTTTGAAAATGACCTTTAAATATTAAACACCAATATTTGAAATCAAAATATTTTGTTGACTTAATAGAAAAACAGCTTTCTCTTTGATTTTCAAATTACCACTTGTTTCTAGCTCAATTAGAACTCGAGTTATAAAAAAAGCTAAAATAAGCTGACACGTACACACGTAAAAAAATAATCATTCTTTTTTTTTAGATTCTCTGCATTTTTTACGCTAAATAAAATTATATAATGGTTTTTAAAAATACTACCGTAAGTAATGCATCATTTCTTTTTAATTTTCATTGATAAAGGTAGAGGGATTCTCAATGCGTTTTTCTTTTTAAGGATTTTTAATTTTGTGTAAAATATTTTAATTTAAACATATACCATTGGAATAATTATAAGTATTTTTATAAAACAAATATAATTTGAAATTCTATTAATTTTTTTTTTTTCATTTCTAATATATTCGTTTTTTTTCATTCAATTATTTATTATTATATTAGGGCCAGGATTCTTATAAAAATGTATATATTTTTGACCATATGTGCCTAATTTACTAGTTGATAAAGTATAATATTTCCATTTTTATAAAAAGATTGTATAATATATTAATAATAATAACACCTAATATGTAAATTCAAACATGAAATATGCAAAATCAAAATATTTGATGTTATTATTATTAATATATTATACGATCTTTTTATAAAAATGGAAATATTATATTTATATAGACATTTATTTTGCATATAAATCCTGGCCCTAATCTGCTCTTATTAAACGACCAAAAATTGTTTATATATTTATTTGTTTGTATATATATATATTTGTATCTTGGTTCTATTTTGAAAACGACTCTACGGATTTTGATGAAACAAATTCTATTAACAAGTTTTGAGGATGAGAAAGCGATCTGGCTAGGTCTGGACCTCGGCAAATTTAATCTTAATTGATCTTTTCTTAATTAAAGTAATTATTGATAGATGAAAATCTCAATAAAAAAGTTTGTTTACATTTTTTTGAATTATCTTTTATTTTTAATTGGTTTTTTTTTTTTAATTTTAAAACCCACTAATAGGTTATAGCAAATATTAATATATATATATATATATATTAAAATTAAACAATTTAATTGAATGGAGAAGGAGAGAGGGAGAGGAGGTGAGATCCAATCGACTTGATTGGGGAATAATGGAATTGAAATAATTATCGGAAAAGAGGTTTTTTTATCTAATTAGATTTTTCCTCTTATTAAAAACACGGACTAAATATGAATAAGGACACTCGATGGTGGAGAAGCAATCTCCGGAATCGAAGCTAAAATACAATGTATACATTAATTAATGTAAAATAATTGGTTTAATAAAATTTATAAAAAAAAAAAAAAAAATTATAAACAATTTAATGATGGGGAGGATGGGAGAGAGGAAGGAAGATTAACCAATCGATTTGATTGGGGAATAATGGAATTAAAATAATTATCGGAAAAGAGGTTTTTTTATCTAATTAGATTTTTCCTCTTATTAAAAACAAGGACTAAATATGAATAAGGACACTCGATGGTGGAGAAGCAATCTCCGAAATCGAAGCTAAAATACAAGGTATACATTAATTAATGTAAAATAATTGGTTTAATAAAATTTATAAAAAAAAAAAAAAATAAACAATTTATGGATTGGAAGAGGAGAGAGGGAGGAATAATCCAATCGATTTGATTGGGGAATAATGGAATTAAAATAATTATCGGAAAAGAGGTTTTTTTATCTAATTAGATTTTTCCTCTTATTAAAAACACGGACTAAATATGAATAAGGACACTCGATGGTGGAGAAGCAATCTCCGAAATCGAAGCTAAAATACAAGGTATACATTAATTAATGTAAAATAATTGGTTTAATAAAATTTATAAAAAAAAAAAAAAAAAAAAAATAAACAATTTAATTGGAGGAGAGAGAGGAAGATACCAATCGATTTGATTGGGGAATAATGGAATTTAAATAATTATCGGAAAAGAGGTTTTTTTATCTAATTAGATTTTTCCTCTTACTAAAAACAAGGACTAAAGATTAATAAGGACACTCGATGGTGGAGAAGCAATCTCCGAAATCGAAGCTAAAATACAAGGTATACATTAATTAATGTAAAATAATTGGTTTAATAAAATTTATAAAAAAAAAAAATAAAATATAAATTAATAGGAGGAGGATGGAGGAAGGATACCAATCGACTTGATTGGGGAATAATGGAATTAAATAATTATCGGAAAAGAGGTTTTTTTATCTAATTAGATTTTTCCTCTTATTAAAAACACGGACTAAATATGAATAAGGACACTCGATGGTGGAGAAGAAATCTCCGAAATCGAAGCTAAAATACAAGGTATACATTAATTAATGTAAAATAATTGGTTTAATAAAATTTATAAAAAAAAATAATTTGACTTAATAACAATTTATCCCTATTGGCTCTCGTTGAACTATGATATATTTATATGAATATATTATGGACCAAGAAATTCTATATTGATATTTATAATAATATATCGTAGACTAAGAATGAATAATAGTTTTACATTATAATAATAGAAAATTTTATCTGATTAAATAATACATACATTGTCTGATTACAGATTACTTTTATTGTAAATACATGTTCAATCTTTAACCGACTTCAAAAAAGGAGGAGGTTCTCTATTCAATTGAATTTATATCATTTTTTTAATTTAATTTTTTTTTTGTTTTAATTTTGTGCCTATGTTACCTCATATCTCCGCCAATTGTCAACCGATTTTGAAATTTTTTTTGCATTGGAGTCGAATCTAGCTCCCGATTGGTCCCGATTTTTTTCGATATTTTTCGCAGATATTAGACCTTTTTATCAGGTATGTTTAGACCAACTTTTGTTTATGAACCAATTCGATGGTTCTTTTTTTATCCGAATAGGGGTGTCTTAGGGATCGATGGTCGAGAATTAATCTCGGAATCGAAGTTCTGATGATATGGTATACATTATTAATGAACATCACTGGTTTAATAAAATTTATAAAAAACAAAACATTAATGATTGAAATTACGGGGGAGTGGATTGGGAGGAGGCTTAATTGGATGGATAATTTCAATATGATATTGGAATAATTATCGGAAAAGAGGTTTTTTTCTTATTTAGTTTTTTCCTCTACTAAAAACAAGGACTAAAGATGATCAAGGACATTCGATGTGGAGAAATAATCTCCGGAGTCGAAGCTAAATACAATGTATACATTAATTCATGTAAAATAATTGGTTTAATAAAATTTTCCCTATTGGCTCTCGTTGAACTATGATATATTTATATAAATATATATAGACCAAGAAATTCTATATTTATTTATAATATATATCGTAGACTAAGAATGAATAAATAGTATTTTACAATATAAAATAAAATAAAATTTTATTGATTAAATAATACATACATTGTCTATTACAAATTATTTTTATTTAAATACATGTTCAATTTTGTTAATATTGTAAAATAATGAATAAGTTTTAATAAATACATTTAACTAAATATACCTTTTTTTACTTATTTTTTCTTTTCATCATCATAGAATGTAAACAGACTCTACCTCAAGACAGCTTCCGACTTAAATAATATTACCACAGCAATTTTTTATACTATTTTTTTTAATTTCTCATACGATTTAAATCGTTTTTATAATCTAACTTTAATGAAATAAGAGCAACGGTCTCCCTTCATACAATAAAAGCTTTTACTATGATAAACAGTATAAAATTGTTATATATTTCTGGAATAGAAATTATACATTCTTATTTAATGAATAAAATAATATAGTTTATTTAAATTTATTATGACAAAACAATAAATTTTAAAAAGAATACTCTGATAATATTTGCTTAATGTGATCTATATACTATTTATAAATCTACATATTAGTTCCGGATATAAAATTATGCTTGCTAATGCATCAAAAATATATTATGCGCATTTGAAATGAGATTCGAATGACGCTGATAGACTAATATAATTTTACTACTAGTTTTAAAGATATTAAATAAATTAACAGTACTAATTAAATTAAAATGTTATAGAGTCACAATTTTATTATTATTACATTAATAGATAAAAAAATATTGTAAGCACAAAACTGTGTTCTTCACCAAGCCAGAATTCAAATCGTCCTCTAATATCTACAAGGAAAACATCTCACTAATAATTATAAAATAATTTATTAAAACGAAAAATGAAATGTTAAAACTAAGGTGACCATTCGTTCCGTATTTAGATGCAATGTCAGGTATATTTTGAAACAATAAAATTGTCCCCTCTTTAAACTAGTGTCCCGTAAAAGTCCCGTTTACCAGTAATACTTATAATCTTACTTTCTTTCGGTCATTAGGCTAAAGTAAAGCTACCTGCTGTGGAGAGAATTTTAAAAATATTTATTCCACTTAAATCATATTTTGAATCTATGCCCAAATATTACTAAACAATTCTTTGAAACTTCCTCTTCGGTAACATGGCTTTTTTGTTCATTCCTTTTAAGTCACTATTCCACAGTGCTGGATTTACGCCCGCTAGGCCCAGCCGGCCTAGGGGCCCTGGTTGCGGAGTCTTTTTTTTTCAACCTAAAAAGATCACAAGGGATCTACAACAGGCATTACAAATATCATACAAGTATGGAATCACAATCTCTGGCTAAACAAATATCGCTTAACATTCTCATTAAAATTACTAAGAGTTTTTACGTTGGATTGCTGCTCCATTTACATAAGCACATTTATCCAAACGTAGGAATTGCGTTCCGAATGCTGTTGTGTACACCAGCGTCAAACGGCTCATCAGAACGGTCGTTTTCAGCGCTAAAGAGAGTAAAGAATTACTTAAGATCTAACATAGGAGAGAACAGGCTCAATTCACTCTCTGTAATGTACATATAGAGTCAGAAATAATGCAGTCAATTGACTATGAAGACGTCATTCGTTCTTTTGCACAGAAGAAAGTTCGCCGTAAGATTGTATAAATTCTATAGAATAACGTAACTATATAGTAACATAGACTGTATTATTCTGACGTTTATTAAAATCATTAAAGTCAATTAAAAATTTATTTTTTTCTCTCTTCTTTTGTCATTTTTTAGTTTTATTCTTTTCTCTATATTCATCAGTATATTTATTGTTTTTGTTCCATATAATTGTTGTTTCCCTTTTTAAATTTTTTTCTCTTACTTGATCTGTTTGTAGTTTGTATCATATTGTTTATTTTCTTTGTAATTAAATTGGCCTAATATTGTACATTAAAAAGTCTAGATGCCCCTACAAATACAATGTTCTTGAAGAAATAAATAAAAAAGATGTTCTATATTAGTGCATTTAATTTGCTAAATTTCCAAAATAGCTTCGAGATGGGGGGGGGGGCAATGTCAAGTGCCTAGGGGGGCCCTGGGTCTCTTAAATCCGCCCCTGCTATTCCATAAATGTATTCTTGAAATTCAAGCTCAAAATGTCTCAATAATTGAAGTATCGTCTATTTTGGGAAATCTTAAAATAAAATTGACAGAAAGAAGAAATGAGTCTTTTTTACAGGTAATAGTTAAAAACTTTTGCTATCAAAGTTAGAGGGGTTCAACCTCGAATCACCAGTTATTTTATTAAATCTGCGTTATCTTTCTATAGCACGTGTATAGAATATTTAGAACAATGGACAGGGAAGTTTGAAGATATAAAATTTTTGCACATTTTACAACTGCAAACATTTCCCATGGGAACATAAGTACTTAAATGAGGTCGAATTTTGCTTTTGTTTGCCTGCAGCATCAAATGCCCCCATAGAAAGAATATTTTCTTGGATGAATAATCTTAAGGTCCTGTGAAAAAACCCAACTTTCCATAGAAACTGTAAAGGCAAATTGGTATGGTATGGACGTGTTCTGAATTTTACGAATATATTGTAAAGACAATGAGCTGCTAAAAAAAATTCATTCTGTAGAAAAATATGAAAAATCATAATATTGTTTTTATTTTTCAGTAGGTACATTAAGTATATTAACAAAATTTTTTAAGTTTTTTCTATAAAGGTACCTACATTTACCTACCTATTCTTTAAAATGAATTTTTTTGGTTAATTAAATTTTAAAAATGTTCTGGCTTAAAAATTAATCATTAATCTTACCTAGCACCAGTTCTTACCCCTATCACGACTTCTATTTATATCCCCCGTATTTTGCTTAAAGATAAATTGTCACCTTAACTTAAGTATTTGAAACCAATAAGCGAATGACACATGTCAAAAATATAATTTTTCGAATTATACTTTATTAATCTTCTAAAAAACAAATATGAAGTTAATTCAAAGAATACGTTGGTTAAATAGTAAATAAACTGGAACGGATCGTTCCTAGACTTTATCCATAGTCGTTTGAAATATTAATATGTTTATTTCTTTATTATTAATCAGATATCACTTGCAATTTGCAGGTCATGTTGACTTTAATTCAAAAATAATGATCGATTCTCGATTTTAAAGAATTAAAAAAAAGTACTATCTTACTCTAGAGTAAAGTACTTTAAAAAATAATTTTACTAAAAACTTTATTTAACCTTTTTTATGCTCCCCAAGGTATTTAATTGGGATATTAAATATCATCAAAATTGGTTAAGTCATTTTCAAGATATTTAGAAAAAACTAAAAAAGTCTGAAATAAAGTACTAATGTTTGTGGGCCGATATGTATCAAAAACTAATCAGCGCTTCATTTTGTTAAACTAATGGTAGGTGTTCAATTTCATTTCAATCGGTGCAACGGTGTGGAAAAAATCGTGGGCCAAATAAACGATAATAGACATCCATACAACGATCCGCACGCACTAATTGTTACGCCGACGATAGATAGCACTCTGCACGGCAAACCCTCACTCCCGAACAATCGAATCAATGTTGCCTCCTCAATCACTCTCGACCTAGACAAACTGAATAAATGGGGCTCTCAAAACTTAGTTAACTTTAATGCAAACAAGACTCAATGTTGTCTAATTTCCCTGATATTCACTTCGATTCGAATACCCTGAAAATGTGTGACAGCTTATCCATGTTGGGCGTCTCTGTCGCATCAGACCTGTCTTGGAATGAACACATCTCCTCTGTGGCGAAATCTGCAGCAAGGAAGATTGGCTTCTTATTCAGGTCCAAGCGATTTTTCAAGCCCCCACATCTTCTCACCATCTACAAGGCCCAAATCCACCCCTGTCTCGAATACGGCTCTCATCTATGGAGAGGAGCCTCTAAATATTCTCTTGCTACTCTGGACGCAATTCAGAAGCGAGCCGTCAGGCTAATTGACGATTCTACCCTCATCGACTCCCTCGACTCGCTAGCTCATCGACGAAATGTCTCTGCCCTTTCCCTTTTCTATAGATACTATCCCGGCCGGTGCTCCGATGAGATAATATCAATAGTTCCCCCCAAAGCATGCTTTGCACGTAGCACGCGTTTTGCCGACTCCCAGCACTCTTTCGCGGTCAAATTAGAAAAGTGCCGGACCACTTCATTCGCCAATACGTATATCCCCATGACTTCAAGGAACTGGAACTCTCTCCCAGCACTTATAATCTTCAAACCTTCAAAACCCGAGTGCATAAACACCTACGTCTACACCCTCTCACTAAATCAACTTTCCCTTCTCTTCGGTAATGCAAGGGTCTTTCGAGATCCATAGGGGCCTCATCTTTACTGTGCTTTTTGCATTCGATTGCATTAAAAAAAAAACTAAATGAAAAAATCGCACTTTTTGGCCTCTGGACGAGACCCCATGTAATTTTTGGCAAAACCGTCACGTGCTAAAATTCAACCTAATTGAATACTACAATTTGTGACTTTAATTGACACCATGGGTTCCGTAGTCTTTTCCTGAGGACCCTTTAAATTCACGCTTGACGCGAGACCGATTACAATACTTTACCCATGCTCCGCTATGGATAAAGTAAAAATAAATTTGAAAGAGAACCTAAAGTGATTAGATCGAATCGAGGAGGACCGAAAAAGAATATTTAAATAAAATAGTTTTCTATTTTTTGAAATCACAAGGAATTCAATCCTAGTTAACTGCTCCCTAATCTCCCCAGCAGAACGAAAAATTTGAACATTAGTAGAACTATTTTGTCTAATATACTTAAGAAAAGAGAAGGAAATTACAGAATAGAACTATAGAAATGATATTTATTGGATATGACCAAACATATAAAGCATATAGGTGTTTTCTTTTGCAATGTCATAATCTTCTTTCCAAGGGAGCGTGACCCTCACATCTCCATATTCTAACACCCCTAGTCTTATTGATCGCAACCCGCCAGCGTGGTCTGAGTCTGACCATAGCTGTAGCAGCATGAAGTGTAATGCCAAGTTGAAACCATCTATCTTTTATCTATGGTTGAACCTTTATTTGATTTGTCTATCTGCCTTTTCTTCTTTTGCCCTCCACCTTGCCCTGCAGGAAATCCCCTCAAGCCGATATTTGAGCGGGTGAGGTGGCCGAAGTACTTGATCACTCTCTCGAGTACCATCCCAGAAAGACTCCGATTCGCGTGAACTTCCTCTATAATTGACTTATTAGTGGACTGTCCAAAGGACTCTTAACATTCTCCTCCTACACCACATCTCGAAGGAGTATCCGATCGCAGTTCTTCTTCTTTAAGTTAAGGTCCATGTCTCGGAGGCATAGAGGGAAAACGATAGTCTTGACTCTTTAATTGACTCTATATCTAGATGTCTAAGACTCTCTTCCATTAAAGAATACAATTTTCTTTGAATTCACTTCATTAATTTGACACAATTCTAAACAAATTTGAAGAAGCATTACAGATAGCTATCGATTTAATTAACATCCATTTGTTCGATTAAACTCAACTTCAAACACTTTGTGAAATAACTTTTTACTAAAATTAGATTTTCTTTAATATGAGGTACAGAGTTTCTGTAAGTAGTGATATGGACAAGACTCTTTTTCTATTTATAGTTTGTTAAATCTGCTTCTGGTCATGTTTCAAGTGCTGTGAGCACATGATTGTCCAAGCTCCTTGTAAAACTATTCACCCGTGTCCAACTATCCTCGCCAAGGTCAGTTAGATTTCGAAATAAATAGGTAATTCCAGTCATCTCATTAAACTGAAGTGATTACTGGGGTGCTTTTTTTGATGGTAATTAAATTAACACCTATGTATAACAACTGATTCTCATTTATATTTTACCTCCAATCTCTCTTTATTACTCCACATTCTAAACTTTATTTTTCTTTTAATTCTATTTTCATCTCTAAATAATTGCAGGAGTGTAAAAAAAGGGTAGACTTTTTTAAGGCATCACGTGATACCGGTATAATGTGTAATTTCTGAAACCGGATTGAAGGCTTAAAGAAAGGTCACTAAAGTAATTCTCTAATTACTTCAACATTAGTGTAATCGGAAACAATTATTCATAAAGCTCTAGCTGATTCCTTCCTTTGCAATTTTTATTAAAGCCTACCAACTACCGGGTGAGTTTTTTATCTTGAGACAGTCTTGTAACTCGGGAACAGTGCATTATATGGAAGGGGGTTTCAAATGGAAGTTTGTTTATATCGAGGGAGAGGCTAGACTGCGCTATTGTTTGTCGACGTAGAACGGGCTTTCAAGGGTGTTTCAGGGTCAGGTTCTGTTTTTTAGGTGGAACCCTATATTTTTCTTTAAGTCGCCTTATTCTACAGAAAAAACTGAACGACTTTCATAAGAACTGTTTATTTATACGACATCAAATGGACAAGGTACATGAATCAGTTAGATCTCAAAAAAACTCTTAATAATTGTATAACTTAATCATCGGGTAATAATGATTAGATAATGAATTATTAAATAAATAATTATTAAATTGAAAAGTCACAACTATGAAAATAAGGGTTTATAATGATATTTAAAACATCGATATACTCAGATTTAAGAGATAATTTTCTACTTAATTGAACTACTTAAAATTCTTGAGTATAAAAAAGTTTATTTTTCGTGTCAATCCAGTAGATAGTTATATTGTATTACTATAATAAAAACGTAAAATGAAAATGAAATTGTCTTAATTTATGCGGTGATTGTGGAAGAAGTGTTATGGGGCTGGCATTGAAATGGATGCCGAACGTTTTCCTGATAGGAATACACCCTCACAAGCTTCAATTTTTAATGTTGTAAATCTGTTAAAAAAATAAGTGTTCTGATGTGGCCATCCAATTGACTTTACCATACAACCTGACCCCTCACTTACATTAATAGTTAATAAAATTATTTATAATCATGTAGGGGAGGGGGGGAGGGTTAGTTTTTGCATTTTTAGACTCCTAGGTTTTTATTTATATTATATGTATACAAAATTTGGTTGAGTTTGGTAAATGGCCAAGATTTTCATTTTTTGACCCCCCCCCCCATTTTGGGCGGTTAGTTTTTGCATTTTTAGACTTCTGGGGACCCACTGATTATGTAACAAAATTTGGTTGAGTTTGGTAAATGGCCAAGATTTTCATTTTTTGACCCCTCCCCCATTTCGGGCGGTTAGTTTTTCCATTTTGAGACTTCTGGGGGTCCACTGATTATGTATACAAAATTTGGTTGAGTTTGCTCAAATGGCCAAGATTTTCATTTTTTGACCCCCCCCCCCCCCATTTTGGGCGGTTAGTTTTTGCATTTTTAGACTTCTGGGGGTCCACTGATTATGTATACAAAATTTGGTTGAGTTTGCTCAAATGGCCTAGATTTTCATTTTTTGACCCTCCACCCCCTCCCCCCATTTTGGGCGGTTAGATTTTGCATTTTTAGACTTCTGGGGGTCCACTGATTATGTATACAAAATTTGGTTGAGTTTGCTCAAACGACCTAGATTTTTAACCCCCCTCGACCTCTCTTAATTTTGGGTCGATATGCACCAAAATCTAATCAGCTCTTAATCTCAATGGACCAAAACTAAGTGTGAAATTTGGTTTCGATATTCACACTATTATTATATTGTTTGATTGATTGATTTATTTTTTTGAAAATTTAAAAAAAAATTATCAAATGTTTTTAAATATAATTACATTTTCTTTTTAAGTTTCCGTAAAAAAGTAAAACAGATCAATATTAGTGTCGCTACAATGTCTGTCCTCCCGTCCATCTGTAGCTTGTAAAATAAATAAGATACAAACTTAAAATTTATAGCATTTTAAGTTCAAATTGAAAAAAAACTTTCATTAAAATTAATATTTTTTATTATTAGTCTGTGAGGTATCTCCGTAAAGATCTCATTAAATAGAATTATGCTATTTTTTTTAATTCCCTTTAAAATAATGATGTGGGCGTTGCTCATATTACACATTTTTTGCTTATTTTTGTACCTAACGAGAATTCTAAAGCACTTTTCATAAAATTCTGAAAAAAAATTCCACAAACTCGTTTATTTTCTCCTTATATACGACTAATAGAACAACTTCGATACCTCCACTATTTTTGAAGATATAATTGTTTTTGCTCAGGGGACGAGCACTTTTGAGTAAAATTATTCTATTAAAATCTGAAATTAGAGACCTTAAATATAAATTCTTATCTTGATATTCTAAATTGTTTTATGGAATATTGGTACTTTTTTTTAATATTTTAACTACAATCACTAAATAATTTTTTCTTTTATATATATATATATATATATATATATATATATATGTATTTCTCTTGTTTTATTGCTTACAAGTATTGCCTGTGTAATTGTTTTCATATTTTAGATGTCACAGGAACTCATTTCTGATGAGTACGTGGATTGCGACCACGGGGTTATCCGAGCTAAGTCTGACATTGCTTCCACTTACTTGTGTCAGGCTTCTCTTTTTCTCTCTCCTATACGGCCTCCCTTGGCCAACTCTTGTTTTTTTTGTTTTTTTTTTACCGACTCCGACGCTATTAGGTTTTCGAGGGCTAGGAGTTGATTTCCTTTTTCATTTTTCTTCTCTTCAACATGTGGAAGGCAACGGGAAACCACCACATTACAAATCCCAAGAATATGCAACATGACGATTTCTCTTCGAGTAAAGAATTCCGGAGGTAAACTAGCCCCTCGTTCGGATCTCCGGGAAGGGGCTACCCGAGGAGAGACCATCATAAAGGGAAAAATAAATAATGACTTTCTACGAGTCGGAGCGTGGAATGTTAGGACGCTAAAGGGAATAGATAAACTAATGAATTTAAAGCGGGAAATGGATAGACACAAATTGGACATTATTGGGATTAGTGAAATGAGATACCCAGTAGAGGGAGATTTTTGGTTTGAAAACAGCCATAGAATCATTCATACGGGGGGGCAGAATGGGCAGGCAGGAGTGGGCATTATTATGAATAAAAAAATAGGGCAAAGGGTAAAGAATTATCTTCAGGTAAGCAAAAGGATTGTTATGATCACAGTGGATTCGAAACCGAAAGATACTGTGATAATCCAGGTATACATGCCTACTACATCATATAAGGATGACCAAGTGATAGAAGAAATGTACGAACAAATTGAAAACCTGATGAAGCGCGTTAAAGGGGATGAAAATTTAATAATTATGGGGGATTGGAATGCAAGAGTAGGAAAAGGCAAAGAAGGAAAAGTGGTGGGCGAACACGGTCTAGGAGATAGGAATGAAAGGGGCGAAAGATTAATTGAATTTTGCAGTAAGCACAGTTTAGTAGTAGCAAACACACTCTTCCAACACCATCCAAGAAGGATCTACACGTGGAAAATGCCAAAAGACAAGGGGAGATTTCAAATAGATTACATATTAGTCAAACAAAGATTCAGAAATCAAGTAAAGGACTGTAAAAGCTATCCTGGGGCTGATATTTTTAGTGATCACAATCTAATTGCGATGAAATGCCAACTAAAATTTAAAAAACTAATAAAAAAGGGAGGGTCGCGAAAAAACTGGGATATATCTAAATTAAAAAATAAGGAAACCCAAAAACTTTTCGAAAACGTAATGAATAAGAAACTGGAAGAAAAAACACCCACAAATAATAAAGAAGAAGAAATCGAACAAGAATGGAATGCTATGAAATCAAGCCTGACTGAAACAGCCAACGAAGTCCTTAAATCAAAGAAAAACGAAATTAAAAAGCCATGGGTAACAGACGAAATACTGCAACTGATTGACGAACGAAGAAAATTTAAGAACAGAAAAGACGAAGAAGGGAAAGAAACATATAAAAAATTAAGATGGAAAGTTATAAGAGAATGTAGAAAAGCAAAAGAAAAAATGATTCAAGAAAAATGTAAAGAAGTCAACGAAAATCTAGTATTGGGAAAAGTTGATGTAGCCTATAGGGCAATAAAAAGAAATTTTCAAGAAGACAAGCCAAAAAGCAAGAACATAAGAGATAAAGGAGGCCACATTATTCTAAACGAAAACGAACAGGCAAATAGATGGAAGGAACACCTAGAAGAACTCTATGGAGAAGAAAAAACAATGAACCCAATAGAAGAAGAAGAATCTGTGGACGAAAACGAATTAGGAGACCCCATACTCAGGTCAGAATTCGAGACAGCTTTGAAGGAACTAAAAAATAATAGAGCACCCGGAATAGACAATATACAAGCTGAAATCCTAAAGAACTCTGGGGAAAAGGCACTTGACAAACTCTTTGAACTAATTAGCAAAATCTATAAATTGGGAATCATCCCAAAAGATTTCCAAAAAAACAAAATAGTCACACTTCCCAAAAAGACAGGCGCGGATAAATGTGAAAATTTCAGGACCATTAGCCTAACCTCACATGCCTCCAAAATCCTAACCAAAATAATCCAGAGAAGAATAGAACAAAGAGTTGAAGAAAATCTGGGGAAGACCAGTTCGGCTTTAGAAGAAACAGAGGCACCCGAGAAGCAATTCTCTCTCTTAGACTAATAATAGAAAGGGCTTTTATCAGGGAAGAATCTGTCTACATCGGATTCATAGACCTAGAAAAAGCATTCGATAATGTCAATTGGGAAATTATGTTTAAAATATTAAAACAGGCGGGAATAAAATTCAGAGAGAGAAGACTAATCTACAATCTATATCAAAACCAGACGGCAATTATAAATATTGGTGATGAACACAGAGAAGCCAAAATAAAAAAAGGTGTAAGACAAGGATGTGTGCTGTCACCCATGATTTTCAACTTATACATAGAAGAAGCGATTAAAGAATTCAAAGACAAAATTGATACAGGTATAGAAATCCAAGGTCAAAAGATCGCTATGTTAAGATTTGCCGATGACATTGCCCTTCTAGGAAGCAATAAAAAAGAATTAGAGGACGCCTTGAATGGAATTAACCAAATCCTAATAGAAGAAATCAAAATGAAAATAAACAAGAATAAAACCAAGGTCCTAGTATGTACAAAAAAAGAACAAACGAGACAGGAATGCATCAAAATTAACCAAGAAAACCTAGAAGGAGTTAAGGAATTCCGCTACCTAGGAAGTAAAATAACATGGGATGGGAGGAGCAAAAACGAAATTAAATCAAGAATTGCCCAAGCAAAAATGGGGTTTAATACAAAACAAAAACTACTATGCTCCTCCTCAATCAGCTTAGCAAACAGGAAGTTGCTATTGAAGACATATGTATGGAGCATAGCCATGTACGGGTGTGAAACCTGGACAATTAGAGAAGAGGAGAGAAAGAGATTAGAGGCTTTCGAAATGTGGTGCTACAGAAGAATGATGAATATCAAATGGATGGATAAAATTACAAATGAAGAAGTTCTTGGAAGAATCGGAGAAAGAAGAACCTTGTGGAAGAGTCTGAAGAAGAGAAGAGGTCAGATGATGGGGCACACACTGAGACATGGGGGACTGCTTAGGGATATCTTGGAGGGGGAGGTGGGAAAGAAAAGGGGAAGGGGAAGAACCAGATTAGAATATTTCAACCAAATAATTGGGGATATGGGATGCCAGACATTTAGAGAGGTTAAACAGCTGGCGGGGGACAGAGTCGAGTGGAGACGGATTGTTGCATCAAACCAGTCTTAGGACTGTATACTCAATGATGATGATGATGAATCTTTTAGAGGTTTGTCTTTTTCCGGGACATGACATAATTGATTGTCTTACACGAGTCAGCGTCCTGACTTAATCCATACTATTGTCTTGGTGTACTACATTTCAAATATTTTCTTTAATTAATAATAGCTCTAACTTATATATACATACAAAATAATTTAAATTATTTAGCTTCGTAGGTAATTTGTAACCTTTATATTTTCAGCCATAAATATAAAAAAACTTAATAAAATACCTTTCTACAATTGTCTTAATATTTGCAATATTTGCTAAATTTTATTATTCGTTAATTATTATTATTTTATAGGTTCAATACTGGCCGCACAAGTTGTAAGAAAAACTTTTATATAGGACCAAAAAACTTTATATGCTTTTATGAGTAAAAATTGAACAAGAAAAACAATTACCTAGATAAAATAAAAATATAATAATGTCTTGCACGATTGAACTTGCAAATTTGAGGGTGTTTAATAAATTAGCATAACTACTTCAATTCGACTAAAATGCTGAATTATTTCGAAATTTTATTAAAATAAAATTAATAGATAAAAAAAATTATTGTAAGCAGAAATCTGTAAGTATGTAATTTTGTTCTTTATATAAAAATAATAATTCAATAATTAGCATTGGATAAAGTAATGTTAACCTCCACCTTTTTTGAAGTCGGTTAAAAAAATAATATTTCTAATGAGAAATGACAGCTGTCCATCTGTCAAACGCAAATGACGTCATTGAAATATTTTCATTTAGCGTTGCTCGTCAAGAAATGACGTGTTCTTATTCAAAAGCGTTGCTATTTTCACGTGTTAAATTTCTTAAATGTCTCTCTATTTCATAGGAACTTGTTGTCCTCAAGGATCGTCGTTAAATAATACAACCGGATAGCTTCTGGAGCAATTTGTAATATGTTGCTCAATTTTGTTTTCATGTATTTAAATGAGTGTTGTGAGAATCAAAATCAAGAATACATGTTTGGGGTTCTTGAAGTTAAATCTCGGTTGAGGCAAACTAAAATATAGATTACTGGTTTTTGTCGAGTGGTTCAAAATTTCTATTTCTTCTCGGATCCGAATTTCAATACGATGTGGTGAATCTTTCCAAACAGTTTTGAATGTCATATTAACCTACCAAGTATTTTTTATCCAATAACATTTACTTCCATGTTAAAAGGACAATTTTCAATCATTTATTCTTTCTCGGTAATGAGACAGACGATCAACAATTTCGGGAACAAATATTTAATGCATCCAAATGATTCCAGTAAAATTTGAGAATTATCTTATCAAAATGATGAACAGTCCTGAACCTCCTTAAATACTTACTTATGCAACAACGTAAGTATTTTTTCAAGAAATCAGCGTGTATGAATTTTTTGAATTTACCGGATATGGCAAAATCATGCCGGATCCGTCGGAATCCCTAGGCTTGAGTCCTGCTACGCCTCTGGTCAAAATTAAAGCATGTGAAAAATTTGAGTTTACATGGAATAATTTTAAAGGGCTGAATAAAAACATAAACTCAAAATAATGAAAATATATTTTTTTTTATTAGAATCAAAATCAAGAATACATGTTCAAGGATCGTCGTTAAATAATACAACCGGATAGCTTCTGGAGCAATTTGTAATATGTTGCTCAATTTTGTTTTCATGTAATTAAATCGAGTGTTCAAAAGAGTAATTGTTGTTCTCAAGGACAGTCGTTAAATACATACTGTAGATATCTTTGGATGAATTCCGATTCTGTGTCAAATCATTTTTCATCTGTTGGAAATCGAGTGTCATCTGTCGATATGTTCTTTAATTGGATATGTTTGGTTCAAAGAAAAACTCATAGAAAATCAATCTCAAATATACGTCACTATCTATTTACCAAATGCATGTTGCTCATGTTGTTCTATCATATTCAAAAGGTAATTTGTTGTTCTCAAGTGACCGTCGTTAAATAATACAACCGAATATCTTGTGGATGAATTCTAAATTCTGTGCTCAAATCATTTTTCATCTGTTGAAATCGAGTGTCATCTGTATATATCTTTTTAATTGGATATGTTTGATTTAAAAAGAAAACTCATAGAAAATCAATCTCAAAGCCTACGTCACTATCTATTTACCAAAATAGTGTTGCTCATGTTGTTCTATCATATTCAAAAGGTAATTTGTTGTTCTCAAGGACCGTCGTTAAATAATACAACCGAATATCTTGTGGATGAATTCCAAATTCTGTGCTCAAATCATTTTTCATCTGTTGAAATCGAGTGTCATCTGTATATATCTATTTAATTGGATATGTTTGATTTAAAAAGAAAAACTCATAGAAAATCAATCTCAAAGCCTACGTCACTATCTATTTACCAAAATAGTGTTGCTCATGTTGTTCTATCATATTCAAAAGGTAATTTGTTGTTCTCAAGGACCGTCGTTAAATAATACAACCGAATATCTTGTGGATGAATTCCAAATTCTGTGCTCAAATCATTTTTCATCTGTTGAAATCGAGTGTCATCTGTATATATCTTTTTAATTGGATATGTTTGATTTAAAAAGAAAACTCATAGAAAATCAATCTCAAAGCCTACGTCACTATCTATTTACCAAAATAGTGTTGCTCATGTTGTTCTATCATATTCAAAAGGTAATTTGTTGTTCTCAAGGACCGTCGTTAAATAATACAACCGAATATCTTGTGGATGAATTCCAAATTCTGTGCTCAAATCATTTTTCATCTGTTGAAATCGAGTGTCATCTGTATATATCTTTTTAATTGGATATGTTTGATTTAAAAAGAAAAACTCATAGAAAATCAATCTCAAAGCCTACGTCACTATCTATTTACCAAAATAGTGTTGCTCATGTTGTTCTATCATATTCAAAAGGTAATTTGTTGTTCTCAAGGACCGTCGTTAAATAATACAACCGAATATCTTGTGGATGAATTCCAAATTCTGTGCTCAAATCATTTTTCATCTGTTGAAATCGAGTGTCATCTGTATATATCTTTTTAATTGGATATGTTTGATTTAAAAAGAAAAACTCATAGAAAATCAATCTCAAAGCCTACGTCACTATCTATTTACCAAAATAGTGTTGCTCATGTTGTTCTATCATATTCAAAAGGTAATTTGTTGTTCTCAAGGACCGTCGTTAAATAATACAACCGAATATCTTGTGGATGAATTCCAAATTCTGTGCTCAAATCATTTTTCATCTGTTGAAATCGAGTGTCATCTGTATATATCTTTTTAATTGGATATGTTTGATTTAAAAAGAAAAACTCATAGAAAATCAATCTCAAAGCCTACGTCACTATCTATTTACCAAAATAGTGTTGCTCATGTTGTTCTATCATATTCAAAAGGTAATTTGTTGTTCTCAAGGACCGTCGTTAAATAATACAACCGAATATCTTGTGGATGAATTCCAAATTCTGTGCTCAAATCATTTTTCATCTGTTGAAATCGAGTGTCATCTGTATATATCTTTTTAATTGGATATGTTTGATTTAAAAAGAAAAACTCATAGAAAATCAATCTCAAAGCCTACGTCACTATCTATTTACCAAAATAGTGTTGCTCATGTTGTTCTATCATATTCAAAAGGTAATTTGTTGTTCTCAAGGACCGTCGTTAAATAATACAACCGAATATCTTGTGGATGAATTCCAAATTCTGTGCTCAAATCATTTTTCATCTGTTGAAATCGAGTGTCATCTGTATATATCTTTTTAATTGGATATGTTTGATTTAAAAAGAAAAACTCATAGAAAATCAATCTCAAAGCCTACGTCACTATCTATTTACCAAAATAGTGTTGCTCATGTTGTTCTATCATATTCAAAAGGTAATTTGTTGTTCTCAAGGACCGTCGTTAAATAATACAACCGAATATCTTGTGGATGAATTCCAAATTCTGTGCTCAAATCATTTTTCATCTGTTGAAATCGAGTGTCATCTGTATATATCTTTTTAATTGGATATGTTTGATTTAAAAAGAAAAACTCATAGAAAATCAATCTCAAAGCCTACGTCACTATCTATTTACCAAAATAGTGTTGCTCATGTTGTTCTATCATATTCAAAAGGTAATTTGTTGTTCTCAAGGACCGTCGTTAAATAATACAACCGAATATCTTGTGGATGAATTCCAAATTCTGTGCTCAAATCATTTTTCATCTGTTGAAATCGAGTGTCATCTGTATATATCTTTTTAATTGGATATGTTTGATTTAAAAAGAAAAACTCATAGAAAATCAATCTCAAAGCCTACGTCACTATCTATTTACCAAAATAGTGTTGCTCATGTTGTTCTATCATATTCAAAAGGTAATTTGTTGTTCTCAAGGACCGTCGTTAAATAATACAACCGAATATCTTGTGGATGAATTCCAAATTCTGTGCTCAAATCATTTTTCATCTGTTGAAATCGAGTGTCATCTGTATATATCTTTTTAATTGGATATGTTTGATTTAAAAAGAAAAACTCATAGAAAATCAATCTCAAAGCCTACGTCACTATCTATTTACCAAAATAGTGTTGCTCATGTTGTTCTATCATATTCAAAAGGTAATTTGTTGTTCTCAAGGACCGTCGTTAAATAATACAACCGAATATCTTGTGGATGAATTCCAAATTCTGTGCTCAAATCATTTTTCATCTGTTGAAATCGAGTGTCATCTGTATATATCTTTTTAATTGGATATGTTTGATTTAAAAAGAAAAACTCATAGAAAATCAATCTCAAAGCCTACGTCACTATCTATTTACCAAAATAGTGTTGCTCATGTTGTTCTATCATATTCAAAAGGTAATTTGTTGTTCTCAAGGACCGTCGTTAAATAATACAACCGAATATCTTGTGGATGAATTCCAAATTCTGTGCTCAAATCATTTTTCATCTGTTGAAATCGAGTGTCATCTGTATATATCTTTTTAATTGGATATGTTTGATTTAAAAAGAAAAACTCATAGAAAATCAATCTCAAAGCCTACGTCACTATCTATTTACCAAAATAGTGTTGCTCATGTTGTTCTATCATATTCAAAAGGTAATTTGTTGTTCTCAAGGACCGTCGTTAAATAATACAACCGAATATCTTGTGGATGAATTCCAAATTCTGTGCTCAAATCATTTTTCATCTGTTGAAATCGAGTGTCATCTGTATATATCTTTTTAATTGGATATGTTTGATTTAAAAAGAAAAACTCATAGAAAATCAATCTCAAAGCCTACGTCACTATCTATTTACCAAAATAGTGTTGCTCATGTTGTTCTATCATATTCAAAAGGTAATTTGTTGTTCTCAAGGACCGTCGTTAAATAATACAACCGAATATCTTGTGGATGAATTCCAAATTCTGTGCTCAAATCATTTTTCATCTGTTGAAATCGAGTGTCATCTGTATATATCTTTTTAATTGGATATGTTTGATTTAAAAAGAAAAACTCATAGAAAATCAATCTCAAAGCCTACGTCACTATCTATTTACCAAAATAGTGTTGCTCATGTTGTTCTATCATATTCAAAAGGTAATTTGTTGTTCTCAAGGACCGTCGTTAAATAATACAACCGAATATCTTGTGGATGAATTCCAAATTCTGTGCTCAAATCATTTTTCATCTGTTGAAATCGAGTGTCATCTGTATATATCTTTTTAATTGGATATGTTTGATTTAAAAAGAAAAACTCATAGAAAATCAATCTCAAAGCCTACGTCACTATCTATTTACCAAAATAGTGTTGCTCATGTTGTTCTATCATATTCAAAAGGTAATTTGTTGTTCTCAAGGACCGTCGTTAAATAATACAACCGAATATCTTGTGGATGAATTCCAAATTCTGTGCTCAAATCATTTTTCATCTGTTGAAATCGAGTGTCATCTGTATATATCTTTTTAATTGGATATGTTTGATTTAAAAAGAAAAACTCATAGAAAATCAATCTCAAAGCCTACGTCACTATCTATTTACCAAAATAGTGTTGCTCATGTTGTTCTATCATATTCAAAAGGTAATTTGTTGTTCTCAAGGACCGTCGTTAAATAATACAACCGAATATCTTGTGGATGAATTCCAAATTCTGTGCTCAAATCATTTTTCATCTGTTGAAATCGAGTGTCATCTGTATATATCTTTTTAATTGGATATGTTTGATTTAAAAAGAAAAACTCATAGAAAATCAATCTCAAAGCCTACGTCACTATCTATTTACCAAAAATAGTGTTGCTCATGTTGTTCTATCATATTCAAAAGGTAATTTGTTGTTCTCAAGGACCGTCGTTAAATAATACAACCGAATATCTTGTGGATGAATTCCAAATTCTGTGCTCAAATCATTTTTCATCTGTTGAAATCGAGTGTCATCTGTATATATCTATTTAATTGGATATGTTTGATTTAAAAAGAAAAACTCATAGAAAGTCAATCTCAAAGCCTACGTCACTATCTATTTACCAAAATAGTGTTGCTCATGTTGTTCTATCATATTCAAAAGGTAATTTGTTGTTCTCAAGGACCGTCGTTAAATAATACAACCGAATATCTTGTGGATGAATTCCAAATTCTGTGCTCAAATCATTTTTCATCTGTTGAAATCGAGTGTCATCTGTATATATCTTTTTAATTGGATATGTTTGATTTAAAAGAAAAACTCATAGAAAATCAATCTCAAAGCCTACGTCACTATCTATTTACCAAAATAGTGTTGCTCATGTTGTTCTATCATATTCAAAAGGTAATTTGTTGTTCTCAAGGACCGTCGTTAAATAATACAACCGAATATCTTGTGGATGAATTCCAAATTCTGTGCTCAAATCATTTTTCATCTGTTGAAATCGAGTGTCATCTGTATATATCTTTTTAATTGGATATGTTTGATTTAAAAAGAAAAACTCATAGAAAATCAATCTCAAAGCCTACGTCACTATCTATTTACCAAAATAGTGTTGCTCATGTTGTTCTATCATATTCAAAAGGTAATTTTGTTGTTCTCAAGGACCGTCGTTAAATAATACAACCGAATATCTTGTGGATGAATTCCAAATTCTGTGCTCAAATCATTTTTCATCTGTTGAAATCGAGTGTCATCTGTATATATCTTTTTAATTGGATATGTTTGATTTAAAAAGAAAAACTCATAGAAAATCAATCTCAAAGCTACAGTCACTATAGTAGTAGTAGTAGTAGTAGTAGTAGGTTTTGATTGGCCTCCACCCTTTCGGGAATTTAGCCACGAGTTTTGCTATTTATTTATCTACAATGCAGCCAACTTAGATTTTTATATTATTTTCTTCCGCAAAGATAAATAGCGCGTAATTCAATTGAATTTTATTCTTTTTTAGTATCTCAATTAAATTTTCATTAATGTTTAACTCCTCTTGTTTAAAAATATCCTTTATCTTTTGTTGGGAATCCTTATATTTTGGGCAATCGTGAATTAAATGGTCCATATCTACAATCCTTAACTCACAATCACAAGGTTTAAGGGGGTCCAAATTCATGCGTATCATATTGATTGGTAACAGGTTGTGGTTAGTCCTTAGTCTAGATATTGTAGTAATTTGTTTTCTTGAATAATTTTCTTTATAGAACCATGGTTTTATGGTGATTTGGGGTTGTATTTTGAACAGGTGTTGTCCTTTATGTTCTTGTGTTTCCTCCCAATAACATTGCCACCGTTCTATCATGTAGTTTTTAGCTATTACTTTTAAATCGTTTGGATCCGTCTTTTCTACGTTGGTATTGTCTAATTTCTCAGATAATTTTGCCAAAGAGTCTGCCATTTCATTACCTTGAATTTTGCTATGAGCCGGGATCCAAACTAACTGTACTTTTTTGTTTTGTGCGCGTAATTTACTAATTTGTTCTATTGATTTCCAAATTAATATATTAGATTTTCTTTCTCTTGTTAATGTTTGAATATTCTTTAAAGAACTTAATGAGTCACTCAAAATTAAAAATTGACTCCCATTTAATTTTTCAATATACTTAGTTGCTTTGTAGATGGCTTTTGCCTCTGCCGAAAGTATAGAGGCTTGATTACATAATTTATATATGCCGCACTTTTTAATACTAGGAATGTAAAACGCGCATCCCGTATTTTCACTTGATTTGCTTCCATCTGTATATATTTTGATGTAATTTGACCATTTCCCATTTATATATTCTTCTGTTAAATGTTTTCTAAGAGCAGGAAATTTTTTAATGGCATAATCTTCCGCTAAATGGGTGTCTACGAGAGGTTTTTGATATAAAGAGTAATAGGGACTTTCAAATATTGCTAGTACTATTGTCTGCTCAATGTTATTGTGGAATTTTTCGTATCTTAGATGACTGTTCATAAGGGGAGGGGAGTTTGTGTTTCTTGGTTGGTTAATTACTATGCTGTATAATTTTGTTATATTCTTACTAATAAGATTATCTTTCACTGCCATATTTTTAATATAATAGCAATCCGCCAAATATTGTCTGCGCATCTCTAGTGGAGGCTCTCCGCACTCCACCAGGAGTGCGTTTGTTGGCGTAGATGTCCTTGCACCAATTGCTGATCTGAGTGCTACGTATTGAAGGGTGTCAAGTTTTTTTAGAAGTTCTCTTGAAGCAGTTGCATACAAGAATGACCCATAATCGATGGTTGATCTTAACAAACCTTTATAAATATTCAGCATGCTCTCTGGATGTGCTCCCCATCTAGTACCAGCTACGCATCTTAATATATTAATGTATTTTTGACATTTTTTTATCAAATACTGAATGTGATCATTCCATTTTAGTTTGTTTTCGATCCACATGCCGAGGAAAAAGTGTTTGTTCTTTATCGGAATAATATTTGAGTTTAGTTTGATCTGAATTTTTAACGGAGAATCTCTAGCAAAAATCATCATTGAAGATTTATTTGGATTAATGTTAATGCCTATTGTTCTGAAATGCCTTTCGAGGTTGTTAATTGCCAGTTGGAGAGTATTTTTTATTTCTGTCGCGGTGGAATCCTTACTGTATATGACGATGTCGTCCGCATATTGTAACAATGAAATAGTCGGTGGTATTGCTAATACGATCTCAGAGGTGTATATAATAAATAACAAAGGGCTCAAAACTGAACCTTGAGGAGTTCCTAAGGAGGTTATTCTGGAGTCTGAATATTTTGTTTTGTATTGTACCTTTATTATTCTGTCCGAAAGAAGGGAATAAATAAATCTTACAGTCATCCCGGGTATACCGAGTTTTAATAATTTTTGACAAAGAATGCTGGGGATTACGTTGTCATAAGCTTCCTGAAGATCAAGGAATATGGCTGCGGTTTGTTTGTTTTCTCTTAATTTTGCTTCTATATCGGTTGTTAGTAGTGTTAAGTTGTCTATTGTAGATTTTGACTTGCGGAACCCAAATTGGAAAGTAGGAATTAATTGTTTATTTTCTATATAGTGTTCGATTCTGTTTCTTAAAATTTTTTCCATGGTTTTTAAAAGAGTTGAAGTTAAAGCAATTGGTCTATAAGATTCTGCCATTTTGGGGTTTTTACCAGGTTTTAGAATTGGAACTATCGTTGTTTCTTTCCATTCGGGAGGTATGGAATTCTTTTGGTAAATATCATTTAGTATATCCGAAAGAACGTCTATTGCTTTTTCTGGTATATTTTTTAGAAGTTGAGGGGGAATTTTGTCGGGGCCAGGTGCGGTATTTTTATGATTCTTGAGGGCTTGTCTCACTTCTTCATTAGTAATTGGGTCAGAGATAAAATTTTCATTGGAATTTTCTATTTGAATATCTTTTTGATCTGGACATATGTATGGTGGAGCTATTTTTTCAGCGATTTGTTCTAATAAAGTTTCAGTTATGTTTGGGTTTTCTAAATCACTGTGTGTGTATGCTTTTTTAAGTGCTTTAATTCTTTTCCAGATATCTGTAATAGGCGTGTCTGGGTTGAATGATTCCGTGTATTTTTCCCAGCTTTCTTTCTTTTTTCGTTTAAATAATTTTTGAGTAATTTTATTTATTCTATTATATTCTTGAAAATTTTCCAAAGAAGGTTGTTTCCTAAATTTATTAAATACTTTAGTTCTGATAATTTTTTGTTCTTGGCATTCACTATCCCACCAAAACGTGATATTTTCAAATGGAATGATTTTCGAAGAAGGAATTGAAAGATTTGCAGCGTTCTTAATTGTACTTGTGAATTTGGAATATTTTGAAACTGGATCATTATACGTATGCTGAATTTCTGAAATTGATAAATTTATATGCGATTGGAATTTTTCCCAATCAGCTTTAGCTAGCCTCCACGGAGAACGGGGAAGCTTTTTTTCAGTTGATGAAGAATTTAGAGATATTTGAATTAGAATCGGAAAATGGTCACTGCCTATGGATGTATTCAGAATTTGCCAGTTTATTTTTGGTAATAGTATAGGAGAGCAGAAAGTGAGATCTATCGCAGTAGGGGAACAATGTGGTTTATAAAATGTTGGAGAGCCGTCATTTAGTATTGAAACTGAGTTTTCCACTATTGATTCATACAATTCATTCCCATGTCGATCGGAGGGCTGGTTACCCCAAGCAGGATGGTGAGAGTTGAAATCACCACAAATAATAAATGGGGAGGGTATTTGTTTAAACAGATCGCTCCACTCTGTTCTTGCAATTTGTACTAATGGGGGCTTATATACACTAACTATTGATGTTACAAAATTCTCTATCTCAATGCGGACTGCAGTAATATTACAGCCTGAAAAAATATTGTTAACTATTAAATTTAAATTTTGAAAATGTATGCTATTTTTTATTAGAATGGCAACACCTCCTCCAATAGAGAAGGTTCTGTCTTGACGGGTGCACAAATATCCTCTTATACGGAAATGTTGATGGGGCCAAAGCCAGGTCTCAGATACAGAAATAATGTCTATGTTATTAGCCATTACTAATTGTTCTATTGATTCTTTATTCTTCCATAAAGATCTTGCGTTAATCTGTAAAATTTTGAGCTGTGAATTCATTATTAATTTGTGATATGATTTCTTTGAGAATTGTAAGGATGCGGGTTGTGACTGGGATAGAGTTTGGGTCATTTAGTTTGGGAATTATATCGTCTATTGACTTCAGAATATTATTATAGTTTTGATTTTCAGTTTCTTGGAATATTCTCTTCTTTTTAATTGGAACGTCCGAGTATTGGGGCATTCCTCCTTTGAATATCAAGCAATTTTCGACGCCTTCTCTATCATATCCTGGTTTTAAATATTTGGTATTACTTTTTTTGCTCTCCCTTTGTGTATTTGACGTTTTAACTAATTTAGGCAAATTTTGATCGAAACTTACAACTTTTGCATATGTTACTTTCTCCCTTCTTGTGATTCTCAATGCTTCAGCTAATAGAATTTTTTCATTGGCAGCAGTTTTCCGCGCCTGTTTTTGTATTTCCCTCTCCCGACATGAGGGGGATGTAGATAGATGATTTTCCTTGCAGAATAAGCATACTGGGGAAATTTGATTCTGACAATTTTTAAGTTCATGGCAGCCCTGGCACGCGGGACATCTAAACTTGTTACTCCTACACACTCTAAGGGTATGGCCATAGAGTAGGCACTTTGAGCATTGCGTAGCCTGAGGGGTATATGGAAAAACTTTAGTCGCATATGAGTATATAAAAAGCCTGTCCGGAAATTTACCTCCACGAATTGTAACAATTACCGACAGTGATGGTTCATAATTTACTACATTATCTTTTATTATTTTTCTGTTTAGCCTTCTTACATTTATAATATGCACTTGATTTTTTAAATTTTCTATAATCTCCTCCTCTGTTATGTCTATGGGTATGTTTTTAATTACCCCTTGCGTTGTAATACTATTTTTAGGTATAAAAGCCTTCAATTTTAAATCTGTCAGGTTTACCTTTAAAAACTGATTTGCCTTATTCATCTCTGCGAAAGACATTAAAATCGAGTTTCTCGAAATTCTTTTTATTTCTGTGGGTTGGGGTAGGTTATTTTTATGGATTAACCTACCTAGAGCTAGTGGATGTAGATTTCCTACGTTGCCATCAATTCCTGAAATTATTATCTTGAAAGGAGGAAGGTCTGTTATAATGAAACTAGTTATTTGGTTTTCATATATTTTTTTATTTATTTCCATTGTTTCGGACTGGATACTCAGAGGAGAAAAAGGAGGGTGGGATTCGGACGAGGACATATAATTATCATCACCCATCTCTGAATCAGATGTTGAGTTTAAGGATAAGGATGATGTTGGTGAATTTATACCATTTGGAATTATATCGGATTGCCGGTCGGGGGACCCGAGCAGATCAGCCATGTTGGCTTTGCCCTTGTCCCCTTAGGAATGTGTGAGAGGAATTAATAAGGATTTATCTTACCTTATTTCTTCTTTATAATTTATTTTAAACCCACTACTTACTACTACCACCAACCAAACCTCTTTCAAAGTCAGATAAACACACTTTTTTTCAAAATTAAGCTCGACTACACTAACAGAGAATGCACTCGATCGCCATTTTTCAACAAAGTCCGCCTACGTCACTATCTATTTACCATAGAGTATATAGAGAGGAAAGCTTGCGTATTTGGAAAAAGCACTCTCTAGCGGGTCATGCTCAAACTCTTAGTCCTTAAGAGCCATTCATAGAGCATATTGTCACATGACATTCAGTCTGACATTTTGTTTTTGTCATAGATAAAAGATTCTACAGGCTTTGTTTTTATCAAACGTTCATTTAGAAAATTTTCCAACGTACACATTTATCGATTAAAATATCATTAAATATGGCTAGTTCTCGACGTCAATGTTGTGTGAAAGGTTGCTTTCGCGACACAAAATCAGATAAAGAACATACTTTTTTTCGACGCCCTAAAAACAATGAAATGTAAGTAACCTATTTAAAATTAACTAATAATTTATTTCTTTGATTTTTATGTGTTAATTCTTGAATAATTTAATTATAGAGCTAAACGCTGGTGTCAATTTGCTGATATCAATGAAAATAATAAATATTTCTTTATATGTTCTGACAATTTTTAATCAAAAACAATTTATAAAAAATATCCACGACGTCTGCAGCGAGATTCTCCAGAATGAAGTGATTTCGTATCCACATTAAAGCCGTCCGTCCACAGGTCTCCAAACACCGGCTCTTGATTAGATTTTGTGCCAGAAGCCGACAACATATATATACATATTTTTATTAAAATAAAGAATAGCCTATATTTTATAGGTAAATAGATATATCTTATTTTAATTTAATAAAAAAAAGATCATTTCAATTAGAAAATAAAGTAAAAATATTGTTTATTTTTTTAAGTGTCTATGTGATTCTTTGAAGGTTTTCCTCAAATAACTAATATTGGCGAATGCGAATCACAAAAATTCCATTGAAAAGATTGTATTTATTTGTTAAAATATTTGTAATGTCATTTTTTGGTCTAAATAAAAAAATGGTAAATTTTAAATTATTTTCAAGTATTTATTTTATATATGAATTTCCTCCTAGTCCCTCAAAGTCCCTGAATCTTAATTAAATTATTTTCAAAAAAAGATACTTAAATCTTTACATTAATTATTTGCCAAAGTTTTTTTTTAATAAAAGTACGATTTTATTATATATATATTTTAAAGATTTGTATTTATTTTAATTAAAAAACAATTAATAATTTTTTTCTTTAATATACAGGGTGATTCACGGTCGATGGGACGTTAGTTATCCGTTTTATGTAAAACGGAAAGTCGGATTTTTCTGAAAATTTAGGACCTTACATTTTCTTACCTGTTTTATCTATCTAAAAAAAATATAGTTGCTGCGACTTTTCGATGGAAGCCGAAACGTCGCAAGGCTGGAAATATTTTAGATCGATAGAACAGGTAAGAAAATGTAAGGTGCTAAATTTTCAGAAAAATCCCACTTTCCGTTTTACATAAAACGGATAACGTCCCATCGACCGTGAATCACCCTGAATATAAGCTCGTTTTTTTACTCATGATAAATTATTTTGAATCATCCGCTGTGTGACGTCACCAAAATTTTCCTGGATGGGAGCGGTTCCCGCCATTTTGCTTCTGTATACGAACCGCCAGAGAGCTCTGTAACTCGTATACGCTAAAATACATAGGGCCCTTATGGAGCCTTCCTCTCTATATACTCTATGCTATTTACCAAAATAGTGTTGCTCATGTTGTTCTTTTGTCTATGATGTTTTTGACTACATTTCGAGAATGTCATAAATGTGACATTTTTAGTGTTACCATTCACGAAATAAGCACTAGTTGAAAAAAAAAAACGTTAGATGGCGGACCCTATAGTATAATAATACCTAACCTTAAAATACAAAGAAACATTTAAAAAAAAATGGGTGAACATAAAAAATTGAAATGATAACAAAAATAAATATTATTTTGAAAAATATTTTGAATATCAAAACTTACCATTTAAGTTTTTTTAATTTAATAAAAAGCTGATTTCTATTTAATGAGATGTCAAATAGGTTCGAATTGAAACGGCCATCTTAATGAATTGCCAACCTAAATCAAAACAGAATAAATATAATAATTAAAGTAACAGAAAATTTAAAATTAAATATATATATTTATAGTTAAAAATTAATCGAATAATTAGGATATAAATCTTTTTTATTATTTACAAGAAAAATGCAGACAATTATTTTAGGGATTTTTGTATTATGGTCTCTTTAGTATCCAGAGGCAAATATAAATTTATTAAATCAAAAATTAATGAAAGCAAGAAGCGCACTAGTAATAAATAATAAACTTAATTATAATTTTTTGTTTTTGCGAGTATTATAACATGACATTAAAATCTTAATAAAATCATTAATAAAAAAATATGTTTTCTGCATTTTCGAAGTTCAAGCTCAAAAGCCAAAAACCCAAAATCTTATCAGTTTTCCGTTTTTATTGACCCCCCCCCCCTATTATGGACACAAAAAATAATAACTATTTTTTATCATGGGTTCATTTTATTGTAGTTATTTTTGAACACCCCCCTCTATTATGGACACAAAAAAAATAATAACTATTTTTTATTATATGCGTTCATTTTATTGTACCTATTTTTGAGCTCCCCACCCTCCTAATTTGACCTCAGAAAAAAATAACTGATTTTTATTATAGGTTCATTTTATAGTGCCTATATTTATGACTCCCCCCACCGCCCTATTTTGGTCCCAGAAAATAATAACTATTTTTTATTATATGGGTTCATTTTATTGTACCTATTTTTGAACCCCCCCCCCCCTCTATTATGAACACAAAAAATAATAACTATTTTTACTTTATCCAATGCAAAGCATGGGTAAAGTATTGTAATCGCTCTCGGGGCAAGCGTGGCTTCAAAGGGTCCTCAGGTAAAGACTACGGAACCCATGGTACTCAATTAAAGTCACAAATTGTAGTATTCAATTAGGTTGAATTTTAGCACGTGACGGTTTTGCCAAAAATTACATGGGGTCTCGTCGAGAGGCCAAAAAGTGCGATTTTTTCATTTAGTGTGTGCGGATGGATGGATGTATGGATGGATGTATGTTATCGTTTTTTTGGCCCACGATTTTTTCCACACCGTTGCACCAATTGAAATGAAATTGAAAACCTACCATTAGTTTAATAAAATGAAGCGTTGATTAGTTTTTGGTACATATCGGCCCACAAACATTAGTACTTTATTTCAGTACTTTTTTAGTTTTTTCTAAATATCTCGAAAATGACTTAACCAATTTTGATTAAATTTAATATCCTAATTAAGTACCTTGGGGACCACAAAAAAGATTAAATGAAGTTTTTAGTAAAATTATATTTTAAAGTACTTTACTCTAGAGTGAGATAGTACTTTTTTAATTTTTTAAATTCTTTAAAATTTATTCATTTGAACGTTTTAATATAGCTCATTTAGCCTTGCTTAATTAAGAATGGATAGGCTTCTCTCTGTGAAATGCTAAAAATTTGGGAGGAAATTTTATAAGTAACCATAGCAACTGCGTTGTTTTCTTTTACGTTACCTTTGCTGAAGACATAGAGGAATCGACTTTAAACCAAAAATAGCGATTGATTCTCATCTAATACTTGAGGAATAACCATTCTATAGTGGATTTTTGACGTTTCTGTTTTTATTGGTGACCATTACTGAAGACATAAAGGAATCGACTTTAAATCAAAAATAGCGATTGATTCTGTAGGAATAGCGCGAGCTTCCATCTCTGCATTAATTTGTTTCTCCTCTGAGGTGATCTGGACAATACTTAATTCTAGGATATAGGTGTGGAAATTATAGCCAGAATTTATAACAAAACAAATTAAAAGTTTAATTTTAATATTTGAAAAATAAAGAACAGTTAATTATAATATATACAACAATTGGTAATATAAGGAAAACAGTGTAGTTCATTTTTACTTACAATTTTCTGCAATCTGGTTAATTTCTCCAACTTATATTTTTATATATATAACTTAAAACTTATAGGCCTTTTTCTAACTTAATTTTAACACTTAATTAATACCCCAAACTTTTATTACATCAATCTCTCGTTTTTCAGACTTCCTCTTCGACCAATCTCAACTGCGAAATCAATCTCTAGCGAGATTAATTTTCACTCCCAAAATCGACTTGTCGATCCTTGTCCCAACTCAAAACTGCTTCGTCCTCTCCCCGAATCGAATCTTCACAGGTCTCTCACAAACCAATTTCCCCTCGTCCCCCTTCACATGAACGCACTCATACAAGCCCAAGATAGCTCTGTCTCTTTCTCTCTCCCTTGAAAATGTTCTCTCGCTATTGCTTGCTACTTGTGCTTTACCTGGGGAATTTAGGGTCGGTTATTGAGCCTACTCTTCAGATCAAAAACATAGGCCGCATTCCCTAACTGTACATTCCATTTGCCGCAAACTCGATAATGAATAACCTAATACTAGAATAAATCTAATTAGAGAAGTCCGATTTATTACAATTCTCATCAAATACTTGAGGAATAACCATTCTATTGGATTGGCAACTAAGAAATTGCTGATTTTTTTTTTTTAGAAAATCAAAGACAATTTTTTCATGGAACTAAATAACTTTATTCTGTAATGTATTGCCCATTTTGATCAATGACCATTTGCCATCTTTCAGGCAGCATCATAATCCCACGTTCATAAAACTTCTGGTTTTTATTAGCAAAAAACTGAATCATGTACGATTTGACATCATCATCATTATTGAAATTTTTACCATTCAAGGAGTTTTGTAAAGATCAAAACAAAAAGTAATCAGATGGTGCAAGGTCAGGACTACATGGTGGATGTGGCAAAACATCCCAACCAAGCTCCAATAATTTTTGCCGAATGACCAAAGATGTGTGTGGCCTTGCATTGTCATGATGGAATACAACACCTTTTCGTTTTGTCAATTCGGCCCGCTTTTCTTCAACTACATTGTTTAATTTCGTTAGTTGTTCAATGTAGACAACAGAATTGATCGTGCGGTTGGGTGGTAAGAGTTCAAAGTAGACAATTCCTTTGTAATCCCACCAAACTGATAACAAAACCTTCTTTTGATGAATACCAGCTTTTGATGTTGTTTGAGCTGGTTCACCTGGCCTGCTCCACGATCTTTTCCGCTTGATATTGTTGTAAACAACCCATTTTTCATCGCCAGTTATCAGTCGTTTTAAAAATAGATCATTTTCATTATGTTTCTTTAGCAAATCGCAGATGTTAATGCGTTGCGTTAAATGCGTTTCTTTCAATTCGTGAGGAACCCATGTATCGAGTTTTTGAACATAGCCAAGTTGTTTTAAGTGATTTTCAATGCATGTATGTGATACATGAAGCTTCTCTGCAATCTCACGTGTTGTACTGTGACGATCCGAATCGATAATTGCTTTGATTAGGTCGTCATCAACTTCAACTGGACGACCAGAGCGTTTTTCATCTTTGAGTGGAAAATCACCAGAACGAAATTTGGCAAACCAATTTTGACACTGCCGTTCTTTTAAGGCTTCGTCGCCATAAACAGCACATAACTTTTTGTGAGCTTGCGGTGCGTTTTTCCCTTTGCGGAAATAAAAAAGCAAAATATGACCAAAATGTCCCTTTTGATTTTCCATTTTTCAACGAACGCCAAACGAAAACTACGCAACCGATCATAAAACTTTTTTACTGATTGACATCTGAATTGCCAACTATCAAATAACAAAATGTGTTTTACATTTGGACTACGCCAGCAAACCTAAAAATTCAACTGAAGCCATCTATGAGTGAAATCCGCAATTACTTAGTTGTCAATCTTATATATTGGATTTTTGACGTTTCGGTTTTTATTGGTGACCATTTCTGAAGACATAGAGGAATCGACTTTAAACCAAAAATAGCGATTGATTCTCATTTAGTACTTGAGGAATAGCCATTCTATATTGGGTTTTTGACGTTTCGGTTTTTATTGGTAACCATTGCTGAAGACATAGAGGAATCGACTTAAAATCAAAAATAGCGATTGATTCTCATCTAATACTTGAGGAATAACAATTCTACATTGGGTTTTTGACATTTCGATTATTATTGGTAACCATTGCTGAAGACATGGAGGAATCGACTTAAAATCAAAAATAACGATTGATTCTCATTTAATACTAGAGGAATAACCTATTGCATTCCATTTTTTGATGTTTTGACTATTAATGGAAACCTCTACTGAAAACGTGGAAGAATAGACTTAAAAATCAAAAAGACTAAATTCTTTTTTGGTAAACAACTCAAGCTTGAGTTGTTTGCCATAAAAGAATTTAGTCTTTTTGATTCTAAGTCTATTCTTCCACGTTTTCAGAAGAGGTTGCCATTAATAGTCAAAACATCAAAAATGGAATGCAATAAGGTTGTGGGGAACATATTGACCCACAATAAGACTTCAAGAGAGCGCGCCACCGCGGGAGCTCAGGTGAACACCCCAGCGCCACCAAGCTGACGGAAGCGATACGCACAGCCCGAGTACTACACCAGCGTCCTTTCTAGCGACACAAAAAAACTTTCGAGACCAGTTCGAACAACTTGTACATATTTCCTTACTTTTGTAAATAAAGATATTATTAAAGGAAGCTTTGTTTGAGAATTATTTCGCCCCGAAATATCCCTCCAGCTCATGCAGATCCTTCAAGGTTATTCCTCTAGTATTAGATGCGAATCGATCGTTATTTTTGATTTTAAGTCGATTCCTCCATGTCTTCAGCAATGGTTACCAATAATAACCGAAATGTCAAAAATACAATGTAGAATGGTTATTCCTCTACTATTAAATGAGAATTATTTTTGAATTAATGTCAATATGAACTACAAATTGCAAGTGATATCTGATTAATAATAAAGGAACAAACATATTAATATTTCAAATGAATTTGGATAAAGTTTAGCAACGATCCGTTGCAGTTTATTTCTTAATGAAAATTGTATTTGTTATTATTAATTAATACTTAGGTTCCTCTTTTTATTTTAGAATTGGGATATCGATCAAAAATTCTGCAAACATCAAACTCTTGCCACCCTGGATACAATTCAGAGGCGAGCTATGAGACTAATAGGAAATCCATCATTAACTGGCGGCCTTGTTTCCCTGGCCCATCGTAGAACCCTATCTGCCCTTTCCTTTTTTGGTATTCTTAAACATGTATCAATCAGTGCCAGCTTAAGACATTTTTCCGCCCGGAGATAACTTTTAAAAACCGCCATTCTTGACAAAGAAAAAATCGTTTTTTTCAACATAATAGTTATTTATGAAATGTGTTAAAACTAATATTTTATTTTGTGAGAAGGAAGTTTTGAACACGACACAAAGCGGGTGCTCCAAACCTTGAAACAAAATAAAATGACTTTTAACACGTATATCGTACACTATTATTTCTACCAAAACTATTTTTTAATTTGTATTTCTAATAGTATTTTTGGAACATGACAAAAATGTCAATTTGTTGTTCCATTCGTCATTACCAAGGTAACTAAATCGCTTTTAACACTAGTGTTAAAAGTAATAATGGTCTGTCACTTTGTAACACTGTTTTTTTTTAAATGTTAGTTTATTCAGCAAAGAAAGTAATATTTACATATATTTACAATATAGGTCCCCTAACATTTTGGGATCTTGAGTTAATAAATTGTGCACACTGGTGTCATAGTGATTTGTAAAAAATAGTACATTCAAATACAAGTTTCATAAGACATGATTTTAGCGTCTTTCTTAGAAACGAGCGGCTAGCCGCTAGTTTTCTAAGGGGTCAAAAGTTCGCTGAAATATCTTATGAAACGGGTATTTTATACTATTTTTTCTATATTGGTTCATTTGTCAAAAAATATTTACGTTATTTCATAAAGTACATATTAAAGAACAAAATAGAAAATACTTTTTAAGTCTAAAAAGCTTTCTTATGATGGGTGAATATCCTTTAAGCTCTGGATAATTAAAAAAAGGTTTTTGGGTTTTTAATCTCTAGGTAGTTGAGAAATTTTATTATATTGTTAATAAACGTCTAAATAGTTTTTGGAAATTTTATTGAATTAAAAACGTCTTTGAAAAGGTCTAATTAATAATGAGGGGTAAATATCTTTTGAGCAGTTTATACAAGAATTTTATCCTTTGAGAAAGGGTTTGAAACTCCATTGTCTATGGGTCGATGCTCTTTAAGTCTATGATATTCTACCTACAATAAGGAAACCATTTATTTCAAAAATATTATCAAATCAAAACGTTGATAAATCCATTCAAGAGAAAAAAATTCAATAGTATATCAAATATATATACTTCATTCTTCATATAAAATTTTTATTCAAAAAATAAAAAATAAAATAAAAATAAGAATGTTTACCAACTTTGCGCCCTTTACGTATTTACCGCCGGGGGCTATAGACCCCAATAGCCCCCCCCCCCCCCGACTAAGCCGGCACTGGTATCAATGATGTGTATAAAGGTATTGTTATTTAGTTTCAGTAAATACTATTTTAAAACATGTATAAAATGATAATTACAATATGCCGGTCCCTGAATAATATACTTATGTTGTTTAACTTAAGGATTAAATGGTATTTTACGATATTTATAACAATAATAATTATAAAGGTGAATTTCATATAATAATATACTTAATCCACACATATAGCCAGTCAATAAAATACATAACGGGAAAATTATCGTTTCAATATTAATTGATGGTAAATGATGAGCTGTATCTTTATCATTCTCTTGAACTAGTATTTGACTCATTATATGTTTTATTACACCCGCTTCGTGTGCTTGTAAAACTCTAAAAAATATACACATTTATATTAATTCAAATGTTTTCGTTAACACATACGCTTTCATACCTCAGGCTTTACGAGAATTTTCTCATTTTGAAAAACAATGTTTACAGAATCAAAACTTTAATTTAATATAACATTTTTCTATTTTACCTATATTCAAGTGCGCACTGAGAGAGGGAGCTAACCTCATCGTACTGATTTAGGGCCGGTTGTATGTCGCAAAGTAAATGCTTTTTACCACTAACCAAAGGTAGATGGTAAATGGAGGTGCTGGGATGGCCAATCAGATGACAGGAACATTCCGTGCCTGTCATCTGATTGGCCATCCCAGTCCCTCCATTTACTATCTACCCTTGGTTAGTGGTAAAAAGCATTTACTTTGCGACATACAACCGGCCCTTAGTGATTAGTTTGTTAAAGTTCCTAACGTAACCGATGATTAGTTCACACAAAATGTAATAAAGTGTTATATAAAATTATTTGTTTGTTTTAATGCCAACTAGCTAGTAAATCTAACACTAGCCTCCGAGGGATATTTCACGGAGATCAGAAAAAACATTATTTTTTTTGTTTCTGAAAAAATATTTGATGGGACTTTATAAATATGAGCCAAAATTTTGCATGAGAAAAGATGATGATTAATTTTTTTTTATTAGTTAAAAACTTTATAATTTTAATTTTTTAAGAAACCCCTATCCCTTAATTTTGGGTTCGATTTCAACCAAAATCTAATCTGCTCCCAATGCTAAAAAAACTACATGTGAAATTTCGTTTTGATATTCACAGTAGTTTTTGAGCTAGAGCAGGGGTCGGCATCCTGCGGCTCGCGTGCCGCATGCGGCTCTTTCGATGTCAAGATGCGGCTCTCCAGCAGTTCCATGCGCCAATATTAATAATTATATTATTTTATTTTCAAAACAACAAGTTATGATCCAGATTTAACCTAACTTTCAAAAAGCATGCAAGGCCAATGCTCCCATTGATGTAACTATCTTCAATAATTATAGTTATATTATTTGATTACTAATTTTATTAATCTAGAAGAGCTAGCTAAAATACTTTTATATGTTTTGTGCGAAACATTTGTATGTTTTTATATGAATAAATATTATTTCATATTTAAAGCTATTTATTTTAAATCAAAAATCAAATTTATGTACCTAATCCTAATAAAATACCATAATATTGAAACAAAAATGTTAGTGGCTCTTTAAAAACTGGGAAATTTAGTAAATTGTAACTTTTGGCTCTTCCGTCTCAAAAGGTTGCCGACCCCTGAGCTAGAGAGCCCACAAAATTTGGTAACGTACTAACAGACATTTTGACAAAATATTTAATATCTCGTAAAATATACATAATTTTTTCGATTTTTAGTCCTTAGGGCTTTTTTGTAGGTCAAAACGCCATGATTTTGCTCAATTTTATTTATCAAAATAGTTTCAGTGAATATTTCCAAAAAACGAAGCCAATATAAGTACTTTTTTCATGCACGATTACAATACTTGACCATACCTGTATGGAAAAGTAAAAAAAAGAGAAAATAAATTAAGACTATTTCTTGTCCTATTCTACGGATATAATGAAATGCTTGTAAGTCACAAAAGATTATAGTTTTAAAAATTCCGAGCTAAAAATTTGGGAAACCCTGGTATAGAGTATATTATCTGGAGGCACCGAGCGATGCTCGGTAACTTCTTCCTTCAGTTAAAAGCTTTCTTTTAATATTATTTTTAACTAGCTGCAAGGTCCGCCTTCGGCGGCCCTCTTGCTAGCCAGGGGCACGCCCCCTGGACCCCCAACCCACGAATCCCACCCTCACACTACACTCCCCCCGACCCATCCAGCACCCCTACCCCCGCACCATAAACCCGTGCCCAACCCCCGCCCCCATACCACAGAACCCAAACCTCACCCCCACTCCAACACACCACACTCCCCGAAACCCACCCAGCACCCCAACCCCGCCCCCACACCACCACCCCAACCCTCACCCCACCCACCTCGGGCCCCCAACCCACGAACCCCAACCTCACCCCCCACTCCAACCCACCACACTCCACGAAACCCACCCAGCACCCCAACCCCCGCCCCCACACTACCACTTCAACACTCTAACCTGCACCCCCCACCTCGGACTCCCACCCCGTACCACCCCACTACGCCACTGGACCCTCACCTGAACCCCCCATCCACCAACCTTGCACCCCCCTCCCCCTACTCCGCCATACTCCCTCACTCCACCGCCATTCCACTCCGCGCATCCCATGCCCTAACCCACCCCCACTCCACCCCCGCACCCAGTTTTTGCATTTCTAGTCTTCTAGTGACCCACAGATTATGTAAACAAAATTTGGTTGAGTTTGGTCCAAGAGCAAGAATTTTCATTTTTTGACCCCCCCCCATTTTAGGTGGTTAGTTTTTGCATTTCTAGCTCTCTAGAGTCCCACAGATTATGTATACAAAATTTGGTTGAGTTTGCTCCAAAAGGCAAGAATTTTCATTTTTTGACCCCCCCCCTTTTTAAGTGGTTAGTTTTTGCATTTCTAGCTCTCTAGAGACCCACAGATTATGTATACAAAATTTGGTTGAGTTTGGTCCAAGAGCAAGAATTTTCATTTTTTGACCCCCCCCCCATTTTGGGTGGTTAGTTTTTGCATTTCTAGCTCTCTAGAGGCCCACAGATTATGTATACAAAATTTGGTTGAGTTTGGTCAAAGAGCAAGAATTTTCATTTTTTGACCCCCCCCCCCATTTTGGGTAGTTAGTTTTTGCATTTCTAGCTTTCTAGAGTCCCTCAGATTATGTATACAAAATTTGGTTGAGTTTGCTCCAAGGGCAAGAATTTTCATTTTTTGACCCCCCCCCATTTTGGGTGGTTAGTTTTTGCATTTCTAGCTCTCTAGAGGCCCACAGATTATGTATACAAAATTTGGTTGAGTTTGGTCAAAGAGCAAGAATTTTCATTTTTTGACCCCCCCCATTTTGGGGACGCCCCCCATTTTGGGTGGTTAGTTTTTGCATTTCTAGCTCTCTAGAGGCCCACAGATTATGTATATAAAATTTGGTTGAGTTTGGTCCAAGAGCAAGAATTTTCATTTTTTGACCCCCCCCCCCCCATTTTGGGTGGTTAGTTTTTGCATTTCTAGCTCTCTAGAGGCCTACAGATTATGTATACAAAATTTGGTTGAGTTTGCTCCAAGGGCAAGAATTTATATATTTTTCTCCTTCCCCCCCTTTTTTGGGTGGTTTTTTGGGGGAATTTTTTTAAACAAAAGTTGTCAGAAATCACATCCCCTACAACTTTGCTCATTATAAAATTTCCCGTAGAGTTAATAGTTTAAGAGTTATTTGATAATTTTCATTCGTGCACCCCCCGAAACCCCCTTTTGGGGTCAAAATATCAAAACGTTATATAGCTAAAAACGTAAGTTAGAAGACCTCTGATACAAATATGAAATTTCATAATAATCCCTTCAGCCGTTTTGACGTGAATCGTGAGCAACTTTTCGCGGAAACCACTGAAACAGACAGACAGACAGACAGACAGGAATTTTGTTGAGGGTGTTTTCGTTCATAACTTTGCTTGAAACGTGTGCAACCAAAATTTGGCGTGATTTGGACCAATGTACAGACAAAACCTTAATTTTATATATATATAGATTTAAAATTCTGATAAATAGGTCGATTTTTATTTGAGAGCCGCTTTCAAATTAAAAAAATACAAAAATATATAATAGTCGCCCAATGTAGCCCCCCCCCCCCCACCTCCACCCCGCTCGACCCCATCCCCGAAACCTCTCCCTACCCCCGGATTTCCCACCACTACCCCCACCTTCTGCACCTGTTTTGATTCAACCATATGATTCATTTTTATTCATCCAATTAATAAATAAAATCTATCAAAATGTGTTGTTTTTTCAGAAAATTGAGACCTGCTTATGCGAAATATATTTTTAAATAAATTTTGATTATTTTTTATTCTATTAAATAAATAAAGTTCTTTATAAAAACAATTTTAAAGCGTTTATTAATATTTCTAACGTTTAGGGAGAACAAAATATGTTAAAATACACAATCACAATACTTCTTCAAGGCCTTTTAGAACAATGAAAAAACAACCCATTGTCTGCCTAGGTATAAAAGGAAAAAGGAAACCTTTTTTAAAACCCTAAGAATGGGATTTGTCTACCTGAGAATAATTAATTTGATTACGAAAAAACCCATCAAAAACAATTTTGTCTAAGATGAGACCGTGACAGATCGATCTGTCACCCCAAAAACCCCCTAACCCGTGAATTTCATCAAAATCGGTAGAGTCGTTTTCAAAATATAACCAAGATACAAATATATAAACAAATATAATATACAAATAAATAAATATACAATTTTTGCTCGTTTAATAAGAGTAGATATATATATAGTTCGATTAATCTTCAACAATGTTTCATACATACTTATGATTAAAAAAACGACGGTATGGTGTATTTTTTTTCATGACTCCTGATTGGTAAAATGTTAAATTACTGAATAGTAACGTCTGTATTTTGAAATTAAGCATTTTATAGTAGACTTTTCCGCGGACTGAATTATCAACGATTGCAAATCTTTTAGATTCCATAACACGATTTAAACCTTCTAACGTGTTTTCTGGCAATTTTTGGGATTCAATATAGGTGGAAATGAACCGTTTCATTATAGGATTCTTGGTATCCTGAAACGAAAAATGTTTTCAATATATTATCTTCTATTCTTATAGTGGCCGTCACGAATTTAGAAGCATGAATCTGCATAAGATGAAAAGCGATGTTACCAGTTCACTCAAACTTGTAGAAAGCCAGGAGACAAGTAAAGTCCAAAGTCTAGAACAGTGATTCTCAACCTTTTTTTCTGACCTACCCAGGATATCAATGTTAACTGATTCTCAAGTACCACATAAGATTATTTCACAATACAAGCATAAACTTGTCTTTGAATGAAGAAATTTTGTTATTGGTAGAAAATAGATGATTTTTTTTCATTGTAATGATAGATTTAGCCCATTAAGTTTATAAAAAATATAGCATAAATATGCTATGCAATATAAATTGTTCCCAGAACTTTTAAAATTAATGTATAATTGGTGTTTGTCTTTGGTCGATTTTTTGTGGACTTATCCTTTTTTAAAAATACCAAAATTTCAGTTCAGAACTTAATACAAAAACTCGCTTTATCACTTTTTCTTGCCTCAGCCAATACATTTCTGTATAAAATAATAGGCAGTCGTAGCTGCTATCCATATCTTTGTAATTATGTCCTTTTTTCCTCCAAAATAGATAAATTTATTGCTAAAGCTAATATGTTTGGTTTTAAATAAAAATCTTCAACAAAGATAGTATTATGGAGTAATGACTAATAAGTTTCTGTTTACATATTAAACCTAAAGGTAGTTGATTAGTTATCCTAGTAGCAATAATGAACAAATTTTGAATAGTCTGCTTGATAATACTAATATTGTCGTTTAGACGGATTTTTAAATGGAATGGATTTACTAATCCTTTGTGTTGACAAGTCATATTTTTGTATTTTATGCTCAAAATGCTCGAATGGTTTATCGGGATTTCCCTTTGCCTCTTTTAATAAAAACTTATCTATAAATATTAAATTAAAATGTTTGTAAATGGCAAGTGTTCAAGTGTCAGATGTTACAAAAAATTAAAGGAGAAAAAATAAAAATATTAATTGTTTCTTTAAAACAGGGTTGTCCAACCCTCGGCCCAGCACTGCAATGAATGCGGGCCGACATAAAATTAAAAATTTCTTTAGAAAAATTAAGATTTTTATATACCTACATACTGGCAAACATATCTGATAAAATTTGATCTAATTTGTTAGTTTTTGCATTTTTAGACTTCTGGGGTCCCACTGATTATGTATACAAAATTTGGTTGAGTTTGGTAAATGGGCAAGATTTTCATTTTTTGACCCCCCCCCCTTCCCCATTTTGGGCGGTTAGTTTTTGCATTTTTAGACTTCTGGGGTCCCATTGATTATGTATACAAAATTTGGTTGAGTTTGCTCAAATGGCTTAGATTTTTAATTTTTAAACCCCCTCCACCCCCCTTATTAATTTTGGAGTCGATATACACCAAAATCTAATCAGCTCTTAATCTCAATGGACCAAAACTACGTGAGAAATTTGGTTTTGATATTCACACTAGTTTTTGAGCTAGCTCGTCCACAAAAATTTGGTAGCGCACAAACTAACAGACTAACTAAACAGACAAACTAACTAATAGACATTTTGACAAAACAATTATTATCTCCAAAAATATAATTTTTTCGATGTTCACTTATTAGAGCTTTTTGTAGAACGAAATGCCATGGTTTCGCTCAATTTTTATAATCAAAATAGTTTAAGCCGTTTTTTAGATATTTCGAAAAGAATAAGGAAAAAAAACCCTTTTTCCATGCACGATTACAATACTTGACCATACCCTGTATGGTAAAGTAAAAAGGTCCAATACCAATGAAAAAAAAACGGGAACTAGACTGAACCCAATCCAAAAAAATCTTCGAAATTGATCCACATGGTAAAGAGAAATAAATGTTCAAACACAAAAAAAAACAAAAAAAAACAAAAAAAAAAAAACAGACATTCCGTTGAATTGATGACTTCCTCCTTTTTTCGAAGTCGGTTAAAAAAAAGGAAATTTCTTATTTTATATTGAAAGCCTAGCGTACCTCCTGGCACAACCCCACATACCTCTGTGGGTACACGACTGATAGCCATTGTCCTAGAAGAAGGGAAGACTGAACTAGAGCACGGATGCCCCATTGATGAGTGTCATCTCTTATGTCGAAGGGTGAACCGCGATTGGAATTAGGTGTACACGTCTTTGGAATTAAGTGGAATTATTTTGGAATTCATTGGATAATAGCCCTTAATCTATTGTCTTCTACTTGGAAATGAAAGTGGAAGTGGAAGTAGGTGTACACGATATTAGGTCGCGGTGCACCCCTCGTCTTATGTAAACAGCAACAGCGCTCTTCGTGATTTGAAGGTCCACAGTTCTAATTTAGTGGCGGCTACTTTTATCAATTGGTTACTGATTAGATAATTTTGATTTTAGAAGAGATTCGTTTCAATTGACAATTCAATTTCCGGATAACGCTTTTGATACTTGGGTTCAAATCCTGAGAGACATGAGAGCATCCCTTCTGTCCAAAGATCAAAGTTATCTAATAATTAACCTTTGTAATTATTATTTTTGAAAAAAATAAAATAAAATAGATTAGGTACTAGCCTTTAACGTATTTAACAACGATGATGTTTTATGAAATTTAATATCATATTCACCATAATTCATCATTCCTTCGATATCATGAAATGGTAATTCCTCTTCACTCGAAATTAGCATCGAAAATATACATGCCGAGTAACTATTATATATTAATGGAAAAAGTAAAAATATTGTAATCAATGTGATCTTACCAGTTAAATTAGAGAGAAGAATATTACGAAAACTTGCTCCTGAAAATAAATTTTGAAGCATGCTTTAAAAATAACAGGTTTGACGTCATCAGACGTCATAGAATTTTTTAATTTTATTTCTGAATTTAAATAGGTTGGTGCGTCCCTTTTGACCAGTGCAAAAAAGACAAATAACACCGGTTCTTAAAAGTGCCAACTATTGGCACATTCAACCGATAAATATTAGGGACCCTCTAGTAAGGGATAAAATATTAGGCCTTTTTCCGGATATCTAACTCGACACAGAGGCGTATCCACGGGGGGGGTGGGGGCAGTTTGGGGGTCAGAATCCAAAGGCAGGGCTCATGGGATGAGTAACTGCAACGACAAACCGTTTCTTATGGCAAACTATGGCAGTCGGCTAAATCTTAGCTGAGGTCAATCCCTTACTAGAGAATTCCTAATAAATATTAAAGAAATTATTGACTTGGTATATTTACCTTGTAAGCAGATAGCACCTAAAAGATATAAAAATGAATGAGGAATGGAAGAAAAAGTTGAATTTATTATTTTTTGTATAAAAGTTATAAAGATATGAATCCCATAATGTTAATACAATTATTAGCATTAAAAGGGCAATCCATAGATAAATATCAAAAAGCTCTCGAATATGCAGTCCATTTAGCAGTAGTATCTTTTAATTTTACTGGCTGAAGGTAAATTAAATATCTAAAATAAATATATAAAATAAGATAATAAAGTAATTTTTCCCTATTAAACTATTGGTTCTAAATTTTGCAAAGGAAATTTATCAAAATTCTAGATCTAGATTATTCGATATTCATAACAATAAGGGAAATGGGTGTGTTTATAAAATTGTTATAAAATAATTAAAATTATACATTAATATTAATCAGTAGATTGATCAAAAATATTGTATAAGAATTTTTTGTTTAGAAAAAAATATTAAAAATGAAATTAGATATTAAGGTCATCGGTTTAATTTAATAATTTAATGGTAAGTAATGTCGACTTTAATTTTTTGATTTCATCAGTCAACGTCGCTCGAATAATAAATTCTACAATAAAGAAGAAGAGGGCGAAACGAGAACCAATAGTATGTCGTCAGAGGTCAGATTAGAGATTTCTTCAGTTTGAAAATGTACAGAGGGGGATTTAATAAAAAAAAAAAAAAAAAGTAAAAATAGTCATAGAACAAAGGCACATTTCTTGCAAGATTTCTTGGGCTTGGGTAAATTCCAACCTATTTGTTAAAATTGTTAAAGAACGTCTCATACATCGATTCATTTTATTTTTCTGATTTTTTAAATTTTTCATCTGAAGATTATGAAAACAGAAACCTCAAATTCTACTCACTTCTTAGTATTGAAAAATACAAACATTTTGACATTGAATTTTTTTGAACTGAAGAAATCCAGACACCCATAAGAAAGTAGTGCTTGAAAATAAATTACTATCCTCCACTTTAAGGTAGTTCTTTCACAAATGGAAAAATTCAAGAAGTCTTTGAAACATGGAATATAAGTCATTAAATGCATAATACACATACTGTTAAAATTTGAAAACGATTTACCACACCAAACATGAAATAATTGCAATTAAAAATGACATTTTTAACATAGGGTAGATAGGGAAAGGGTGGGGATATGATCATTATTTTATTTTTTTTCATTGAAGGACTTTCACCATCTTGATGAAAAACTAATATTTGTTAGAATAATATATTCGGAGAAACTTAAAAAAAAAATGAAATTATTTACCACGTAGTTTTGATAAAAAAAAAAAAAAAACATATTTGGGCGATTATTTTTAGTGGAGGGGATTTAAGCACAATGGCTTGGAAACGATCCGGCTAGTATGTGTGTACTCATATAAAGATTTCGTACTGTGAGTGGACAGTCGCGTTAAAAAAACATAACCTAAAATTTTAGTTCCGTTCATATTTATAGAGTGGTTACGAGGCTAAAACTTTGTGTGTGGATTGTCGCAATATAACCTCATTAAAGAACTTTCTAAAGGTACTATTTCGCTGCGACTGCCCACCGTCAACAACGAAATTGAGTCTTAAGGAGGAAAAATAAAAAAATTTTATTTTATTAAGCGAATTCGATACTCCAGTAGACTAATGAGAATAAATTTTATTAGGTGTTGACTGCGTAGTGATTAGACATGCATTCAAATACAACGTTCACAATTACAGGAGCTGAATATGGAAATCTTGCTTTTCTTAGCTTTGATAAAAATCCTAAAATCTTAAATCATTTTAATCTTGATATTTCGTAAATACAATTATTTTGCAATTGATATCATTTAGCAAAAGAAAAAAAAACTTATTTGATTTAGAATCAGCTTTTGCATATTGAAAGCTCCAATTTCAATATGATCATAAAAAGTAAAAAAAAATTAAAGGCGGTCAGTTTTAAATGAGGTTTTTAATTATTTTTTCGCTTTCTGAAAATAACAACTTAATAATTAGTAGAGATTGTGGTGTTGGTGCAAGGTGAAACATCTTTTAATAAAGATAAGAGTAAATAAATATTATATTTAATATTGATTTACTATGAGTTAGCGATACTAGGTCACTTATTTCACATTAAAACATTAATGTGAAATAAGTGACCTAGTATCCTTAACTCATAGTAAATCAATATTAAATATAATATTTATTTACTCTTATCTTTAATAACAACTTAGCTGAGTGAGTCAATGCTTTTAATTTTGTCACGAATATTATAAGTATATAATCACGGAGTAATTAATAAAACATTTATACCTAATTGTAGAAACCACCTGAAGAAAATCGACAAGTTTTCTTCGAGAATTTTGCATATTATAATTTCCAGCAATATCAATTTCATTGGCGTATAGTAAACCAACAAGACCAGAGATATTTCCGTTTTCTAATTTTTTTCCAAATTCTCTGGCAAAAACAATTTTATTTAGACTGGAAATTAAAAAAAAATAATTAGGCATGTTGGGGCTATGAGACCATCAGTTTAAATTGAAATTTTTTTGTCTAATTCTATTTAAAGAGATCTTTACAAGAATACTTCACACCTCATGATAAAAATATTTTTTTGAATTTTTACCCCACAAAAAATAATCATTTGATTAAAATTTTAATAAGATTTTTGATTTCGGGGAAAATGATTACTAATGTATATGTATAAAATTAAGTAATGGAGAGGGATTCAGCCAATGGGTAGCCTCTGCTGAATAAAAACTCCCAATTATGGAAAACGTTTCGGCTTTAATTAAATAATGCCATCATCAGTTCCTAAGAGAGTATTAGCGACACAATTAATTTTATAAATAAATTGTCCGCAGGCAGAGTTGTTGTGGATTTTATCATAATATACAAAATTATATGAATTACAAAATGGTACATAAATCTTGGTGTGCTCTCACTTGATATACGCAACGTCTCAAGTACAAATGTACGGCTTGATAAAATCCACAACAACTCTGCCTGCGGACAATTTATTTATAAAATTAATTGTGTCGCTAATACTCTTAGGAACTGATGATGGCATTATTTAATTAAAGCCGAAACGTTTTCCATAATTGGAGTTTTTATTCAGCAGAGGCTACCCATTGGCTGAATCCCTCTCCATTACTTAATTATATACATATACAGCCATCAAAATTGTATCAAATGTATATGTATAATATAACGTGTAAATTTCAAATTTGGATCTTATTTATTTTGTTTCAAATTTTTTTTTTTTTTTATATTTTATAGAAAATCTGGCAAATCGAATTTTTTTCTTAAACACAAGTTTTTATTTCGCACCCTCATAATTTTTACGCCTCGAGGAACTGTTCTAACTCCTCCACGGTAACTACGCCACTGCTAATGTACCTAATATTTAAAGGTGATAATAATGTCTTCCAAAGTTGATATGGAATCGCCACGACTTCTGTTGTATTTATTTGAATATCATTTTCGGGGTCTCCCTAAAATATAAATGATTAATAATTAAGGTTAATAATTAAGTCTGATAAACATTTATAAATTAACATTCTCAGTTTATTTAACAAAACTGAGGATAAATCAAAGATTTTGCATTGAATAATTAAAATTGATTATTGGAGAAAATCATTGTGCTCTGCGTGACATCTCTTAAGATATATATATATAAATTTACTACAATGCCCATTTGTCTGATTCTTTGAGGAATCAAAACAGATGAATTTTGTTCAGATATTCAATAATAAATTTTATTTTGAATGTTTATATGTTAACGTTAGATGAACGCGAAAGTTAAAACTTTTATATATATATTACAGAAAGTTATCGAGGAAACAAATTCGATTCTCCCATAAAAATAATAAATTTATTTACTTTTAAAACTCTGATTTTCTCCAATTAGAAAAACGTTTAATTAAATTGAAAGTTTTTGCCGAGAGTAGCAGAATTTTTATATATTGAAGGAGACAATAAAGAGTGTGTCTTCGGCTGGAATTATAAATTTTATTTATTTATAACGAGACTATAGTTTCGAGGGCTTTGCCCTCTTCATCAGTCTATTACAATGGATTCACAGGAATTAATTTATGAATGAATGAAACTATAGTCTCGTTATAAATAAATAAAATTTATAATTCCAGCAGAAGACACACTCTTTTATTGTCTCCTTCAAAACGTTTAATATCAAAAGTGAAATTTTGACTGAAACCACCTAGACTAAGTTTTATTAGTGAGATATTTTGATTAAAGTTAGCTTAGTCTTTCGATCCCTGATTCTCTAGTTACTTTCAAGTGCTTGGGAAGTCAAAAGGCCAACTTGTCGCACTTCAGAATCCAATGTAATTGTTTAAGTATGAATGTAATCATTTTAAACTATATTCATGGTGGAGAATCGATATGATATTTTTCGAGAACACCATGGTTAAATAACTAAAAAGATAGCAAGACTGAGTCGGACTCGAATACTTATATTACATATATTTTCCATAATATTCAATTTACCAAATTCTTTCTAATTTTTCCTTCGAGAGAATGGACTTATTTGTAGAATTTTTCTGAACTTTAACTTCATTTATTTGGAAATCCCATTAGGTGTAAATCATGTAAAAATTTGAAAATTTTGACGCCCTCCCAAGACGAAATTTAAAGTGAATAAAATGTAAAAAAAAATTATTAATTCTATATATTTGACCCCACAAAATAATTCAACCCTATTCAAAATTCATCCGATTAAAATATTAATACAATTTTTTGATTTTGCAGAAAATAAATATTTACAATTTGTAAATTTATATGTAGTAGGTATATTATTTACTTTACGAGCTTCAATAATTCAAAAGGACAGATAGGAGACAGACATTGTATCGACACTAAAAGGATTCGGTTTTTCGTTAGATTAAAAAAAGTACCTACGTTTTACTTTAAATTTCAAACTTAAATTAAAACGAAACAATTCCATGTTATTTAATTTTGTGATATTCCAGAGAAAAAATTGTTTAATATAAAAAAAAGCGTGTGAATAATTTATTTCTGTCTGGATCCTTAAATTGAAATCGTGTAAAAAATGTGTAAAACAGAATTGAATGTATATACATATATGAGATGTTTTGGTTGTCTTGAAGCTTTTTTTGAGCTGATAAAGATGCAACAGTTTTGAGATCTAGCTGGAGATAAGCTCCTGAAGGTCTGGTTCGACTTTTATTTGGACTTTTGTTCATGCTCTTTTCGATCAAATAAAATATTAAAAAAAAATTTAAACTAAAATCAAATACCTGTCTCATTCCTAATTTGATTTCAAGGCCCTCAAAATTCATTCTTTGTTTATATATATCTGGCAATAAGTGCGATTTGTAATTAAATCCACTTTTATTGTAATTCCATTTTCCATAATTAAAGTTTCTTATTGGAAACTTTAAGGATATTCTATAAAACTCTTTTATTCTATATCCAGTATGATCTATTCTGTTGGCAATTATCATTCGTATATTACATCTTAAATGGATATTTTGAAGTTGATTCTCCACTATTGTATTATTATTATTATCAATTATTACAAGTAAAATATTGTCAAAATCACAAGAATAGAAATTAACCTGTTGAAGAAGAAAATTGTTAAATGACGAACAGAAAGGAATGTCAGCTATATTTATTTAAAATAAAAAGTTGTTATGGCGAGAGTAGCCCAGTTGATTATAAATAAAAAAGAAAAAACAAAGAGAGTGTCTTGATCTGAGATGTTATAGATAATTTTATTGACTAAGAGTAAGTCAGAAATGAGTCTGAGAGTATTACATCGAACTGACAAAAGATTAGTTGCTTCTTGTATCTCCTGAAGATGGGTCAATAGTCCGAAAAATATATCAAGATAAAATTCATAACATATTCGTTTTATTTATGTGAAATTTACCTTGGTTTTTAATTTAATTCACTCTTAGAAAAGAGTCTGTCAACAACTCTGCTACTTTCGGCAAGAAAAACTTTTTATTTTGCTTACAAGTCAGAAGGGCTGACGTCCAAACGGGGTCGAACCCAAATACCAAAAATATATTCGGGCCATTAGCGATCCTTCGAGACAAAGCCATCTTACTTCTATGAATCAACCACTAATTTCAAGGAAAGATTTAAATATAGTGATTTTAAAATTTCACTATTCAATATATTTGAAATATTTGGAGACGAACTGGTAAAATTTCAATAGAGAATTGATGGAAAGCACCCCAAGGATAATGAAAAATAAAATTCCTATTAAAAGAAATTCATTGGAACGTAACTTTCAACCTCTTAAAAACTGACGTTTCGGAGGATCTTCAGAGTTTGAAACGGTCAACGAAGGAAACCTACAGGAAACTTTCTTTTCTCTCCTTCACAGTCCTTAAATATTTCTTTGCAGAATCATCATTTTTTTTTTTTTTTTTTTTAATTATAAATAAATGTCTTTTTTTCTATAATTAAAAAAATTGATCATCCTGGCAAGAAACAGCAATATTCGAGCTTTTATTTTTCATTGTTCTTGAGATGCCTTCCATCACTTCTCCAATCACTATTGAATGATTTCAATTTTAAACAAATATGTAAATCAATTAGACTTAAAAATACTAATAGAAAATTAAATTTATCTACAGTTAGCTTAAAATCAATCAATTTAAATATTTAGTAAGTATCATAAGATGGAGTCATCTATTAAATCCGACGGAATGGATTATTTTTCATTATATGTCAGAGGGGTTGTTTTTCATCCCTTCGGAAATCGAACCCGAGTGCCAGTAACAGCAATCCGAGCCATCTGGCTCACCTGCGAACCTCTCTGACATATGTAAACACGTTAAATATTTTACTCAAAGATTGTTATCTTAATTTGTAAAATTTCACGATCTAGTGATTCGAAATTTAAACATATAGCCATGCCAGATGGCCCGGATACCTGTTACTGGCACTCGGGTTCGATTTCCTATGGGGGTGAAGAACAACCCTCTGACGTATAATTAAAAATAATCCATTCCATCGGATTTAATAGATGACATCATCTTATGATTTTCTAAGAAAATTTGAATCTATTATAATACATTCGGCAAATTAAAATCTTTCATATTTAGTAAGTAAGTAAATTAACCTTTTCCAGAGCTGAAAATGCGATAGACGATGGAAAAATTATTAAATGCCGCCGAGGAGAGCATTTTCTACGTGATTCAGCGCAGAGATTTTCGTGTCTAGCAAGCCAAATAAACATACCTCGACAAATGGGAAATTGTCCACCTAAAAAAAGAACATTTTTTTCATTATAAGCATCATTGAAAAATAAAAATAATATTGAACAGTAGTTTTTTAATATTAAAAAATGTATTTATAAGAATATGGTAAAGATGCCAGAAGCAAAGATCTCTACGTATAAACACTTTCCCCTAAAATTTATTTATTAGCTCGTATTATTAATCGTATGTTTCCTATTTTTGATTCAATCGCGAATCGAATGCATGTGATTTTTGTCAAATATTAAGTGAAAATAATATCTGAACTTATATATTTCTAACTTGAAATAATGAAGTTAAATAAATTTAAAATTTTCTCATGAGAAAATTATAAACTCGTATTATTATTCAGAATCGCAAACATCTCGTTTTAAGATATTAATTCTAAAGTATCAAACTTTAGATCCCTACAAAATCAGGGTCAATCAGAGTGGCGGACAAGATGGGCAGCTGCCCCGGGCCACACAATTTTAGGGGCCTCATAATAACTGTATTTGTTAATGGTGAAGCGCGCAAAGGTATTGTGTAGTAAATAAATGTTAATTGTTTAATAAATATAAAATACAATTATTTTTATTTTCTTGTTCAGAATTTTATTTTTAATTTTGAACGCCCTCAAAAATATTAGTTGCTCTGAGCTTCGAATTTTCTCTTAAAGGTCCTGTACACAATACAAGAAAATCCTTATTATAACTTTTTTAAAATAAACCCCGTTATATATATAATTTATTAAAAAACTAACAAATATGTTCAAACACAAGTACACAATGTTTCGAACACAATATATGATATAACCACTGCGTAATATGGTTTATTTTAAAGGGAATAAAAAATCTGTCTGTAAGATGGGTGGCATATTTAAATAAATGTGTTCCAGCAAAAACATTAGACGACAATATGGATGTGGATATTATTAAGAGGAATTTAAGTTAAAATGTGGGACAGTGTCCTGGATTCATCATTATCCATCAGGAATAAACTTACAATCTAAAATTCAAAACAGTAGATTAGACATGGTGAAATGGCAAGAAGAAGGCAAAGACATCGGTATTTTGGAATTCCCAAGAAATATTGCTTATTGATTTTCTTGATAAAGAGAACATGGTAATTGCTCACTACTACAGAATACTTTTGGATACACTTAACTTTAAATCTCTATAAATTGGACAAGTTGTGGGCATAATTTATAATTTGTGAGCTAAGATATATTTTTGTATTTGTATATTGTTCTTTTGTTTTGTTTTTCTTTTTGGTGTTTTTTTATTTGCTGTTTGTCGATTAATGGATGTAACTGATGCATGATCACAGTTTTATTTCTGTAGATGTTTTGTATCTGTATATTTTTGTAATAATATACCTTTGGAGATGAAAGTTTGCCAAAGCTCTATCTGTTGAGATGAAAAGTGAAATGTTAATTTTTAACTTTAAATCTTTATACACTGGAAGAATGTTTGGCGTAATTTATAATTTATAAGCTTAAGATATATTTGTATGTTTGTGTGCTTTTTCTATGTTTGTTCATTGGTGGTTTTCTAATGCATGAGAATCACAATTTTGTGATTCTAAAAACGTTTTGTATACTGTATTTGTATTGACAGTCTATTCAAAATAAATGTTATTATTATTATATATTACTTATTAAATGTTATTGCTACATTGAAAGCAAGTCAAGAAAAACTCCCGGGAATGGTTGAAAAACATATCTGTATCTTCATAACAATTCACAATAGCTTATTTGTGTGTAAACACTGAACAAAAATAGAGAGAATTGAGGTTTTATCCTTTTGCATTCCACTGTATTTGACTGATTGACTCTTCCGGACTTTCTTTGTTTCCAAAACTCAAAAAATGTCTTATTTAAAAAAGATTTCGTCCATTCGAAGAGACTTTGTTTCATTCATGTAAAGATTCGCACCTGAGGAAATCGAGAAACTGTAGAAACGTTAGGCTATCTACGATGAGCTTCAAGATTATATTGAAAAACTAATCAGTTTTTTTTTAATTTTTCAGTACACACCCTCGTATTTAGGCATTTAGGTTTGAATTAACTTTTGTACATTTAAAGTTTGACATTTTGTAAATATATAATTACCAAGAATCAGAATTTTCTTAGCATCTTTTAAATATATAAATAATAAAATATTAAAAATCACTTACCTTCGTATTTATTATTATCAATCGCATCTGTAACATAAATAATACATTTGAAATGAAAATGTTCTATAAATTCACTAATAAATTGGCATTCTTGGTTAAACGCTAAATGATATAATAATGAGAAAGCAAATTTTGAATACAATAATATATTAATGAAGAAGAGAAATTTAATAAACATGGCTTTTTAGACTGGCAGTATTAAATGTTTTTTATGTTTTTCACAATTCAAAAGAGCTTAATTATTCTTATTCATTTGGATAGAAAAAAATCCATTAATATAATATAAATGAATAAACGATTAAATTATAGAGATATTGAAAAAATATATAACACTTAAATTAACAGTTGTGTTGAAATGGTATTTGTTAATTGAAGCGTTTTAAGTGATATATTCTTTTATATCTTATTGGGTAAGAAATGCATTAGCATTAGTATCTGTAATTAATGATAACAAAACACGCTCACAGTAATAAAAAAATCAATAAATAAATTTAAATCTTGTTTCAGATTATTTTATGAGAAGATATTTAATATAACTTTTTAAGGACGTTCCCTAAAATAGCGCAGAAAGGCAAACATATTTTCACTGCGTCGTTTCTCAGATCTGGCAACATTGCATTCTTACCGACGCTAAAAGACAAAGAATAATTAAAAAATATTTTATTTTTTTTACTTATGGAAAGTGGTGTAGGTTTTAGGTGAAACATGATGTTAATTAATAGAGTAAAGGGTGTGTAGTTTCACAGTGAATGAAATAAAACTCAAAGAGGTTTATACAAACACAATATATTTCGGATTATTAGTCCATCATCAGGAGTTTACAAGTTAATACTAGTTTGTATAAACCTCTTTGAGTTTTATTTCATTCACTGTGAAACTACACACCCTTTACTCTATTAATTAATTAAAAAATACTTCATGAAACAGCTCAATGCGAAATTCCAGATGAGAACAGTATAATTGAAAAGTTTTCGTTTTGCCGAGAGTAGCAGAGCTGTTGATTCAAAAGAGAAACAAAGAGGTTGTCCTCTAATTGATGCAAATAAACATACACACATATATATCGAAATGATATATCTGTATATATATATATATACAATATATTGTTCGAGTTCGTGGCTGTGATGAAACTGTACTAGATGAAGGAGGAGGTATCAGTGGATAAGGACAAACTTTATCCCTATTTTATAGATAACTATCATTTTTTTGACAGAAAAGTTGAAAACATTTTTATAAAACATTAAAAATGGCAGATTAATAAGCTTTTTTAAATATATGTTTGCCTGCTAGAAATAAGTTCTTTTTTCTTTAGTCTTAAGATTTTTCGTTTTCCAATCATTTTAACTATTTAATTTACTCTACAAATTTCACCCCTTTTTTGGATTTTTCCTTTGATTGTGTCCCAAACTCTACTAGCATGCGAAATTTCATAATGCTGGAATGATTAGAACTACCCTATTGCTTTTGATGACCTGTCGGTCAGTGAGTGAGTGCCAAAACTAGCTATTTTCTCAGGTCCACATCTCAGAATCTATTTATGCTCTTTCTACAAGAGCGATTACATAATTACATGTGTATAATTTCAGCTCGGTATCTCAAACGTGTTCTTAGCAGCCAGGGGGTCGAAAGTGTCTCGAAATGGTTCGTATAAATAGCGTAAATAAGCGTGAATGGTCAATGCTCGAACTTGGCAGCGCATGCTGTGCGCTATGAATTTTATTGAACTCTTATCTACTATCTCTACGAAACTTAAGCAAAAAAAGTTTGACTCGCACTTGTATTTTTACTTTACCATACAGGGTATGGTCAAGTATTGTAATCGTGCATGAAAAAAGTGGATTTTTCCTTCTTTTTTTCGAAATATCTCAAAAACGGCTGAAACCATTTTGATTAGAAAAATTGAGCTAAACCATGGCATTTCGCTCTACAAAAAAGCTCTAATAAGTGAACATCGAAAAAATTATATTTTTCGAGATAATAATTGTTTTGTCAAAATGTCTGTTAGTTAGTCTGGTTGTCTGTCTGGTTGCTCGTTAGTCTGTGCGTTACCAAATTTTTGTGGACGAGCTAGCTCAAAAACTAGTATGAATATCGAAACCAAATTTCACATGTAGTTTTGGACCATTGAGATTAAGAGCTGATAAGATTTTGGTGCATATCAAACTCAACCAAATTTTGTATACATAATCAGTGAGACACCAGAAGTATAAAAATGCAAAAACTACCCCCCCCCCCCCTTACATGATTATAAATAATTTTAGGGGCCAGGTTGTATGGTAAAGTAAAGTGGATGGCCACATCAGAACATGTCAGCTTATTTCTAATAAATTGACTTTTTTGATATGAATGATATTAACTAGAAAAAGGATGAGTTGTTCATGAAATGAAAATATTTAAGTTTATTTATTATATTAAATGATGGCCAAATGGTGTCCACCAAGGCCAAAGGAAAAAAAAAATTTATTATATCCAAACGCCTCTCACTCGATCTCAAACCCAAAGGTCGAAAATAATTTTTTTCTTTACTCCAGGACGCAACCACAATGAGGCCGCGTAGAAAGACAATTATAAATGAAATTAAATTAGGAACGAAGAAAAGACTACCAGTGGTCCGCGGAGAAATTTTACTAGTCCGCATATATATATAATTACATATCTTTACATTTAAATATTATTGTAAGTAAATGATAATAAAAATGTTACAATTAACTTATGTAGTAGTTCTTTAATACCGAGTAAAATTTTGTTGTTAAAAAATATCACTGGTCCGTGAATTTTTTTACAAATTTTACTGGTCCGCGGGCCAAAAAAGGTTGAGAAATGCTGCTTTTGTCTATAATATAAAAATCTTTTCTTCCTTCCCTAATTTATTTATTATTTTATAATATTTCTGCAATCCAACAACCTATATTCACTGTGAATTATATATTTATTAAGATTGAAATAATTTTTGGAGACGGACTGATAAGTGAATTGAGTAGATATTGATGAAGCAGTCCAAAAAAAAAAGAAAATAATTTAGACTAATTCAGTGAATTTGGATTTCCTTCACTGACTTTTCAAAACCCTGAAGAAGGAGGGAATCGGTTTATGAATAAAAAAGATAGAGTCTAAATTATCTTCTTTTTTTTTGGACTGACTCATCAATATCCACTCAATATACATATTTTTATTTATTATGTTAAAAATTGTAGTAATGCACAAAATGTAGTTTTTCTGCTTGGTGCCTGATGATGCAACCAGGCGGGCAGAACGTTCTATTTGAATGCATAACCTGCCTCTACCAGGCGGCGTTGATTCTCTAGCAATGCACAAAAAAAATTTTCTTTCCGAAAATTTTTATTCTCTTTCACAGAAATTATTTCTCTATATAAAAATATTAACCGCCTGAAAATTTCACTTAAAAATATACATTTTAAAGGCAACTCAAAATTTTTGAAATCTTTTTTTTTTTTTAGTTTCGTTCTCGATTTTTGTTCATTATGCTGTAAATTGTAAGTAAAAAAAAAAAATCAAGCCATAATATTAATATTTAAAGGTCGTTCAAAAAAATCCAATATTTCTCAAGTAATTGGTGACATATAATGGAATCCTTATGACATCTAGAGAGACTGGAACTCTCTTTCTCCGACCGTCTTCCTAGCAATATATAACCTTCAAGATACGCATCCACGAATACCTTCAACTCCGACCCAATCACTAAATCTCTTCTTATTTCCAAGATACAATGGTCCACCGCGGACTACAGAAGTTGAACCTTTTCAGTGCAACTTCTTGTATCAGTATCATTATAAAAAACAAAAAAAATGGAAGGATTGAAGGCAACGCTTATAATATTATAGGAAATGATTAGGATGATAGATGATTTTTATTATGTTTGGCTCGAAGGGTTAGTTGGAAGAAGATTCGCCGGGCTTGGATGGGAGATAATCTTCAGAGATTAGAATCTCTATTGGCGGCGTTAAAGTCAGAAAAAATGCTATTTTAAATATGAATTTGCACTAGGCAGTTGAAACTATGCTTTTTATGAAATAATGGCACAAGGCCCGCATTTATTGCTTCTTCGTTACAGAACGTGTATACAAATTACTTCTTAGACAGAAGCCGTCTTTACCAAATCGTTCCAAGGTGATCAGTCACCCCGGAGAGCTGCCTCATTCAATGAGTTTCAACAAGTGACAACTCACACATGACAACTGAATGACAACAACTGAATTCGCTTCGAGGAGCTGGCTGCTTTTATAACCCTGACTCTAATTAGCAATTAAGCTGATTGGTTAATTATTCCCGCCTTTTAGGTGACGTGTGCGTAACTTTTCGCGCGCTTGGTTCTTTATAAAAGGGGCGTGTCCTTGCTGTTCACCTGTCATTTCATCGAAGGATTCTGACCGGCAAAGAGCAAGCAACGCCTTTCTCAAGGCGAAAACAAATCTTTATTTTCAAAAGCATTTTACATTGAAATGAGTGGAGAGTCACACTATTATGAGAAATCCTAATATTTATTATTTTTGAAGGATCTCAGAGCAGTTAATTCAATTGTTTAACAAATTATGCAGAAAATCAAATTAACCTGAAGTCTGCAGAGGGTTTGATGCGAGGGTTTGATTATTATAAACTTACCTCACAGCTAATCAGAAGAGTGTCATACACACACACTTATGTACAATCAACAAGCGGCTTAGGTGCCTATGGCCCATCTCCGCGCATGCAAAAATTCACACTCATTCATACATGAATATTCATACTGGAACTTCTTAGCCTCGCTAAAGGCACGTTACCGACTGTCACCGTGTAGAGAAGAGTTCTTTTTTAAATTCTGGTTGTAAAAACTCTCTAACAATTAAGTTGTTAGAAAGCTTTTGTTCTAGACTACTTGTGTGTGTTCCCGTTCTATAAACTGGAATTTCTACTTCTAGCTTCTAATTTTCTAATGATACAGTTTTATTCCATCTAGGATATTAACGTTCAATTCTAGTTATTTACATTATTCTAGTGATAAATTCTATAAATGTAACTAGCTATGTTTTAAGGTGAAGTAGACAGAAGAGGGGCAGCTCGAAATAAAGCAAGATGATGATTTGTAGTATAGCATATCAAGTAGACTGGCTTTACAGTATATTCATATAAAATCCCAATCATAGTGAAGAAGAGAGGGCTATATCGCTTTCCCTCTCTCTTCTAACTTTATTAGCAAATAAACTGTAAACACAAGTAATAATTAAAAGAAGCCATCGAAGAATATTTTTGTTTTTTAATAATAATATAAATGTCGGAGGTTGCGTCGGCCAGGGTTGAATGAGGCAGCTGGATTCTCTGTCAGTCAAACCAGGATTCGAGCATCGCGCCACTTCAAATGACATTCGGAGACGGGTTGTTCTGAAAAGCTCCACAGGCCGAGGACAAAGGGATTCCCAAGGCGGAGTGAGGGAACAGCCATTAGGTTTTACGTTTGGAGAGGACAAGCGAGGGAGTCACTGTTTGGTCAGTGTTTGCCGCGGGCCTTGTAATGATTAATAAAACGATGAGGACAACCTACTACTCCCAAATATAAATAAATAAAGTCAATTTGGTCAAGAAGTCAACCATTAGATAGTATCAGTACTCAATTGCTCTAGAATCACCCGTTTTGCTTATTTCTAATTACAAATATTTAATAGATTTAAAATCATGAAAACTCGATAATATTTCAAACGAGTCCAGTCACGCATGGACAAGTTGAGATGTGTTGGCCGATTAGTTTGCAAAAACATGTTTTTCCCGAATATTTCGAATTTATTTATTTTCTCTGATGAAAAAATATCAATTAAGTAAAAAAAATTATTGATACCTATATTACGATAGATACAAATTATTTTCATTTGGTATAAATGGTTTTAGTTATACCTAATGAGCTGAAAATTGGTAAGCAAATATGTATTTTCACATTACAATGCACCAAATTTTTATCTTATACCTGAGAACGTTTCCTGAAAATACCAATCTTGAACGATTTTAGTTAATGAGCTGAAAATTGGTACGCAACTATGTTACAATCCACTAAATTTTGGCTTTTTCCCTGAAAACGTTTCCTGGGAGTATAAAATGCCAATCATGAAAGGTTCTAGTTAATGAGCTGAAAATTGCCACTCAAATATGTGTTTTCACATTATAATTCACCAAATTTTAATTTTATACCCGAAAATGTTTCCTGAAAGTACAATATGCCAATCTTGAATGATTTTAGTTAATGAGCTGAAAATTGGTACACAACTATGTTACAATGCACCAAATTTTAGCTATATATCTGAAAATCTTTCCCGAGAATATGAATTGTCAATATAGAATGGTTTTATTTAATAAGCTGAAAGTTAGTACGCAATTATGCATTTAAATGTTAGCTTTATATCTGAAAACTTTTCCTGTGAGTATAAATTGCCAATCTTAAATAATTTTATCTAATGAAACTCGATTCGAATCTATGTATTTTTATAATACACTGTACTAAATTTTAGCTTTATACTTGAAAATATTTCGCGAAAATATATACATTTTTTTGGATGACTAATATTTTTCTTGGTTATTTTTAATATTTTTTTATATTTGATTGAACAGTAAAAAAAGATATGATTATAAAATGGACCGATGAAATAAATTCATTTGATAAACACAAATTTATTCATAAAGAGAAACAAAGAGCTTGTCCTCTGCTTAATCAAGCAGAGAACAACCTCTTTGTTTCTCTTTATGATTCAACAATTCTGGTACTCTCGGTAAAATAAAAATTTTTCAACGAATTTATTGGTTGGTCTATTTGGAAATAAAATTGAAAAATTATTAATTTATTATTTTTATAAAAAGATAGTTATCAAAAAGCTCTAATTTGGATGAATTTATTAAGAAACCAATAAAACTATTGATTTACTATTAATTATTATTGGAGTAAATTAATAAAAGAGTAACTCTAGCACTTTATGATTTTGTGCAACGGCTGCATATCGAACTGGATTCTAATGGTATCATCATTCTGTAAAAAGTTAATCAAAATCGGTGTTTTTTAATTGGGTAATTTTCGTAGACTGCGGGGCCTCTCAAAACGCGGGGCCGGGTACAGGCGAACGCAATGAACCTGCCTTGCGCCGGCCCTTTATACAGTTTCGGTATGGGATCAATGTAGGCTGCTTATTTGACTTTGATATGGTATCTCCGTAGTTTCGGAATAGGTAAACTAACATATATAGTTTCAAACATTTTCTACTGTGCTACACAAATAAACAATATTATTTCCTATTTTTTGGATTGTTTTTCTTCAAACTTAACATTTCTGTATTCATATTATTATTTTATATCAAGTTCTGTTTTTATTGTATTTATTTTTGTACTTATATGTACAAAAAAAGAACAAACGAGACAGGAATGCATCAAAATTAACCAAGAAAACCTAGAAGGAGTTAAGGAATTTCGCTACCTAGGAAGTAAAATAACATGGGATGGGAGGAGCGAAAACGAAATTAAATCAAGAATTGCCCAAGCAAAAATGGGGTTTAATTCAAAACAAAAACTACTATGCTCCTCCTCAATCAGCTTAGAAAACAGGAAGTTGCTATTGAAGACATATGTATGGAGCATAGCCATGTACGGGTGTGAATCCTGGACAATTAGAAAAGCGGAGAGAAAGAGATTAGAGGCTTTCGAAATGTGGTGCTACAGAAGAATGATGAATATCAAATGGATGGATAAAATTACAAATGAAGAAGTTCTTGGAAGAATCGGAGAAAGAAGAACCTTGTGGAAGAGTCTGAAGAAGAGAAGAGGTCAGATGATGGGGCACACACTGAGACATGGGGGACTGCTTAGGGATATCTTGGAGGGGGAGGTGGGAAAGAAAAGGGGAAGGGGAAGACCCAGATTAGAATATTTCAACCAAATAATTGGGGATATGGGATGCCAGACATTTAGAGAGGTCAAACAGCTGGCGGGGGACAGAGTCGAGTGGAGACAGATTGTTGCATCAAACCAGTCTTAGGACTGTATACTCATTGATGATGATGACTTATATTATCTCTGATTCGAATTTGTTTTCTTTATTGTTTTTCTTATTAAATTGAAGGGTTGTTTTTGTCACAAATATAATAAAACAATAATTTCAATAACTATTTGATTTATTTAATTGATAAACTATACAGTTTCTGTCACCACTGGTTGACCATCCTCAGTAGTTCTAAAATTGAAATGAAACATTTTTTTTACATTTTTTTCTTTTTATAGAGAATTATATAACACAATAAAATATACAATAGTTTGAAATCATACATACATCTCGTTCAAGAACCAGAATTTGTCATTTCATTTGGCGAAATCTGCAGCAAGGAAGATTGGCTTCTTATTCAGGTCCAAGCGATTTTACAAACCCCCACAACTTCTCACCATCTACAAGGGCCAAATCCGCCCCTGTCTCGAATACGGCTCTCATCTGTGGAGAGGAGCCTCAAAATATTCTCTTGCTACCCTTGATGCAATTCAGAAACGAGCCGTCAGGCTAATTGACAGATTCTACCCTCACCGACTCCCTCGACTCGCTGGCTCATCGAAGAGATGTCTCTGCCCTTTCCCTTTTCTATAGATACTATCACGGCAGGTGCTCTGATGAGATAAAATCAATAATTCCCCCCAAAGCATACTTTGCACGCAGCACACGTTTTGCCGACTCCCAACACTCTTTCGCGGTCAAATTGTAAAAGTGCCGGACCACTTCATTCGCGAATACATATATCCCCATGACTTCAAGGAACTGGAACTCTCTCCCAGCCTCTATCTTTCCCAGCACCTATGATCTTCAAACCTTCAAAACCAGGGTGCAAAGACACCTACGTCTACACCCTCTCACTTAATCAACTTTCCCTTCTCTTCGGTAATGCAAGGGTCTTTCGAGATCCATAGGGGCTACATCTTTACTGGTGCACCCCTTCTTGCATTCGATTGCATTAAAAAAAAAAAAAAAAAAAAATTCACATGAAACATTCATTCCCAAATCTTCAATACAGATACATCACACAATTCATTACAATCACATGTATATAGCAACAATTTATAAAAACATTTATCACTGAACCAGAAACTACTTTGAACTGATGATTACATTAAATATTATTTTCAATTTTATTTTTTTCCTAATTATCTCATTGCGTAGTTAATTATCAATCAATTAAAAAACCCATTATAAATAATCTATTCCAGAAATACATTATAAGTTAATTTTTTCTTTATTTTTTATTTTTTATTAATGAAATATCAATATATACATCTCCTTATTAGATTTTTCTTATAAACTTAATACCTGTTCAATCAATACACTCAACCAAATCAACACTTTCACAACAATGACACAATGAGACTGTAGCATTCTGATGTTTTCCGAATCCATTTTGAAATTTATACATTCATCGATATCTTTCAATATAACGGGTGTTTTTTTAGAGGTATAGAACTTCGAATTGAAATAAAACACAAGAAAATCGTTTTAATGTCCATCAATTTTGCTTTATTGGAAGGATAATTTTATGCCATTAATGTTTAAATATGATTTCGGGCATGTGGCCGCCGCGGCTGGCTTGAATAAATCCAATTCTACAGGTCCAATTTTCAACCACTTTTTCGAGCATATGGGGCCGTATGTTGGCAATAACGCCACGAATGTTGGCTTCCAAGTCCCCTAACGTTTCTGGTTTGTTGGCGTAGACGAGCGACTTCACATATCCCCAAAGAAAATAATCCAATGGTGTCAAATCACACGATCCTGGTGGCCAATTGACAGGTCCATTCCGCGAAATTATGCGCTCATCGAATGTTTCCTTCAATAAATCGATTGTGACGTGCGCTGTGTGGCATGTAGCGCCGTCTTGTTGGAACCACAACTCATCCACATTCATGCCATCCAATTCGGGAACAAAATAGTCGGTTATCATGGCTCTATACCGGTCTCCATTAACGGTAACTGACTCTCCAGCATTATTTCGGAAGAAGTATGGCCCAATGACTCCACCAGCCCATAGAGCACACCAAACAGTCAGTTTTTGTGGATGTAATGGCGTCTCAAGGGTCTCATGTGGATTCTCTTCACTCCAAATGCGGCAATTTTGCTTGCTGACGTAGCCATTCAACCAAAAATGAGCCTCATCACTGAACAAAATTTTGCGATGAAAATCAGCATCGAGATCAATCTCATTTTCGGCCCATACACCAAAATCACGACGCATTGCATGGTCTCGCGGCTTTAATTCTTGCACAAGCTGGATCTTGTAAGGTCGCAAGCCAAGATCTTTGCGCAAAATCTTCCATAAAGTTGATGGACAAAGCTCCAATTGCTGTGCACGGTGGCGAATCGATTCATTCTGGTCCTCTTCAACACTTTGCTCTACAGCGGCAATTGTTTCTTCGGTGCGCACTGTTCGACGTCTCTGCGGATGCGTATTATCACATAGAGTAAACGTAGTGCGAAAACGATCCATGGTTAACCGAATTAATTGCTCTGATGGACGATTATGTCGACCATAAAATGGACGGAGCTTGCGGTAAACTTCGCGAACTGAACCATTATTTTCGAAATAAATTTGCACGATTTGCAAGCGTTGTTCTTTTGTCAACCTGTTCATGATGAAATGGCAAACCAAACTAAATATTAATCACTTGACAGCTGACAAAATGGCCGCCAGTTAAAAAAGTGATGCCAACTTAAAGTTCTATACCTCAATAAAAACACCCTATATAAAGAGATTCTTTTATTTTCCTCTTGGTCCAATTCATCTCATAATCTAAAATCTTTACGCCTTCAAAATCGAAACTATGTTCGTTGTCAATAGCATGAATGGACAACGCGGAGACCAATTTATTTCCATTAATCGATGAAATATGTTCCTTTATTCTTTGTCTCAAATGCCTTGAAGTCTCACCTATATATTTGTATGCTTTTTTATCTTTTTTACAAGTATCACAGACCATCTCATAAACAACCCCCATTTTATCAAATTTTTCAACATGAGTCTTATTATTGAATATTTTCATGAGTGGCCTACTAACACTGTGTACCAATTTTATGTCATTATTATTTAGAATTCTCAAGATTTTCGCAGATAAATCATGTACTTTATATATGGGATGGAGCCTTTAATAATTTTATCTTCTTTTTTTATCACTTCCGTTACTAATTTATTTTTTCTATATTTAGTTAGAACTTTATTGAAAAATTGTTTCGAATATCCATTGCTTTCACATTTCTTTTGCAGATCATTCAATCTTATGTCTCTATAGCTCTCATCACATATTCTATCCAATCTACCTATTTCTCAATATATTAAACTAATATTATGTTGAAGTGGTTGAATTGATCTAAAGTTCAACATTTTATTTGATTTTGAATCTTTCATATATAAGTCCGTCCTCAACTGTTCTCCAATTCTGATAATTTTAATATCTAAAAAACTGATGTTATTGTTTATTTCTTTTTCATATGTGAAGAATAGATTATCATTGAAACCAGAAGACAAAGAGCCAGAAGAAACCAAAGAGCTCCTAAGCAAGTGTTTTTCTTGAGCCGCCCGAGTAAAGAAACGGCCGCAGAAATTCGTTTGATTTTGTTCTTCTCGGTCAGCAAATGGGGCACCCATATATCGAGCTTCAAATCGAATCCCATCTTTTTTAAACGCCGAAAAGCGGTTGATCTGTCAACGTTTAGTGCTGTAGCAACTTCTTCTGTTGAAATTCGCGGGTTATTGAGCACTAAAGTACGCAAAACATCGTCATCAGTGTCAGAAGGTCGACCAGAGCGTGGCTCGTCTTCAAGGTTAAATTCTCCCCGCCGAAATTTAGCAAACCATTTTTCCACAGTTCGTTTAGCTGGTGCTTGATCCTGATAAACATCTTGAATGTTTTTCACGGCTGCGGCAACGTTTATTCCCTTCTGAAACTCGTAAAGCATAAAATGCCATAAATGCACTTTATCGATATTCATTTTTAAAGTGATATTTATCGAAGCAGTTTGTATGAAAACAAATGATTTTTTTTAAATGAAAGCTGAAGACGTCACCTTTCCAATGATATATAATATGTAGGAGTAGGCATTAATGACAACACGTTACGACGCTCATAACTCCATCTATTGAAACTCCGCACGAACTTTTGCACGCACCTCAATACTTGTTGGTAAATGTTATTATCATGTCTGAAAAAACAATTGTTGAGACACAAACCTACAGCTTCAATGAACTGCTTTCTCGTCAGATATGTATATTTCTCAATTTCATTCCATCTTTCTTTCATGATCCGATAAATAAGATCAACATTTATACTTGGAAATAGGTTTCGTACATCAAATGAAATCAGAGTCTCATCATGCTGTATCGTTATTTCTTTTATTATATCTACAACCATGAATGAATTTTTTACCCTGACCTCACTATAGATTATGTTTTTTAAGATATTAGCAATGTATCTTTCCAAATTATTTTGTGGGCCATTAAGATTGGAGACTATTAATCTTAAGGGTTCTCTCAGGTTTGTGAACTTTCACTAAACCATAACAACTACCGAGCAATGAATTGAAGGGCGAAATTTTAATCTTTTTTAATTCATCTTGTCTAATAATATCACTTTTGTGAGCTTCTACTGCAAATTTATTTATACATCTCTCAACTTTTGAAGTTGGATCTTTTTTCACTACTTTATATGTATTTTCATCCGATAAAATATCATTCATTTTCTCATCATATTCTGATTTATTCATGACGATACTTATGTTTGATTTATCACTTTGCAAAAAAATAATTTTACCTTTGTTTATTTTCTTGAATTCAAATATCTTCATTGCCGCTTTAATAAGATAATCATTTTTAATATTTTTTTTATTTTTAATTTTATATAAATAATTCTGTACAATATTATTTAGTTTATTTCTAATTATTTTTTTTTCTTTACTAGGCTTATTACTATATTTCAATTGACATTCAATTTCTGATATTAAATTGATAATGTTTATTGTTTTTATTTATCATTTTAATTTGTTTCAATTCGAGTCTTGAAAGCATTCATGTCTAGAAGTCATAGGGATAAACGAATTGGCGAATGCGTTTGTTCAGATTCTATTATTATTTTAGGGATAAAAAGAGTTGGCGAATTCTTAATTTGATTTTTATCTACTTTGACACCAAAAGAGCGGGAAGAAAATGTTTGGAGGAGCTTCTCTAAGCTCTACCGATCTAAATTTGTTGGGATCTAAAAGTTGAATACATTGATGCAATTGGCTGGCCAATCAACTTATCTCTTTCAACTTCAATTGGAATAAATTATATAAACATTAAAGAAAATATACTTGTGTAGTATTTGAAAATTCACTAATTTATAAAACAAAAATTAGTAGCATGCCTAATTAACCCCTGTATTAATTTCAAATGAAACAAAATTTATACCATAAATACTTGATAACAAGGCAAGTTTAAAAAAATCAGTAAAAGGTTTTTAAGACATTACTGTTTTTAAGAAATATAGAGCAATTAAAGGGCTGTATATTAAAACAAGAGATAAAAGTATAATCAAAATCTATTCCTACTTATTTTGCCGAGAACAAAGCATGAACTTTTGTCAAATAAATAATCAAAGTTTTGACTGTTATCCTCTTCATTAATCTTGTTCTTATTTGAAAAAAATCGTGGATGGAGGAGAAGGAATCAATAAAGTTGAAATATTTTTATATATTTGTTTATTGAGTTAAAATTAAAATATAAGCCCAAAGGAGTATTAAATAATATTCAAATTTCATTTAGGTATTTTCTAGAATATTGAAAAAGTATAATCCAATATGTACAAATGGTTCCGAACATCTGAAACAATAATATTTTTTATAATTAAAATGAACTAATCATATTCTAAAATTATAAGACAAAATATATTATTATTCAATAATTTTTATGGGGCAGGGGAGGGGCAACAAGTCGAAGAAAATATTTTAAAATAGGATGTTGAGGTGTGAAGAGGGTGCAGTTGATAAATTATCACTGCGAAGGTGCAAAATAAGATTTTTCAAAGATCTTGATGTTTTGACGAAATTATATTTTTACATCTATATCGTACTTATAAAAAATACTCAAATAAAATTACCTATAATTTTTCTGGAAATAAAATTATATTTTTCTATCTATGTTTATAACGGAGAACCCTATGTAAAATATTCTTCCTTGAGGAAAGATTCAAATAAATTTATACCGGGTGAGTTTTTTTTATCTTGAGACAGTCTTATAACTCAAAAACAGTGAATTATATGAAAAAAAGTTTCAAATAAAAGTTTATTTATATCAGGGGGGAAACTAAACTACGGTATTGTTTGTCGCCCTAGAACAAGCTTTCAAGGGTATTTCAAGGTAAAGTTCTGTTTTTTAAATAGAAACCTATATGTTTCTGTACATATTCTGAAACTACAAAAAAAAAACTGAACAACTTTTTATTTGAACTATTTTTTATACGAAATCAAATAAAAAAAATATTAAATCAATTAGATCTCAAAAAAAAAATCTTAATAATTATTTTTAACAATTATTCAACTTAATTATCAAATAATAATGATTAAATAATTAATTATTAAATACATATTTATTAAATCGATTTAATGCATATTATCTTGGCCCATATTATCTAAATGGATTCTATTGATATAAGCTAATTACCGAAATTCGGACAATAAAATTCCATTTAGTTAATATATCATAAATGTCTTTTGCTTATAAGAAGTAGAGAAAAAAGTAAAACAACGCTTCTAATTTTTTAAATGTTTTTTCACTCAATACTTAACTGAATATATTAATGCAAAATCGATTAGAAAAAATCCACAAATAGTCAATTCCAATTTATCATGTAATAAAAGCAAAGAGAAACGTTGTAACTAAAAAAGAAAACAATATCAGAAACAGTTAGATTTAATTTGTTTGTCCTAATAAATTAAATAATCATATTGATATTAATATTTGGTCCACCTTACTCTTAATATACACCCTATACTCATACATCCATAGGTGTCCAGGGACATCTAAGATTCTAACCCCCTCCCTCTCTCTCTATTGAGTTGAAAATATAAAAGATACCTATTTCATATATACCATCTACGAGCCCCGTCCCATCTCAATTGGCACACCAATATTTTTTTCTTTTTAAATAAAATTATGCTAATTCACGGTAAATTTAATTTAAATATTTATTTTTATTATCATTTGGAACAACATTTTAAACAATTTAAAACATTTTATTGTAACATTTAACTTTAAAATTATTTTTTAATTGTTAAAAACATATTTTTATATAAAAAATAGTTCTTTGCTTTTCACTATTTGTTTTTTTAAAGAATCTTTGAATATGTGAAATAATCAAGTAGGCTTTGCCTTTTTAAAAAGGGAAAATCAAACGCGGAAATTGGCGATCTAGTTAATTTATCAAAGTTTATTGTCAGAAATATCATTCGAGTTTATAAAACAACGGGTACAATAGCTACAAAACCTCGGTATGCGTCGAAATCCAAAATATCAGATGCTGATAGACGGGCATTGAAGAAGATTATTAGAAAAAACAGGCGTTCGAACTATGGTGAATTATCTGTTCTTTGGAGCAATGCTGTGGTGCGAAGTGTTTCAAGATCCACGTGCCATAGAGAAGCCCTTAAGTTAGGTTTTAAAACTTACAAGGTAATTTTATTGCAACTTATTCTAAATTTTTTTTTTTGTAATTTTACTATTTTTTTTTTTTTTTTTAGGCGAAAAAAAGCCACTCTTGACATTAAAGCAAAAGAAAAACCGGCTTAAATGGGCTAAAAGTCTCACATTAATTGGACGAGTGATGAATGGAATAGTGTCCATTGGAGTGATGAGTCTCGTTTTGAAGTTTGTGTTGGGGACAATCAAAGCAGTTATTCGTCAGAAAAATGAAGCTTTCAATTCAGATTGTTTAAAAAAGAAAGTAAAATTTCCTGCTTCAGTTATGGTATGGGGTTCAATGTCTGCTAGAGGTGTTGGAAAACTTCACTTCATTGATGGAAATGTAAACACCAATAAATATTTAGAGATTTTAAAAAAATCGTTATTTCCAACAATGGCAGATGCATTGCAGAATTTTTTTTTTTTTTTTTTTTTGGCTTTTCGGCCTTTCTAGCCATAAGCCTAATTACGATACTAGCTATATTTTTAAAATTTGTCTCTACCCCCGGGGGTCAGATTTTAGCTGGCTGCCTCGAGTCGGATTCGAACCCGGGTCGCCTGGTTAGCTCGCTGTCACGCTACCGCCTAGCCTATCGACCCCCTCCCCCTGCATTGCAGAATAATAATAATTTTGTGTTCCAACAAGACGGGGAGGCCTGCTATACATCAAGAAAATCTTTAAAATGGCTTTCTGATCATAATGTTGCACTTTTGGAGTGGGTGGCAAACAGTCCCGACTTATCACCAATAGAAACTCTTTACACACAATGAAAAAGTTATTACGAATACAACCAGCTAGAAACGTAGTCGAATTAAAACACAAACTTCAAAATATTTGGGATACTTTCACTCAAGATGAGTGTCAAAACTTAATAAGTACGTTGCCCAAAAGAATTCAAGCCGTAATTAAAAATAAAGGCGACGTCACACAGTGGTAAAGGTTTTGGATTTTGTATGTTTTCCTTGTTTTTAACAATTAAAAAATAATTTTAAGTTAAATGTTACAATAAAATGTTTTAAATTGTTTAAAATGTTATTCCAAATGATAATAAAAATAAATATTTAAATTAAATTTACCGTGAATTAGCATAATTTTATTTAAAAAGAAAAAATATTGGTGGGCCAATTGAGATGGGACGGGGCTCGTATATGCGACGCCCACCTTCGGTGGGCCTCTTACCAGGGAGATGTCCCCCCCCCCCCCTGGTGTAAAAACGGTTCTAAACTGTAATTTGAAAAAGACAGCTAAATCCCAAAAATGAACTCCATAACTGAAAAAACATAAGAGATACGAAGCATTTTATGTTTAAGACCCCAAAAATCACCCATTTTTAGAGGGCGTAAATTTTGAAAAAATGAAAAAACTCTTCCGAGAAATAGACCTATGTATGAAAATTAAATTCTACAATTTAAAAGACCCTGGAAATAAAACACTAAAAATTCCAAAAATTGTCCTAAAATAACTGACTAGAGTATATTCATTCCCCTTTCAGGGGCAAATAGAACAAAATATCCAAATAGGTTTTTTTTTTATATTTTAATGCTTAACTTTTCTAAGCTAAGACCATATCAATTCGTGTTTAAGAGATTTTGAAAAATAAAATAAATTTTGGGACCCTTTACTCTCTCTAGATTTTGAATTTTAAAAAATCCTTTCTTAGCTTAATTTCTGCTCGGCAAAAAAAAAAATTATAACTGACACCATTTCTTCGGATTCATATGTAAATGACCCCTGAATCCGAATATGACTTCCGTTTTCCCCAGCACCCACCGTTTTCTGAGAATGCCCCCTCTCCTAATTTTATCACTTTTCGATAATTTTTTGGCCATGAATTTGATTAGGAGATGGGAAAAGGAATTATTTTAACCGTTGAATTTCTTCTGAGGGTCTAGAGAGGTGAAAAGTCCGAAAACATGAACATTTGGATCAAGGGGGGAGATTTGGGAGAATTTTCCTCTTTAAATTCTAAAAAAATTGAGCATTTTTTTCTGTTTTATTTTCGCAATTTTTTTACTTATTTTCTACATATTCTAGCTTCCATTCCCCCCTTTTTCTCCCTTAAACACCCGTGAGTTATTGAGAGCGCGGCGTCTACCAATGAATCTTCCAAACTTTCTTGCGATGACTTCGGACCTCCCCCTCACCCTCTTTTACCCAAAATTGTTCCTATATTTTTGAGGGGTGTTTAAGGGAGGAAAAGGGGGGGGCTGGAAGAAGGAATATGTAGAAAATAAGTAAATTTATTGCGAAAATAAACCAGAAAAAATTACCAATTTTTTAGAATTTAAATGGCAAATGTTCATCTTTTCGGACTTTTCACCTCTCTAGACATTCAGAAGAAATTTAACGATTAAAATAATTCTTTCCCCTCTCAAAATCAAATTTATGACCAAAAAAATTATCGAAAAGTGATAAAATTAGGGGAGAAGGCGTTCCCAAAAAACGGTGGGTTATGGGGGAAAACGTAAGTCATATTCGGATTCAGGGGGTCATTTTACATAAAAATCAGAAGAAATGGTGTCTGTTATAAAAATTTGTATTTTTTGCCGAGCAGTGTTTTAAATCGTAGAAAGAATATACACTCCAAATTTCATCTTTCTAGGCAAGTGGTTTGGGCTGTGCGGGGGTCAGCGAATGAATGAATGAATGAAACGTCAGGTTCTCTTTTTATATATAATATAAAATTTATATATTTTAAACAACTCCGTATATGAATTTTCATACCACAGATATTGAGTCCTCTCCCTTCTTTTTACTGTTGTAAAGTCCATACCTCTCGAGCCTGACACCCCCCCCCCCCCCTCATTATCAATCCTAGATACGCTTATGAAAACATCTGTTATAGAGAGTCAAATCTTGTAATTATGTAGTTGAATGACGAGAACGAATATATTATCAAAAACAAAACATCTACAATAGTGATTTAACTTATTACCTCATTTTTTATAATAGTTCGATTCTCTTTTAAGATTAATTTGTCAATTAGTTGTGTCATTGAATGTGCCTGGAACAATAACAATAATTAAAATTAAAAATAACTCGAACATGAACAAGATCTAATTAAATAATTTCTGTATGGCCACAAAAACAAACTAAGACACGATTCTGATATTCTATTTGAAAGCGAAAGTTGGGTCATCTTAAAAAAAAAAAAAAAAAAAAAAAAAGAAACTTTCAGAGTTCTGTCAACTGAAATGAAATCTCTGAGAAGAGCTCTAGGAGTAACAAGACTGGATAGATTAAGTGTACAGTCTTAGTGCCCTGTCTTGTTGAGCGTGCAGGGTGCATGACATAAGAATTGAGTAAAATTTAGGGAACGCGGTGTTGGTTTATAGTGAAACATTGTTTATAGTGAAACACCACCAACTCCAACCTAATTTAATTATAAGAATTGAGGTCTGTCCTATAGATACAATGAAGAAAGAATTCTCGATATCACACATGTAAAAGATTGTAATTCATAACAGCTTAGATTCAGTAGAAGACAATCTTCAATGATTTTCTTTAAAAATCTGAAGTCTGTACTCTCAGTAATTGATAATTGTATAATCATTTGGAAAGTATTAATTTTTATGTTCTTGAGAGTTTTAAAATTTCCAAAACTCGAAACCCTTCATCTATTTCTATCTAAGCTATATGGTGTTGCGGCCCCAAATTATACTCCCTCCCCTACAAAATTCCTAAACTAATAATAAGTATATTATAAATAAATATAATATATTATTATTATTAGTATTGCATCAGGCTAACTTGAGAACATTTCCCATGCCTGTTTCTTTCCCACGCAAATAGTGCAGACGCATGCAGCACATAAACAAACACCTAAAGACACAAGGTGATCTTGCTGTCCTAAACTGCTGACACTAATCACGGGAACTGGAATAGGCTATCCTGCTTAATGCGCAAAAAGAAGAAGAAAAACAAACAAAAAAAAAACAAGCGTTTTCTACATTTGATTTGATCTATTGATTCAGAGATTTCTCATTCCACACATAGTGTAAGAATAAACTGTGCCAAGTTTCAAACTAGTCGCTGTCAAAATTTCTAGCTAAAATTTGTCTAGTTCGTACCGAGCCTAAATTTGTCTAGTTCGTACCGAGCCTAAAAAAGTTTACTTTATCCTCCAATTTAATTTAAATTGGATTATTTTCTTGTACGTAAAACCTGATCAAATAAGTATTTTCGGAATTTATTCATCAAGTCAATAAAGTTTCGACTTCAAATTAGCAATTCTTCTTCTTTCTCAGCCTGTCGCCATCCACTCCTGGACTCCTGGATCTAGGCCTCTTCCATCTGTTCTATATCTCCCGGCTTCTAGCTGTTAACATCCAATCCCCCCCCCCCCCCAATCTTTCGGATGTCATTTTGAAATTCGACATTTATTTCATTTGATGAAAGGGGTTGGCAATAAGTCACCAAGCTTGCCAGGCGGATTTATGACTGAAGAGAAGAGAATAGTTAGTGAAAATCTAATAGCGTCGAGGTCGGAAAAACAAGAGTTAGCCAAGAGAGGTTGGATAGGAAAGATAAAAGAGAGGAGCCTGACACAAGTAAGTGGAAGCAATGTCAGACTCAGCTCGGATAGCCCCGTAGTCGCCAACCACGTACTCATTATAAATGAGCTCCTGAGGCAATACCAATAGTATGTTTAAAATGTAAACTAACCGCTTGAAGAGTTAAGGTGCTACTAGTGATGACCATGAATAGACCAAATGTGAGGAGAAAAAGTGGAATTCCAAATGACATCAGGAGTTCATGTTTCGATGAATTCAAAGTGTATTTTACCAGTCCATTATACAATGCAAGAACATAAAATCCGACGAAAATGATCGCCAGAAATGTCGAGAGAAATCCACTAAGAAGCATCGGTCCGAATGCACGATTCATCTCCTTAGTCAGTTGACAGAGATCGGTAAAATCCCGGGCATGTCTTACTAAGTGACCATAGGCATGGATTGGCTATGCAAAACAAAGACAATTTTAAATAAGAAATCATATTCTTTGACATAAGACATAACTATGGGGTGGCTGCGGGCTGGGTGTCATTCTGGGGTCTGATCTTTATTGGAAAATTGAAATGACCACATTAGTTCTGGATCAAAAGCTGTTGCTCGTAAGCTTTGTATTTTATTCAGAAACAGACCCAATTTCAGACCTCCTTAACTTCTTAGCTTCTACAAGACTCAAAATGACCCTGTGTCAAATATGGTTCGTATTTGTGATTAAGGGCCTCCGAGCATTCTCTTGGATCTCTGGGTGCATTTACAGTCGAGCAATACGATTCCCAATTCCCTGTAGAACCGCCTAGGCTCTTTCTTTTAAAGAAGCTACAATGGCATTTGTTTCGACGATTTAAAATCAATAATTTCCCCGTTAAAGCCTCACTGCCCCGAATCATTTAACACTCCTTTGTGATCAAATTATAAACAAATCGAAGAAAAACATTCATTTCATTTATTCTTATAGCTTCTAGAGAAGCGGATTCCCTTTCCTCTTTCCATCTCCACATACAAAATTTCAAAATTCACATCCACAGGTATCTACCTTAGACTCCAACCCAACTCCTGAAATTTCTTCTCTTCTTAACATAATATAGGAGACTTACTAAACCGGACTATAAACCTTCTTCCATCAATGACATATATAAAAAAATGCGAGAAGTTTCGGGTTAGCTAAGAGCCAATCCACTCAGGTATCTTCTTTCTATAATATGTTTTGTATTGTTGGATTGATATCTTTAAACAACATATTTTTTTGAGTGAAATAAAGTACTTGTACCTTTGTGGTACAACATCATCTTGTATCAATACCATTAATAATAATTGAAAAACAAATGAAGATCCTATGCTATTGCTTATGAATTGAGAGCTCTTCTAATCACAACAACATTTCATTTTATTTCATTTTTTTAATCTACGAATCGAATAGCTACTCACACTATTTTTGAATGGGTCAAGATCATTTCCGAGTCGTTTTTGAAGTGATCGAAAATGTTTTCGGAATATTCCCATATATGTACAATAATTAAGGAATCCTGATAAGACACTAAGTAGAATTAAGGATAGATAGATAATCATTAGAATCCCAAATTTTTTAACGATAATAGTCCTAATAATTATAATCGTTATTAATATTACCTAAAAAGGAAGAAAGAAAAATTAAATTCTAATTTAAATTTACATACTTATACTTACAATAGAACCTGATTTATTAATAAGTTACACTACAAAGAATATGAGTATGCTGTTAAGCGTCTAAATAAATCAGACCCTTAATATCTAATAATTTAATATTTAAAAAAAATCATCGGAGTTATTAGCGTTTTTTCAAATTGGACTTCAAAATAGAAAAATATAGGGGCAACTCCAGTCTGGTGGATAATATTGCGGAGCGATTTGGCGTCGGGGCGGGCTCGGTCAGGGTCGAGGCCATCACACTCTCGTGGAAGGGATTGTGCTGGCATAAAGCGGTGGAGTCCCTCATCGCCCTGGGTATATCCCAAAAAACAACAAACAATTTGACATATAGGGCGATGAGGGGATCTCTCCTTAATTTTTACACATTCAGCACATATAGAGCGGGTGGCGTATGATTATTTTTTGTAAATACAAATAAAAAAAAAAGAAATGTGAAACGTGAGTCAGGATTAATCCTGGGTCTCTCAGCCACCCGCTCTGGATCTATCTGAATTAATTTATTCTGAAGCTGAAAGTGTGAAAAGTTTGTAAATAAATTTATATAATTGTCTTTTATCTTTGTAAGAAGCGGCCCGCTCTCAGGCCCAATAAACAAAATATTTAGCTAAACTACTCGTTAAAATAAAAATTTCCTAATAATAATTATTTTATATAAAAGATAAAGGAAAATAACACACAGATATGAAATTTCAATAGATTTGAATAAATATCTAATGAGAAAAAAATAAAACTCTTGGGCATTTCTAGTCCTCGCACCTGGAGAGACGAAATTGAATCTTTTCATAAAATTTCTTTTAAACTAGAAAATTCTTAATCAAAATGATATTTTTAACCGACTTCAAAAAAGGAGGAGGTTCTCTATTCGACTGAATTTTTTTTTTTTTTTTTTTTTTTTTTTTTTTGTGCCTATGTTGCCTCATATCTCCGCCAATTGTCAACCGATTTTGAAAATTTTTTTTGCATTGGGTCCAGTCTGGCTTCCGATTGGTCCCATTTTTTTCGATTTTTTTCCATAGGTATTAGACCTTTTTTATTAGGTTTGTTTAGACCTAACCTCTTTGTTTATGAACCGATTTCGATGGTTCTTTTTTTATCCGAAAGGGGGTGTCTTAGGGATGGTGTCATATTAATTTGGTCAAGTTCTGATGATATGATCACTATTAATGACATCACTAAAAAGAGAAAAATAAAAATAATTTTTAAGAAAAAAATAAAAACCGACTTCAAAAAATTAAATGCAACAAATAAAATACACTAAAAGGTATAAAATAATTATTATCTTATTTAGTTACAACTAAACGACGAAATATTAACATGAAATTACTTTTGAAGTTGGTGCCAAATATATACCTTTTATGAATCGCACTCGACGGATCTTACTTAGTACGTTTGGCGGGTACGCTCGCTTATAGGTATAGTTTGTTTGGCACCGACTTCAAAAAGTAATTTCATGTTAATATTTCGTCGTTTAGTTGTAACTAAATAAGATAATAATTATTTTATACCTTTTAGTGTATTTTATTTGTTGCATTTAATTTTTGAAGTCGGTTTTTATTTTTCTTAAAAATTATTTTTATCTTATATTAAAAAGTTATTATGAACCTCAAGATAGATCGATAAAATAATATCTCTTTCTTTCTCATTTATAATTCTTTTGGTCTACCATAATATCGATAGGCTCTGCGACGCAAGTCCCTCGCCATGAGATGGAATAAAAGTGGAATTCGGCTGATGTCACGGATTTCGCCAAAAATTTTTGGGATATTAAAGAAAACTACCCTATACCAGAAAAAGTGAATATTTTTGAAAAGTTATTTTTATTTTCACAAAAAAAATTCATTAATATAATATTTAAAATCTTCGTCTAACTTCTAAATTATTGGTCGTAGACAAATTAATTATAAAAGATTTTTTTGTAGTACATTTAAATCCCTAAAAATTGTTTCATGTAACTTTTTTGTAGGTGACTTGCTTTTGCTTGTATAAGAGATCAAATTTGAAATGAAACATATATTTAACCATTTTTGCCTAACCCTTTGAAATACACAACTTTGTATAATGACCTTTGTTAAAGTAAATTCAATTATAAACAAAAATGTCTATAAGAGTCAAAGCTCTACGATGAATAATTAAAAAGTTATTGCAGTTGATAAAATTTAGTCTGAAAATTCAAGCCCAATGATTTGATCAAATAATTTTTCCGAATCGCAAAAAAGTGTAATTTGGTTGATTTAAAAAATCTTTGGAATATTAAAGGAAACAATCCTTTACCCGAAACCGGAAATTTATTTGAAAAATCATTTTTATTTTCACATAAAAAATTCATGAATATTTAAAATTTAAAAACCTCGTCTATTCTCTAAAACCAGTTGCCTTCAACCTTTTTCATTCCGCGGAAACCTTTTTTAAGATAATTTTTTATGGAACCCATCGTTCAGTAGCAAACCCAGATTTGATTTTAGTGGGGGGGAGGGGTGTCGTATTCCATAATATTACATGTTATGAACAAGGTGCGTCCCTGCCTTTGTTATAAAAACTTTATAATAGAAGATACATTTTTAAGGAGACAATAAAAGAGTGTGTCTTCTGCTGGAATTATAAATTTTATTTATTTATAACGAGACTATAGTTTCGAGGGCTTTGCTCTCTTCATCAGTATATTACAATGTATTCACAGGAATTAATTTATGATAATATTATAATTCCAGCAGAAGACACACTCTTTTATTGTCTCCTTCAATATATAAAAATTCTGCTACTCTCGGCAAAAACTTTCAATTTTGAAGATACATTTATTCAAACAAAAAGATAAATATTACTCTATATCAAATATAAAGTATATTATACATCGAATTTTAGCATTGACTCGCGGAACCCCTAAAGCGTTTGAGTGAGTGGAGCCTTACGGTTCCGCGGAACACATGTTGAAGAACACTGCTATAAATTATTGGTCAAATAATTTTTTGAATCGAAAAAAGTGGAAATCGGTCGATGTCACGGCTTTCCCTCATGTCCCCCACAAGGAGGAATTCAAGTGCACCGAGTCGGCCTTAAGGATCTGCATATAAATAAGGCCGATGAATTTGGAGATAAGTTTTTTAAATTTTCCAAAATTTTCTTTACTTTATTTAAAATGTTTCAGCAAGAACCCACACCACCATTCCCCCTTAACAAAATTTGAAGATATATGAACGAATATGATCGGCTGGCTAAATGGGCATCTGTAGTTCCCGAAGCCAATTAAATAAAATATAAAAAATAAAAAAAATAAAAATTCAATGTTTTAATTAATTATTTTTTTTAGTTATTATATGGTCATATATTTAAATATATTAAAATTGAATAAAATATATTTCAATAGTATACACTAAAACTTGGTGAATATGTAAGAGTTTCAGTCCATTGTCTTCCACGACAAGAGAAGACAGAAAGCGATAATTCTCCTCCTCTGAAAATATTCAAATAAAACAATCAAAATCGTTTTTCATATCATATGAATGATAGTATTATTAATAAAATTATTTATTCAATATCAATAATATAATTCTGTGGATTGGGCCCGTACCGCGAGTTCCTGTGGCCAGCCAGCCTTAGTAGACATAATCTATATATATATAATTTAGGTTTTGTCTGTACATTGGTCCAAATCACGCCAAATTTTGGTTGCTCACGTTTCAAGAAAAGTTATGAACGAAAACACCCTCAACAAAATTCCTGACTGTCTGTCTGTCTGTATGTATGTTTCCGTGGGTTCCGCGAAAAGTTGCTCACGATTCACGTAAAAACGGCTGGAGGGATTATTATGAAATTTCTTATTTGCATCGGATGTCTTCTAACTTACGTTTACTTTGGAAAAAATGTCTATAAGAGTCAAAGCTCTACGATCTATAATTAAAAAGTTATTGCAGTTGCTATAATTCAAGCCGCCATTTTCTCAAAATCGATTTCGTTCAAAATTGAAGTCAATTATTAATAATTAATTGTTTTATAATATCTATTAATTTCATATTTAAAAAAAATTAACGGAGTTATTAGCCTTTTTTCAAATTGGACTACATATAAACTACTCTTTAAAATGCAAATTTCTTAATAATAATTATTTGATATAAAAGATAAATCAAAATAACACACAGATATGATATATATAATTTCAATAGATTTGAATAAATATCTAATGAGAAATAAAAATAAAACTTTTTGCCATTTTTAGTTGATTCGCTCCCGGAGAGAAGAAATTGAATCTTTTCATAAAATTTCTTTTAAACTACAAAATTCTTAATCAAACTACTATTTTATTATGTTAAAAAGTTACTATGAATCATGAACCTCAAGATAGATTAAATCGATAAAATAAGATCGATTTCTTTCTCATTTATAATTTATTTCGTCTGTTATATCGAGAGGACAAGGGGCCATCAGACATTCGTTATAGATTCAAGTTCATTCACTCTACAATATTGGATCTTTCAACTCGTGAACTATTGATTTTAGACATTTCACTTATATGACATTTTCTGTTGGAAATTAAATCTTCTTTACTGAAGGTCATTATATAAATTTGTGTACCTCAAAGGCTTAGGCAGTAAAGGTGAAATTTATGTGGAAAGTTGGATAAATATTAATCTAACGCCCTAGATATTCTACATATAAAAATATTCTAATGAAGAAACATGTTGATAATTTAATTTACTAAAAGAAAGTTCATTGTGTATTATCAGCTTTAAATATCTAGAGAGGATTAAACATTCAAAATTAAATATTTTTTTCTGAGAAAAGTAAACATTATTTTAAAAAAATAAAATCGGTTTTAGATAAAGGGTGCCCCTTAGATTGAATGTGAAAAATGTTATTCAAACCTGTGTCATCAAACAAATTCCATATTTTTTGATTCAAAAAATTATCTGGCCAATTCATTGGGTTTGAATTTTTATATTGAAAAATATTTATATTTACATTTACATAACTCGTAAAATATTGATTTTAAACATTTCTCTCATATTAACTTTTCTGGTAGAAATTAAATGTACTTTAATAACAGTCCTTATATGAATTTATTTACCTCAAAGTGTTAGACAGGAATGGCGAAATTTAATTGGAAAGTTAGATAAATAAATACTCCCGACAAAATTCATTAATCGCCCTAGAAAAATCGAAACTCCATTATTACAAGGCATCCCTTATGTATTTGATATTAAATTATTTCGTTACTTCCAAAATTGGTCAATTCTACTAAAAAGTTAGTTGTTCTCTAATCGAATTACCGAAATTGAAACCTTGTGGTGATAATCAGCTGGCCGGCTGCCACCCCTAGAAAAATTCCCTAACTACGCCAATGGTTGTTTACCTTTACGTGGGCGTAGGGTGGTCGACGCAGCCTCAATGCTTCCTCGATATCAACTAAAGCGAGATAAATTAAAATAGAATGAATCCCGATACTCAATAAGATAATTTCGCTGGCCAATATTCTTCGAAAAAAAGGACACTTGTTAATTTTTTTTTCTTTTTTGATAAAATGAATTAAAATAAATTTTCTAATAAAATAACCGAACCAAAATATATTGAAGAATAATAGACATAATTTAAAATTAAATAATGAATGCAAAGATTTAAGCATTTTTTTGAGTGAAAATTCTTTAGCTATATTTCTTATATACGAGGATAAGTCAAAAAAAAATTACTTACACTTTTCGTTCTACAACTTGATTAAACTAAGATAGGTATACAACAGATACACTATTTTTCGATATGGTCTCCACCTTTAGCAATGCACTTGGTCCAGCGAGTCACAAGTTTCCGGATGCCTTCCTGGTAGAAGGTTTTCGGTTGGTCATGAAGCTACTTTTGCACCGCATCCCGAACTTCCATGTCTGAGGCAAATCGACGACCTCTCAAAGCTTCTTTGAGCGGTCCAAAGAAATGAAAGTCTGAGGGAGCGAGATCTGGGCTGTAGGGAGGGTGTTCCAGGGTCTCAAAGCCTCTCAAAGTTGACAGTCGCCCAGCTCCCTCTTTTTGTGTTACGCTCGTTCGGCCACTTTTAAACATTTCGATCCATAAAAAAACGCTTTTACGAGATAAAACACTTTATTTTCTTTGAAAAAAGTCTCTGGTGAATTTCAGCACCTTTCACATCCTCTGACCACTCCTCATTGCTCCTCTTTGGTGCAATCTGATAGCGGAGCTGGCATGCTTATGGTGTTGTAGCTAGACGACAACTGACGCGATCGTGATTAAATTCTGCACACGTGACCACAGACGCGCCAACTCAACGCATGCGCATGCGGCCGCCTCCTATCTTAGTTTAATAAAGTGGTAGAACGAAAAGTGTAGGTAATTTTTGACTTATCCTCGTATGTTGCATGTCAGAGAGAGATTTATCTTAAAGGTTTGCCCCGGCAAGCTAGTTAGGGCTTGGAATCGATTCCTAATGGGACGAACCTCTCTGATATGCAATATAAAAATATTTTCTCTAAAATCTATGATTGGTCCTTAAGTAAATTCATTTATAAATCAAGGGGTAAATTACACATGCCTTGCTTGGTCATAGGGGTAACGAAACTGAAAAGGTTAGGAACCACTGCTCTAGTGGTACCAACAATATTTCGAAAGGGGTCTCAAAATTGAATTGCGCCTAAAGCCTATTTAATGCCGCCACTGCTTTAATTCTAAAAGAAAAATAAGAATTTTAGAATATATTTTTCACTGATAGATTCCAATACATTGCATCATTAGTTTACCCTCTCCCGGAAAAAACACCAAACTAGTCTAAACCCTCTGATAGTGGAACCTTATCTCATCTTTCATCATGCCATCATCTTTTCTCACTGTTACTTTTATAAAAAAAGGAAAAGAGGGTTTTTATTTCATCAATTTTTCCTCTTATTAAAAAACAAGGACTAAAAATATTATCGCAAGCTTGAAGATTAAGTACAGTCGATGGTGGGGAAGTAATCTCCGAAATCGAAGCCTCAAATAAACTGTACACATTATTTCATGTAAAATAATTGCTTCAATAAATATTATTATTATTAAACTATATTATATATCTAATTTAATTATTATTATTATTATTATTATTTCACTGATAATAAACAGATATTTTTCCGGGCCAGTGTATCGGGAGTATATTAGTAACCTGCTGTTCTTGAGCTATCAAGGAATAAAGCATAAGCTTAAATAAATATTATTGTTTATGGTTTGAAAATTTTCATTTTAGGAAATTACATCATTTGCATCATATGCACTCTTAATTCTAGAATTCGTGCGCTGTAACTGATAAGGAAATCGCTTCAACCTGGTTAAATTTGTATTGAATAAAAAAGAAAAAGGTTTTAGTCCACCTGTATGAAAATTGCCCACACTTGATCTCGTTTCTCTGAAACATTAGGATAGGTAGAAATACAATTGAGAATTGATACGATTTTCGGAGTAGTTATTAAAAATGTTATAACATTAATTAAATAATTTCCAAGAAGAATGTGTTGAAATATTTGAGAATCCATCTGAAAGAAAATGAAAATTATTTTAGTGAAAAGATAAATGATATTTGAAAATCGAACTGGAAGATTTTTTCTTGGGCGGGGGGGGGGGGAGGGGCTGATGCTTTTTTGGGAGTAATACTGATCTGGACATCTGAAGAATATTTTCGGATGGAAAAAAATCTTCCAAATCGAAAAATTTCTAGTGTTTTTTCTCGAAGTTCCTGCCAGTAATTTTGAAGACATCTTCATTCTGTGATTGTTTTGGTTTAATGTTATTATTTCGAGTTACATTCCTATAATTGACCATTACTTAACTATAACATTTTTAAAATGGGTGGGGGGGGGGGGGTTAGACAGCGAGCTAACCAGGGGACCCGGGTTCGAATCCGACTCGAGGCATCCAGCTAAAATCTGACTCCCGGGGGTAGAGACAAATTTAAAAAAAAATATAACTAGTATCGTAATTAGGCTTATGGCTAGAAAGGCCGAAAAGCCAAAAAAAAAAAAAAAAAACATTTTTAAAATAAGTTGACGTGTTCTGATGTGGCCATCCACTAAACTTTACCATACAACCTGGCCCTCACTTATATTTAATATTTAATAAAATTATTTATAATCATATAGGGGGGGGGGTAGTTTTTGGATTTTTAGACTCCTGGGGCCCACTGATTATGTATACAAAATTTGGTTGAGTTTGGTACAAGAGCTTAGATTTTCATTTTTTGACCTTACACCCCCCACCCCCATTTTGGGCGGTTAGTTTTTGCATTTTTAGTCTTCTGGGGTCCCACTGATTATGTATACAAAATTTGGTTGAGTTTGCTCAAATGGCCTAGATTTTTAATTTTTAACCCCCCCCCCCTCCACTCCCCTTAATTTTGGGTCGATATGCACCAAAATCTAATCAGCTCTTAATCTCAATGGACCAAAACTACTTGTGAAATTTGGTTTCGATTTTCTTACTAGTTTTTGAGCTAGCTCGTCCACAAAAATTTGGTAACGCACAGACAGACTAACAGAGATTTTGACAAAACAATTATTATCTCGAAAAATATATTTTTTCGATGTTCACTTATTAGGGCTTTTTTGTAGACCAAAATGCCATGGTTTCGCCCAATTTTTTTAACCAAAATAGTTTCAGCCCTTTTTGAGATATTTCGAAAAAAAGAAGCAAAACGATTATTTTCATGCATGATCACTATACTTGACTATACCCTATATGGTAAAGTAAAAAAGAAGCAAAAAAAACACTTTTTCATGCACGATTAAAATACTTGACCATACCCTCCTTGTATGGTAAAGTAAAAAATGTGATGTAGCCATTTCATGAGTTTACCATATACGTGTCCTCTCCCTCTCGCTAAGAGTCCTAAAGAGTAAAATTTGGTCTAAATCGGACAATATTTATGTAATTTTGTTTTGATCCCTTAATTGGTTTTTGAGTAAGAACTTACAGAAAATCTGGTAACACACACACACACACACTAATAGACATCTTGACAAAATAATATCTCGTAAAATACATACATTTTTTAATGTTCACTATACAAAGTCTATCGGAACTCCGTGAATTTTCTCAATTATTGTTTATCAAACTAGTTCTAGCTGTTTTAGAAATATTTCGAAAATACTAACCAAAGAAAAAACTTTTTTCATGCACGATTACAATATTTCACCATAAATATCTTATGCTAAAGTAAAAATTATAATGAATAGCTGTACCCTAGCCTATATACACTTCATACACTTTTACGAAGTAATTTTAATATACGATAGGGATAAAAGTATGGTGGCCTACCTTATTTTTATACCATACAGGGTATGGTCAAGTATTATAAACGTGTATAAAAAAGTGGGATATTTTTGCTTCTTTTTTTTCAAAATATCTCAAAAACGGCTGAAATTTTGATTAAAAAAATAGAGCAAAACAATGGCATTTCGGTCTAGAAAAAAGGCCTAATAAGTGAACATCGAAAAAATTATATTTTTCGAGATAATAACTGTTTTGTCAAAATGTCTGTTAGTCTGTTAGTCTGTGCGTTATCAAATTTTTGTGGACGAGCTAGCTTAAAAACTAGTGTGAATAACAAAACCAAATTTCACACGTAGTTTTGTCCCATTGAGATTAAGAGCTGATTACATTTTGGTGCATATCAACCCAAAATTAAGGGGGTGGAGAGGGGGGGGGGGGGTTAAAAATTAAAAATCTAGGCCATTTGATCAAACTCAACCATATTTTGTATACATAACCAGTGGACCCCCAGAAGTCTAAAAATGCAAAACTAACCGCCCAAAATGGGGGGGGTCAGAAAATGAAAATCTAGGCCCTTGTTCCAAACTCAACCAAATTTTATATATATAATCAGTGGGACCTGAGAAGACTAAAAATGCAAAAACTAACCACCCAAAATGGGGGGGGGGTGTAGGGTCAAAAAATTAAAAAACTAGACCCTTGTACCAAACTCAACGTGTGTGGGGGGGGGGGGGGTTGAAGGGCCAAAAAATGAAAATATAGGTCTATGAACCAAATTCAATCAAATTTATGTATGTATTTTTCAAAATTTATTTAAATTACCTATAAATTTTAATTATTAATTGAATATAAATTTAGATATGTTTTCTTAGAAAAGCAGAATGAAAATCGTATAGGTAATTTAAATAAATTTTGAAAAGAGGACAACCGGCTCGAAAAAGACAAATTTTTGAAAATTCTATTCACCTTAATAATATCCAACATTGCCTGAAAACCACTTCAGAATTAGAATCCGAAACGTCACTTCGTAAGAAACACTAGTAATGTTATTTAATAATATGGTAACTACAAATAAATCTGTGTGCATGTCACACAATTTTCATTTATACCACAGTCACAAGTCATAACAGAAACTGTAAAGAAAACTTTGGAGGACGAAAGAGAATGAAGTCCTAAAAGCTGACCCCGCAAGAGCTAAACCGAACCCCGGAGATATCGCGCCCCCTTTTATTAAAATGTATTATTTTCAAAAACCAAAGAAAAAAATAATAATGCAAATTATATATGAACGATGATGTTTAATGTAAAGTAAAAATTAAAAGTACTAAGTTTCAAAGAATAAAGTTCAAAATAATTTATTAGGCCCAAAACAGTAGGCTTCTGTACCGCCCCCCCCCCCCCCCCCGCTTCTACTTATAGAAATGGAGATAGATTCTTGCACATTCATTCGTTGACAATATTATCCCACTCTTGTGAAATATTATATTTTGATAATACCTCTATTAACGAAATTTGGCTCATATTAAAATAGATGTAGATCAGCATAGTGTGTAAAAAGATAGCATAAGCAAACCAGAATTTGTTAATTACATAACGAGATTGTTGAGGAAATTTTAGATCAGAAATTGTCGAGCAAAATGTAAAAGGTGAAATTCCGATGATTCGTGATAACCATAAAACCGGTTTTATAGCTGAGTACATGTCCTTTTGAGTTAGTTCAAAACTGAAAAGAAACCGATATATTAGATAGTTTCTGATTAAAAGTATTTATTTTTTAAAGGGATTGATATTGATTCAAATATTTAATAAGCACGAATCGACTCGGATATCGAGGGTTCCAGTTTCTTATACAGTCGTCTCTCTATAATTCGAAATCCAAGGGACTACCAGAAAAATTCATATTATCAAGAAGTTTGAATTATAAAGAGGAAAGAAAAAAAATTCGAATTATTAAGAGTTTTTATTATATTTTTGAAAATATGTATGAGCTTACATAAATTTTATATATAGCCTTAAGTAAAAAAGTAAAAACAATGAAAGACAAAAAATTACATACTAGTATGTAACATTGCAATAGATAATAACATACTTACTACTTACTTTACTTTACGCAAATAGGCCCAAAGGGTCACACGATGTTGAACAAATTTGCCTCCATAGGGAACGATAATAAAATACCTAATTAAATAAAGTAAAAAAAATGAGGAGTAAACATTGCTAGGAAAATTCGAATTAAAAAGAGGGGAAGTGGCCTGGTTCGAATTATAGAACGTTCTCCCTCCCTCTTGTTAAGAAAAGGATTTCCAGCTATCGATCGTATCAAAATATACCTACAGCATTTTACAGAAGTTAACAGCTGAAGAATTCGAATTATCAAAAAATTCGAATTATCGAGAGTCGACTGTATTTGAGAAAATACTTGAGTAACAAATTTATTCATATTTGTGATTGATAAGAAGAGAGTGAACGAATTTGGGGAATTTTTTTAAATAATTTTAAGTTAAGCTATTTCTAAGCTCTGACAGGTACAAAAATCACCTAGAAATTCTTACTTTGGGTCTCTCTCCCAGTCATTAAAAAATTAAAAAAAAAAAAGTAAACCTAATTCTACTTAAGAGGGATACTTCATAAGTCATGATAGAAAATATTTTTTCCACAAAAAATTCGACCAATCTCAAAAGTAAACCTCATTAGTGTTGCTACAATGCCTGTTTATCAGAGCATTGTAGAACGTAAACCAAGTAAAATACAAACTTGTAATTTGCAAGTTAAATTTATTCATTTTTTCACAAATCAAAAATCTTTTAATCGAAAAGCTATTTGTGGGAGGACTAATTTAATTTTTGTGGGGTCCAAAATAACTTTTTTTTTATAATAGGGTGCGAGATATCACTTCAAAGATATCTTTATGATTAATAAGGCTCAGGGTCGGATCTAGGGGGGGGGACAAAGGGAGTACATGACCCCGGTGTCAAATTTTAAGTACCGGGAAATTTTTTGTATATATTTAGCGTTGGGGGATTAGGGGGCAATTCAAGTCACCCCCCCCCCCTGCAAAAGACCTAGATCCGGCTCTGATAAGGCTAATTTTTTTTTAATTTAAATTATTTTAAAATGATGGTGCCAGAAACACCTGAAGTTGTAATTTTTAGGTGATTTTTGTAGCTAAGTTATTTGGGTGTTCAGAAGTGGCTTAACATAAAATTATCAAAAAATTACACAAATTCACTTATCTTATATTTGTTAATAATGGAATGTAAATTAGAGGGGGAACACTGTGAATTTTCCTAAACATAGTGAGTGACTGGCGGTTCAAAGTTACAAGAGAACATGATTAATAGAAATTTTTTGACCAGGAGTGTTTGCAAGAGTTCCTTAATTTTATTCAATATAGATTTCAATTTAAACAATCTGAGCATCTTTAAAACTGATGTACAAACCGAATTTCAAGTTCCTCTCTTTTTTTAATATTTTATAAGTTAAAAGCTTATGACAGACAACTAAAGTCTCTACATAAGGTTTTTTTATGCATTTTTTGATACGGAACTGTTTTATTTAGGATCAAAACAAATTTAAAAAAAAGAATCTAGCTGTAATCAAAAGAATTTACCTGAATTTAAACGTGGTCATAAAGTAAATTAGAATGTGATTCAAGTTGTATATATAAATTTTCATTTGTATTGATTATCTTTAATCGATAAATTTCATTAGTTTATAGCGCATTAAGTTGCTATCTGGATTACTTATTTTAAACATTAATGTAATTTAGAACAATCTATTAAAGTGAATTATCTAAAGCAAATTTTGATCTCAAGCAGTGGAGTAACTTAGGTCGCCTGTGTCCTACCCAAAACAGGGGGTACGCATGCATCCCCCCACAAACACCTATATTTTGAAATATTATAATTTTATTTAAATTATTAATTTATAAAGAAGTCTAATTTTGATAAAATATCTCGAAAAAATCTCTTATTGCACCATTCCAAAGGTGAAAATTTTAACCCTGCCTCCTTCTTATGAGTAAATTTTCGCTTTTGATAGGAAAATAAAATTTTATTTCAACGAAAATTATACTTTTGTTTAAATTGATATTTAAATAATATCCGACCCGATCTCTAAAATCTCTTCCTCTTCTTTTAACGATGCGGGGGTCAATCCAGGCCTAAACGAATTTTTTGGTATAAATCTTTCTCGCATCAATAACATTTAGGGAAAGCGATGTTGGTTTATAGTTATACATTCTCGCATCAATTATTTTAAAAAAATATATTCTAGATCATCATTCTAACTTTACAGTAAATAGACTCAGTAAATAAAAAATTCAAAATCAAATTTGTAGTAAATAGTGAAAAATGTAAATTAAATTGAAATAGAAAATTCATTAACATAAACCTGACAAGGAAAATATCATTTAATTGAAATTTATTTTTGTATTTAATCATATGTATTCGTAAAAACAAATATTATTTTACTCTCTATTTCATCATTTAAGGGCCAGTTGTATGTCGGTTGGTAAACTCATTTTAAACGTTATAAAGGGTAAAACCTTAGAATTCACCTTGTGCCCGGTGGGATGGCCAATCAGATGACAAGCACTTTCATCAAGGTGAATTTTAAGGTTTTACCCATAGAGTATACCCTTTGTCAACGTTTAAAAAGAGTTTACAAACCGACATACAACTGGCCCTTTTTTTTTTTTTTTTTTTTAATGCAATCGAATGCAAGAAGGGGTGCACCAGTAAAGATGTAGCCCCTATGGATCTCGAAAGACCCTTGCATTACCGAAGAGAAGGGAAAGTTGATTAAGTGAGAGGGTGTAGACGTAGGTGTCTATGCACCCTGGTTTTGAAGGTTTGAAGATCATAGGTGATGGGAAAGATAGAGGCTGGGAGAGAGTTCTAGTTCCTTGAAGTCATGGGGATATATGTATTCGCGAATGAAGTGGTCCGGGACTTTTCCAATTTGACCGCGAAAGAGTGTTGGGAGTCGGCAAAACGTGTGCTGCGTGCAAAGCATGCTTTGGGGGGAATTATTGATTTTATCTCATCAGAGCACCTGCCAGTGATAGTATCTATAGAAAAGGGAGAGGGAAAGGTATTCCTGACGTGGGTTCAGTTGTTTTTCCCTCCTACTTTACAAGTTGTCTACCCTTTATGAATTGTACTCAGTAAACCTACTCTTATAGATTTCCGCAATTAATTTAAATAATTTCATTTTGAGGCATGCAACAAGACTCGAATTGAGTTATTGTAATAAGCCGAAGCCACACAATATTTTACCTAAAGCATCTAATTAACTTGGCTGGAAACATTTTCGAGCAAAGCAAATAAAATGCAATTAATTTGGTATCTTAAAATTCTTAAAAATTCAGAATCTAGGTACTGATTATTTTAACATTGAAAATGTTTTTTTGCTACATTTGACTAGAACAAGCTACAGTGGGTGGCCCTATTACACTGATGAACAAATTCAAACTTGTTTTGCCCCTTTGAACGAAAATAGATGATTATTTATAATTCGACTCCGTTGAATCCAAATCATCTGAAAGTAGAAATGCTCTATTACCCAATGTTTTTCCGGATTTTCATTTTTTGTTGGTAATAATACATCGAAATTTGAAATTATTTTTGTTTGTTTGCTTATGAAATAAGATTTAAATATTCAAGTGAATAACTATGAAATATATTATAAAAAAAATTTAAAATATGCATAGGACCGATTTTGACTGTTCAATGAAGAAATTTCATGCAAAAAAAAAGGAAAAAACACATTTTTACTCACATTTTCAAAATTTCTTCCTTTAACTCTGCCGTTTGTAAATCCCAGCAGAAATCTCTCCCCTGAGGTTCCAACAATAGTCTGCTAACATATTCTGTACCGATTTTTCTCCATATCGTTTCTCCATGACAGAAATATCCTGGTGAAATTTCTCTCCGCATTCGTCACTAAACGCGCCCAAGTTAGGAAGGAAAAAGTCCAAATACGAATGCAAAAAGTGAATTTTCAAGGACATACACCCCATGCGCTGATAACACTTCAACAAGTTCCTTGTAGTTGTCAGCTTTCACATTTCCAAGAAAATTACAGCATACTTGTCTGAAAGCTAACCATGTGCATTTCTCTTTTTCTGTTAGCAATTCCATAAAGTTGTCATCATGAATCATTACTAACAGAAAAAAAATGTGTCAGTGATTGTTCGCGTTTCCAATATGACACCTTAACACAATTTTGTAATAAATTCCAACCTCCTCCATTCCGAGAACCTAATAATTCCGCTTGAACTTTATAAAGGTTGAGGTCTTTGACTAGATAATTTAGTTCCGATTGGGAAATACAGTGAGGTATATTTGGATCAGGAAAATTTGGATCGGTGTTTGAATTTGAGGGTCCAGGTTCCAGGTTCATCATCTGGAGAAGCACTGCTTGATTATGTTTCATACACTGTCCATTCTTTAGGAGGCTTAGGAATTGGTATAAAATCATGACTCTTAGGTTTCTTGGCTGAAGGATCATCAGGATAAAATATAGAATGTTTTGATATAGAACTACCACTGTTTGTTAAACAGAAGTAACAATCCGTAGTAGCCTCCACCCTTTCACTTTATCAACTTTCCCTTCTCTTCGGTAATGAAAGCCTCCATAGGGGCTGCTTCTTTCTGGCGCCCCTTCTTGCATTAAAAAAAAAGTAGTATTATCTTTCTGTTCTGTTCATATTAGAGAGTTTCCGAAGGGCATTGATTTGTGAGTGCCATTAAGTCAATCACGTAAAGTTCGCGAAAAATTACAACGAATTTTAACTAGTGTCTAGCTTTTTCCTTCGTCTAGTTTAATTCCAAAAAACAATATTCATTATAGGAGTGATAGTATTTCTCTGTGACTTTGGAGTAAATTCCCCGGAAACAACAAATAATTGGGAATATTTTTCATTTTAGCCGTCATTTAGTGATAACTGTTGTTCGAGCGAAGTAAGTTACTATGTATATATTTTTAAACATTATTTCTCTTAAGTTCAGTATTAATAAAAAGTAAAAAAATCTTTCATTATCTATTAGTTTAGTTAAATTTAATGAGTTAAGTTCAATTTGGTTAAAAGTTAGCTTATGCCATAAAAACATCAAAAACTGTTTTTCATTATTGGCAGTTCTTTAGACAAACCCTCAAGAAGATGCAAACTTTACTACTACTGTTTAAGATCAATCTGTTTTGGGTGCAGGAATTGTAATTAGTTATGCCATTTTTGTTTTTATTATTATCATTTCCGTCTATAATTTGTAGTAATTTGAAAGTTTATAATAGGAAAATAATAAACTTTCAAATTTTTCTTTTTGTTACTTCTAAGTCTGTAATTGTGCCCTCTGTTTTCGTTTTAGTTGATCTTTCTTAAATGTAAACTGTTCTGTTCCTAATATAATATAAATGTTAAATAGATACGTTTTTGTATAAAATAAATAGATATTAAATGTTTACCTAATCTTATATGTAAATTAAATACAACTCTATTAGTAATTGATCCCTCCCAAGACTGATTGCAGTGTGAATTCTAGTGGATGATGGATGGGGTCGCCCTTAGACCATAAAAGCCTATAGACACTCGCTGGTGGCGATTTGGTGAGACCAACATCACTTACAGATGATGTGACGTCATCTGTAGGTAGGAACAGCCGAGAAATAGCATGGCCACTATAGGAATTATTATACATTGAGATAAATTTATCGTAGTTTAGATTATTTATTTTGGATTCCAATAATCGCAAATTAATATTAAATTAATATATCAAAATATTTATTTATTTTTTTAACAAAATGTTTTATTTTCCATATTTAAATTACATATTTATTATTTTTACAATAATTCGGGCATCGAGCAACCACTCCCTTCCCATGCCCATATATACCCCCTAAGGTTCCCCCTTTCCAATAAAAAAAGAATCATTGAAATCGGACAATAAACAAAGAAGTTATGCGAGAACGTGACGTCATCTGTAGGTGATGTTGGCCTCACTTCACTCTGTGTTGAGAGTAGCAGAGGGCGTGTCTATAGGCTTTCATGGTCTAAGGGGTCGCCACATCCCTACGCCGATAGCCTTAGTTTATGGTAGTCAATGAGATTTTGTATTAATATATTATATAAGTCTTTTTTTAGCAATATATAAGATTAATATTCTATAATTTAATTTGCATATTGTTTATAAAGGGTGATTCACAACAAGTCTAAAAAAGACTGGGTAATTTTTAGGGGAATCAATTTTAAGCAAAAAATGTTATTATATGAACATAGTTACTATTTCAATCCTTTAAAGAACTACAGCTGGTGAAAATTTTATTAGAAATATGTACATACATTTAATATTTATTTAATAAACATACAATTCATATTGTTTGTTATTTAAAACGGAATATAATATATTTGGGGTCACCAAAAGAACTTCTTTTACAGGGTTGAAATAAACACTCGTCAACAGTTATCTCATGAATGCTCCCACTCAAATTTTCTCAACAATGAGATGGTAAGGGTTTACGACTCCAACTCGCAAGTGACAAACTTGCATACGAGCAGTATTTATGAGCATTAATTTTGTAATCAAAATAACAATTAATATTAACTGTGTCTTATATGCATGGTTAAATAATTATTAAATGTTTAGGTATACATATTTCTTAATAAAATTTTGATCAACTGTAGTTCTTTAAAGGATTGAATCTATGTTCATATAAAATTTTTTACTTGAAATAACCTCTCTAACAATTCCCCAGTTTTTTAGACTTATTGTGAATCACTCTGTATATCTACATATACTGTATCATTTAAATTAAATTGGATTTATACATTTATTGTTAATAAAAAGTTATTAACTAAAAACCGAAAGATGAGAAAGACAGACAAATCTGCCGAAGGTTTTAATTTCTATTTTATAAACAGGCTGGTATTTTTTTTTAATAATGTTATGAAGAATTTATAATACTTCTGCCAAAATCATTATAATGTTAAGATGAAGGGCAGAAAATAAATTTTGAATAGAGATCGTTTATTTTTCCGAATATTGACACTATATATTAGGTCTACCTTGGTCCTTTAAGGATACCAATTATAATTTAAACAGGATTAGAAATAAAAAAATAGACAATATAGTATATTGAAAATAATGAATGAAATAAAAAATATTGGACTCTTCTAGGGTTTCTCATTAGAAAAAACTGCATATTAAATTTCGTTTTGATATTCACACTAGTTTTTGAGCTGGAGCGTTAAAATTTGGTAACGCACACACTAACGTACTTGACAAAATAATTAATATCTCGTAAAATATAATTTTTTCCATATTAACTTTCTTGTAGAGCAAAACGCTATCGTTTCGCTCAATTTTTTATTTGTTTATAAAAATAGTTTGAGCAGTTTTTGAGATATTTCGAAAAAAAGGAAAAAAATACGTTTTTCTTGCGCTATTACAATACTTGACTATACTGTATATTAAAGTAATATATAGTATATAATATAATTATATAAAATAAAGATGGGAAGGATTGAGAGGAAAGAGAGAAAAAAAACATTCAATGAGTTTAAAATAATGATCAATAACTGTCATATGGTTATTCTGTATTTTAATTAAGAGAATAAAAATATATTATAATAGATTCAACATCACCATCTTTCTCCTTTAACAAGGTTTTTGGACATATAAGGTCCATCAAGTTCATAACCAAGTTTACGATAATAATTTCGAGTTCCAACTCCTGAAAAAAGAAAGACATTGATAATAATAAAAATAGAGCAATATTTTTTTTCCAAAGTTTGATTTGAAATTATACCTGAAATGACAGCGAGTTTTTTAGATTCATGCTCATATGTGGCAATACGCTCAGCTTCTTCCATCAAAAGTATTCCATATCCCTGATGTTGGAATTTATTTGGATCGCGATTATTTACAGGAACTACACTACCATAAACATGTAATTCACGTACAATTGAACAACCACCTTTTAATTCAGGTCGAAATGTTTCTTCAGAGCATTTACGTAAACGTAACAATCCAACAAGTATGTCCTGTTCTGGATCTTCATAGGAAAGGAAAGTTTCCTGACCACCGTTGGCTACATACTCGCGACGAACTAATTCAATCTAAAAATAATATCATCATCATCATTGAGTATACAGTCCTAAGACTGGTTTGATGCAACAATCCGTCTCCACTCGACTCTGTCCCCCGCCAGCTGTTTAACCTCTCTAAATGTCTGGCATCCCATATCCCCAATTATTTGGTTGAAATATTCTAATCTGGTTCTTCCCCTTCCCCTTTTCTTTCCCACCTCCCCCTCCAAGATATCCCTAAGCAGTCCCCCATGTCTCAGTGTGTGCCCCATCATCTGACCTCTTCTCTTCTTCAGACTCTTCCACAAGGTTCTTCTTTCTCCGATTCTTCCAAGAACTTCTTCATTTGTAATTTTATCCATCCATTTGATATTCATCATTCTTCTGTAGCACCACATTTCGAAAGCCTCTAATCTCTTTCTCTCCTCTTCTCTAATTGTCCAGGTTTCACACCCGTACATGGCTATGCTCCATACATATGTCTTCAATAGCAACTTCCTGTTTGCTAAGCTGATTGAGGAGGAGCATAGTAGTTTTTGTTTTGTATTAAACCCCATTTTTGCTTGGGCAATTCTTGATTTAATTTCGTTTTTGCTCCTCCCATCCCATGTTATTTTACTTCCTAGGTAGCGGAATTCCTTAACTCCTTCTAGGTTTTCTTGGTTAATTTTGATGCATTCCTGTCTCGTTTGTTCTTTTTTTGTACATACTAGGACCTTGGTTTTATTCTTGTTTATTTTCATTTTGATTTCTTCTATTAGGATTTGGTTAATTCCATTCAAGGCGTCCTCTAATTCTTTTTTATTGCTTCCTAGAAGGGCAATGTCATCGGCAAATCTTAACATAGCGATCTTTTGACCTTGGATTTCTATACCTGTATCAATTTTGTCTTTGAATTCTTTAATCGCTTCTTCTATGTATAAGTTGAAAATCATGGGTGACAGCACACATCCTTGTCTTACACCTTTTTTTATTTTGGCTTCTCTGTGTTCATCACCAATATTTATAATTGCCGTCTGGTTTTGATATAGATTGTAGATTAGTCTTCTCTCTCTGAATTTTATTCCCGCCTGTTTTAATATTTTAAACATAATTTCCCAATTGACATTATCGAATGCTTTTTCTAGGTCTATGAATCCGATGTAGACAGATTCTTCCCTGATAAAAGCCCTTTCTATTATTAGTCTAAGAGAGAGAATTGCTTCTCGGGTGCCTCTGTTTCTTCTAAAGCCGAACTGGTCTTCCCCCAGATTTTCTTCAACTCTTTGTTCTATTCTTCTCTGGATTATTTTGGTTAGGATTTTGGAGGCATGTGAGGTTAGGCTAATGGTCCTGAAATTTTCACATTTATCCGCGCCTGTCTTTTTGGGAAGTGTGACTATTTTGTTTTTTGGAAATCTTTTGGGATGATTCCCAATTTATAGATTTTGCTAATTAGTTCAAAGAGTTTGTCAAGTGCCTTTTCCCCAGAGTTCTTTAGGATTTCAGCTTGTATATTGTCTATTCCGGGTGCTCTATTATTTTTTAGTTCCTTCAAAGCTGTCTCGAATTCTGACCTGAGTATGGGGTCTCCTAATTCGTTTTCGTCCACAGATTCTTCTTCTTCTATTGGGTTCATTGTTTTTTCTTCTCCATAGAGTTCTTCTAGGTGTTCCTTCCATCTATTTGCCTGTTCGTTTTCGTTTAGAATAATGTGGCCTCCTTTATCTCTTATGTTCTTGCTTTTTGGCTTGTCTTCTTGAAAATTTCTTTTTATTGCCCTATAGGCTACATCAACTTTTCCCAATACTAGATTTTCGTTGACTTCTTTACATTTTTCTTGAATCATTTTTTCTTTTGCTTTTCTACATTCTCTTATAACTTTCCATCTTAATTTTTTATATGTTTCTTTCCCTTCTTCGTCTTTTCTGTTCTTAAATTTTCTTCGTTCGTCAATCAGTTGCAGTATTTCGTCTGTTACCCATGGCTTTTTAATTTCGTTTTTCTTTGATTTAAGGACTTCGTTGGCTGTTTCAGTCAGGCTTGATTTCATAGCATTCCATTCTTGTTCGATTTCTTCTTCTTTATTATTTGTGGGTGTTTTTTCTTCCAGTTTCTTATTCATTACGTTTTCGAAAAGTTTTTGGGTTTCCTTATTTTTTAATTTAGATATATCCCAGTTTTTTCGCGACCCTCCCTTTTTTATTAGTTTTTTAAATTTTAGTTGGCATTTCATCGCAATTAGATTGTGATCACTAAAAATATCAGCCCCAGGATAGCTTTTACAGTCCTTTACTTGATTTCTGAATCTTTGTTTGACTAATATGTAATCTATTTGAAATCTCCCTTGTCTTTTGGCATTTTCCACGTGCAGATCCTTCTTGTAATAACAAGAAATTTAAAATATAATATATATCGTCACCTTAGAGTGTAAACCTGCTAACTCACAAAAAGGAAATTTTACAGGGCAGAGAAAAAACAAACAAAATGTATTATTGTTGTTATGGAAAGAAACTATTTTTCACATTTTTTCTACAACTTACGATCGTAATTTTAAATAGCAGTTTTACTTGGACGATGCTGCATCTTTTTTTTCTTTCAAACGGTATTAATATGTCATATATGATAAAAAATGGAGATAGCAGGTTTACACTCTAAGCCGACGATATGTGTTAATGACCTAACGAATATTTGCATTTATAAGAAAGATGGTTGCGTATTAGTATACCCAAAGTTGGGGAATATTTGATTACATTTTTAATTTGCACACACACTTCATTGTTTTTCTAATTCAATTGCTTCATTTTTTTTTTTTTTTTATTTCGATTGAATTACAACTATTACAAATTACAATAGATCAAATTTTCAAATTCTGGAACTCGTGTTTGCAACTAATTTCAGATGTATGTCTTATATAATATGTAAATATAAGGAAGGATAGAATTTTTTTAATATATTTAAAAATGCCTCTGTCTTTAGATTCATCATAAATTTACTATCAAAAAATATATTTAAGAAATTAGTGGTGAAACCCCCTTAGATGCGCGGCTACTATGGACCAAAGGTTTATTGAGTTCTAAACTATGTATTTATTTAATTTGTCTTCATATGCGGGTGTCGTCGAGTTCCTCGTCGACTTCATCAAGTCTGGTGACACCGTTTCTTTTAAAGTCCCCCCATCATCGTCTTCGCCACCCCGGAGGTCGATCGCCAAGGTGAAAGCGGTCGCGAAGAGAGCTTCCGCTGCTGTTGTACTTCCGCCGCAGCAGTGAGGACCAACTACCAACCCCCATCGCAGACACCAGAAGAATTCAACCACCCCATGATTCTCTTCTAACAAACACTTCACCAGCTCACTACACTTAGACAAGCACGACGCTTTAACTTCCACACTTCATATTCATCAAAACGTCGTGTTTAATAATAAATTAAGCCACCAAAAGCAAAACTAAATTTTAGAATGTAATTAAAAATTGTAATATATTTTGTGATAAAAAAATTCCACCACTCAGAAAGGAATAAAGTGATTGAGCTACCATAGAAATATAATCACAGTTTGCAAATAACGATAATTAAATATAAGTAAACCATATCTACATATTAAAAATAAAGAATATGTATTATTATTTGCACATTTGAAATATCGAATCTATCACTTGGTGGTTTTATTGCATGGTGCAAGATTAGAATTCTTCTTCCAAAGCATTTTTTTGAAATATTTCTACACGTAAATAATTAACTGTTTTCATCTCCTAACTGTATAATGTCTGCTAATTTGTGGCAGATTGACAAAGATGATTTTGTACTAATAGAAGTGTGCTTTACCATTAATAAGCAGAATTTATATATAGCTCGAAATTACAGCATACTTAGTGTTTCAAATCAATAAATCTTTTTCATTTTTTTGGTTCACATAATACCTCAAGTGTCTAAATTGCCTCTATTGATATATATATATTATATAAAATGAACAAAATTGAACAAAGGTTTATTTACCATTATTATTTTGTACCGTAGTGTCGGAGCATAAATGAGTAATTGAAAAGGTAATTGTAATTTTAAATGAATTACACTAAGCTTTTGTTCAGTTGGCAAACGCCTTGTAATTTCTCCAAGTCTGATTTATCCAAAAAATCGATTAAAAGGAATTATCTTTTAGCAAATAATTTTATATATATCGAAAGAGAAGTTTCGGTTAAAACGACATAGATTGAACATTTTCTCATTAAAAGTAGTTGCAGCGCACTCTGATATAGCAAACATGCTGATAAATTTGGAGAGCGAGTACATTTTGTATAGCCTCCTCCTTTTTTTCAAAGTCGGTTAAAAATACGTTTTATGTTATTCATAGGTCAACATTGAAAACATTTATAAAATTAATTGAAAAAATAATTTACTTCATTTGTATAATGTGGAAAAGAAAAATAATAATAAAAATTAGAATATTATTGTAGATTTGCTTTGGTGGTTTAACATAGTTGTTCATTGAAAGAGAAGTTTTGGTTAAAACCAACTAGAATGAACATTTTAATGAGAAAATGTTCAATCTAGGTGGTTTTAGCTGAAGTCTTATGATGAATGCTAGAAGAAAAAATATTTAAAAGATGGAACAAAAAAGAGAAATGGATTTTTAACTTACATCTTCCGGCTTCACTTTATTGTGAATTTCTTGAATGCCCACTTCTCTTGTACGAACATCTCGACATTGAAGTCCCAAATCTTTCATTCTAGCGAGAGCCAACTCTCTTAGATTGCCATGTTCTACACCAGAACTATAATAAAACAATAATTAATTAAAATTGCCTTTTTTTTCTAATATTTTTACTAATGTATTCGACTTAATGCATTCGCACCGCAATCTGACATTGTGAGATTGCTGATAAATTTGCGGTGCGAGTGCATTAAGTCAAATACGGTTTAAGTTATTAAAGGTCAACGTTCAAAATATTTCTAAAATTAATTGAAAAAATAATTTATTTAATTTTTTATAAGATTCTTCCAAAACTTAAGTTACTTATGTAGAATTTAATTTTATTAATTTTAGGGTTTACTTATTTAGTCACACAAATTAAACAAATAGAGTAATTTCAGTTAATTAACACTATTTATTTAATAGATTTACTAGACAGTTTCGATTACCACTGGAAGACCCTCTTCAGTAGTACTAGAAAAACGAAACATTTTATAAAATAATATAATATAATATAATATAAAAGGAATCACAGGGATTGGATAAATTAAACAACAGACTTTTTTATTAAGTGGACCAGACGTTTCGTCAATTTATTTTGACTTCTCAGTGGCTCATTTTATCATTCTTTATCAAAAACAGTTTTTCTATAAGAGTAAACATCATTAATCTTTCTTGACTCACAATAATTTTGGAAACGACTTATTGTGAGCCAAGATATGCTAAAGAAAGATTAATGATGTTTACTCTTATAGAAAAACTGTTTTTGGCAAAGGGTGATCAAATGAGCCACTGAGGAAGTCAAAATAAATTGACGAAATGTCTGGCCCACTTAATAAAAACTCTGTGTTTTAATTTATTCAATTCGCTGCGATTCCTTTTATGAAATTTACTATGGATTTGAATGATGTAACATTTTATAAGATTTTTTCTATTATATACAATTATACAAAATAAAAACCATACAATTTCATATTTATATGGAAGATACAATCTCGTTCAAGATTTGGAATATGTCACTTTGTACATATAACTAACTCATTTTTAATTTAGCATGGATATTTCAAAAAATTTCAAAAAATAAATAATTTATAAACTCTTGTCTACTATGGTTTTAGAATATGATTTAAACTTGAAAATTCTAGACAAAAACAAAATAAAATTGGTGGACAGTGTCAGCAGGCCACTCATGAACATTAGCAGCAACAAGACCCAAGTTGAAAAATTTGATAAAATGGGAGTTATTTTGAGATGGTCTGCGACACATCTAAAATAGATAAATATAATAAGTCCATAAATATTTATATTGGGGAAACATCAAGACTTTTGAGGCTGAAGATAAAGGAACACAGGTCATCGGTCAATGGAAATAAGTTCGTTTCCGCTTTGTTCATTCATGCCATCGATAATGAGATTAATGAGCATAGTTTCGATTTCGATGGCACAAGAATTCTGGACAACGAAATGAATTGAACAAAAATAAAAATAAAAGAGTCGCTGTATAGATTAAAAAATTTTGATGACTGTGTGAATTTTAAAATGAACTCAGAGAATATTTCAGAGTGCTACAGTCTAATTGTGTCATTGTTGTGAGTGTTTTTTGTTTTTGTTAGATTGTGGTCTTGGACAGGTATGAATATTGAGAAAAATAGTATATTAAAGGTCTATATATAGATGTGTGTTAGTATAAAAGTAAAATTCTTCTTAATGTGTTTTGAGAATAGTTCATTGTATAATAATGAGAGATTTAATTTAGTTAATTGAGATTTGATTGTTGTAAAATTTAGTAATTAGAAAATCTTTAATTTATCATCAGTTCAAATCATATTCTAAAACCAGAGACAAGTGTTTATAAATTATTTATTTTTTTGAAATTTGTTGAAATATCCATGTTAAATTAAGGTAGTTGTTTGTTTCACCATATGGGTTTTCTTAGGATTTTTTCGAAATTTAGACAGATTATTATTTAAATACTTCTTCATCGATTGGTGACAAAACGAAATTTATAAACAATATAGTTCCGGAGATATTATATTACAAAGATAGAGTTTTTCAGACTCTTATACATTGCACTATACGGGATATCGGAAGTTTACATACATATTTAATTATAATTAAGAAACCCTTCTTACCATTGTTATAAAAAACTAAACCAACATTAAACAACAACCAATACATATTTTAAGACAATTTTAATTCATAGTTACAACACAGTTTCCAAGATAATAATGAATAAATAATGAAAAAATTACACTAAAAACAAGTTGGCAACAACGCATTTATTTAACATAAAAAGTGGGTTAACTTTAGTAATTTTTTCACGTTTTTTCGCTTTAGCCATTATCGCAACAGCTTTCAATCGCTTATTAAGAACTTTTTGTTTTATAAATCTCCCTTTATAATGTACTTTATCTGACATTTCTATGATAAAATATATACATGCTCGGACAGTGTTGGCAGATTTGTCAAACGAGCACGGGATTGGCTAGTAGTGGTACATAAACAGCAAAAAGTTTTGGGCTTATGAATTATGAATCCTTATTGCCTGTTCTATACAATCTAGCATTAACTTTTTGCTAGTATTGTCTCGAAACAACTACCTTCAAAATGAGTTATATGTACAGAGTGACAAATTCCAAATCTTGAAAGAAATTGTATGTATAAATATGAAATCGTTTGTTTTTTATTTTGTATAATTGTATATAAAAGAAAAAATCATATAAAATGTTCGTTTTCCAGGACTAACTGAAGATAGTCTACCAGTGGTGACCGAAACTCTCTAGTAAATCTATTAAATAAATAGTGTTAATTAACTGAAATTACTCTATTTGTTTAATTTGTGTGACTAAATAAACCCTAAAATTTATTCAATTTGCATAATGTGGAAAAGAAAAACAATAATAATGACCAACTTCTTAAGTATATTATTTAATTTTGTTGGTATTTAAATTGGTCTTTTTTCTGATAAGAAAAAAATAGATTAAGTGAATGGAATTGTGTTTTACCTGACGAGGGGCATGGGAATATCTCGTTGAACACGATAAACGCGTACCCATGGCGGAACTAAAGCTAGAATATGTGCAATCAGATCTATCAAAGTGCTTGGCGGATAACTCTTGTAACGGCCAGTCTTCCATAATTCGTAGAGGCCAGTGCCTCGAATCACAAGAGTCGGATAGATTTTTAAACCATCTGGTCGAAAAGCTGGATTATCAAATAATTCCTAAATAAATAAATAAAATATTTGTATTAAATTACGGATCACTACTAAATGCCAAGAAGGATTAGAAGTAGGGGCAGATCTAAGGACAGGGACGTCGGGTCTAGTGATCCCATGAGAAGGGGGAGGGCTTGTAGCTTGCATTGGAAATTAATTATAAGATATGATAAGTGAAATTGCTATAAGTAGAGACACAAGCAGTGATTACAACATGAATTCGAATAGTACAAATTTAGTATTATATAATATATTCATATATTTCTTTTTTTAATAAAATAGTATAAGTTAAAATAGATGCTATTTTCAATTTAAAGCATTTCATAGAGAAGTCAAAAGAATTTAATAAACCTGCTTTGCTATGGTTTTATTGATTTGACACAAGCATTTGACAGAATACAGTTATCAGATGTCATTGAGACACTGGAAAAGAAACCTGTGAGTTCTAGAATAATACTAGATATTATTAAAGATCTTAATACAAATAATAAAACTAGATAAAGATAAGAGTAAATAAATATTATATTTAATATTCATTTACTATGAGTTATGATTCTTGTCACTTGTTTCACATTAAAATGAATTATAATGTGAAACAAGTGACCAAGAATCCTTAACTCATAGTAAATGAATATTAAATATAATATTTATTTACTCTTATCTTTATTAAAGATGTTTCACCTTGCACCAACGCCACAATCTCTACTAATTATTAATAAAACTAGACTCATGATCTATCAATCCCTTACTGAAGAGATATCTGTTAACACGGGCATCCGTCAAGGTGATAGTCTAAGCCCAATCCTATTCAATACCAAAATGGATGAAATTATATCAAATGTAGGAGCCCTTAAAACGGGTTATAGAATGAGAAATAGCGTGTTTAATCTAATATGTTACGCCGACGACGCAGTAATCATTGCAGAGAGTGAAAAAGACCTCCAACAAATGATCAACGAATTCCAAGTCAAAGCTAAGGAATTTAACTTAGATATTTCGATTCCTAAAACCAAATCCATGGCAATATGTAGAAGACCCACCAGATGCAAAGTTGTGATAAACTACACAAGAATCGAACAATTCTCGAAATTCAATTATCTAGGAGCCGAGGTGAGCAGGGGAAATATATATTATATGGCAAGAGGTGCAGGCCCAAGTGATGAAGGCAGCAAAGGTATCGGGATGTCTTCGAGACATAGTGTGGAACAATAAATATATGTCCAAGGACTGTAAGACCCGCATATATAAAACCTGCATATGACCCATTTTAACCTAAGCCGTAGAAACAAGAGCAGAAACCACCAAAACCAAAAACCGACTTCAAGTAGACGAAATGAAAGTCTTGAGATCAATCTCAGGACTCAGTATAAGAGATAAAGTTCGAAATGAAAACATCCGAAATCAATGTGGAATCATCGACATATTAAAGTGTACAAAAGGAAGATGCCGAGAGTGGTACGAACAAGATATGCGAATGGACGATGAGAGGCTCGAAAAACAAGCTCTACTCTCCAAACCAACCACAAAGAGACCTCTTGGAAGACCTCCAAAAAGATGGATTGACAGATGGCAAGACTCCGGGGAAGACTCTGGAAATTAATAGGAGAAATCCTAAATTAAATTAAGAAGAGGAAGAAGTTAAAATGGAAGAAAAAGTGAACTTTTACATTCCTTAGTAAGCTCTTTCGTACCTAAATTAATTACTTTGTCTATTGTAAGAGTTCGTGGCTGTGATGAAACTATACTAGATGAAGGAGGAGGTATCAGCCAAAGATGGAATCACTGGGTTCAATAAAACACCTTTAATGAGACGTTTCGGCCTAAATTTTATTTGGCCATCTTCAGTCAATTAGGAGTTATACACAAAATGCGGTACACATATGTGATCGAACCAAGCCTTGTCAAAAATAAAAATTTCTTTTAGCTTCATGCGAATTTTTAACGTGCCTGGACCCAAAAGTTTCAGAATGAAAGTTAATTACTTTGTCATTAATATCAATGAAAAAAATGATGTTTTCAGCATTTTTGTTATAAAGCTAGAGAGCCCAAAATCAAATCAGTTTTCCGCATTAAAAATACAAACATTTTGGCACAAGAACCAGCTTTCTAGGACTTTTCATTCTTCAGATATCCTAGGTATCGGAATCCAGACTGACACACAAAAACAGACAGACAGAAGAGAAAATTAGAAAATTATTATCTTCATGTTTCAACGAGGGGTGAACCGCGATTGGAATTAGGTGTACAACGTCTTTGGAATTCATTAGATAATCTATTGTCATCTGTTGATCCTTCTACTTGGAAATGAAAGTGGAAGTAGGTGTACACAAATTTAGGTCGCGGTTCACCCCTCGTGTTTCAATGAAAAAAAAAATTTTTTTATAGAATTCAATACTAAGGTCGTAGGTAGGCAGACATGCTGAGCTTGATCTTAGGCCTGTTTTCATCAACAGACGTAAAAAAATTGTATTTTTTACTTTTTGTTTATTCTTGATTGAAGCGTTCTTCACAATAGAAATTTTCAATCATGAACCGATACTTCTGTCCAGTTTTCATTACTACACTTTCATCTACATTTCGAAGAAGTAAGGCCCAATGATAATGTCGGTTGTGATGCCACGCCAGACTGTACCATTTGGATTATACATCTAAGGGTGCAATTGACGCTGAAGAATGACTTTCAATATCCCAAAACCTCGAGTTCTGACGTTAAAATGGGAACAGTATTTTTTTTTTTTTTTTTTTAATGAAAATGATGAGAGAAGGAGTTACACCAAAAAGGTGTATCCCCTAAAGGCCTGGGTTGGCCTCTCCATCGTGAAAAGAAGAAGAAGAGAAGGAATTTTATGGACTGGGCAAGGGTCGCGTTTACGTTAAAATAATTGATCGGTGATTTAAATAATAAAATATTTTTCTTAGTTCGAACAAAAATATTTCCATTTTGTATATTTTATAATACAAAAAAAAAAAAAAAAAAAATATATATAAACAAAAAAAGTTATTTAATTTACAAACCCCATAGAGACTTAATGCCTACCCTTGCTGTATAAGTATTATTATGTATAAGGTAATAAAGGGTGACAAAAAAATATTTTGTCTAAGAATGAGAATTAGTTAAATCTGACGTTGATTAGAAGTAATTAAAAATTAGAAATAATAAGTTTGTATTAATCTTTCAATTTTTTGTCAACTAATTAATACTAATATTCAGTGTTAAGAGGCTAGAAGAAGAAGAATGAGACGTTAAAAGTGAACAAATTGAATATTTTATGCAAATTACATTCTGAAATTATAATTTTTTTTTTAATTTTCAAATCATAACAGTTCAGAATTTTTGACAGAGTTAAAAATAAAATAAATTGAAAGAAAAAAGTAAAAAAGATACCTTGAATTGAAAAAGATCACGATCATAGTCGACATTGGGCAGATCAGGCATCATATGAGCAACAACCTTAAATCCACAATCTTTTGCAAGTTGAAAACTTTCACATACAGCCTTTACAGTATGACCGCGATTTGTATCGCGAGCAACATCTTCATAGATTGATTGGACGCCAATCTCAAGTCGAGTGCATCCATAACGCAACATATCCGAGAGATGGCGTTTCAAACAGTAATCTGGTCTAGTTTCGATTGTAATCCCAACACATTTAATTTCACTACGTTCAGAATACTTAAAACCAAGAATATTTTGTAATTAAAATGAAAAAAAACAGGGGCAGTTTAGAAAATTTCCCTTTCTACTGCAATAAAGTTAGTTTTGGATGGTAATCAATTTAAAAGGGATTTTGCAACTAGTATATAAAACATTTAGGGAAAGCGGTGTTGGTTTATAGTGAAACATATTAAGGTAGTTGTTTCGCGACAATACTAGCAAAAAGTTAATGTTAAAGTATATAGAACAGACAATAAGGATTCATAATTCATGAGCCCAAAACTTTTTGCTGTTTATGTACCGATTCTAGCCAATCCCGTGCTCGTTTGACAAATCTGGCACCATTGTAAGAGATTGAATATTTTTATATTAAAATGACAGATAAAATACATTTTAAAGGTCGATTTATTTCTATAAAAATCGTTTTAACAAATGTAATCAACGCCTACGTTACACCTTATGAAAATTATAATTTTGAAAAAATCTAGCGCAAGCGTGCCTTATACATCTTTCGCTTGTTAAATAAATACGTTGTTGCCAAATTGTTTTTAGTGTAAATTTTTTTTATACATTTTTCATTATTGATTCATTATTATCTCAAAAACTGTGTTGTAACTATGAATCAAAATTTCATAAAATATGTATTAGTTATTGTTTAATGTTGGTTTAGTTTTTTATAAAAATGGTAAGAAGGGTTTCTTAATTATAATTAAATACGTATGTAAATTTTCCGATATCCCGTATAGTACAATGAATAAGAGTTGAAAAACTCTATTTTTGAAATTTAATATCTCCGGAACTATATTGTTCATAAATTTCGTTTTGCCACCAATCGATGCAGAAGTATTTAAATAATAATCTGTCTAAATTTTCAAAAAAATCCTAAGAAAACCCATTTGGCGGAACAACTACCTTAAACACAGGAGTTTTTTGACGGGTTATAGTGGTGTTTCACAAAGAGACTCTTTGTGAAACACCACTATAACTCGTCAAAAAACTCTAGTAATAAAACTTTGTATTTGCATAAATTTCTGTGGAGTTTGGGAGAAACCTGATAGGTCCAAAAATGATTTTTGCTAGAGATTTTAAAAATATAATAAGATATAGTAAATAAAGAATTGATTATTTACTAATAAATTCCATGAAATGATTTTTTCATATGTTATTCCTTAATTTCTATATCTAATTATATTTTTTAAATCTTCTACTGCAAAAAATCATTTTTCTATAATTCATTCAAGAAGTAGTCTATTCGGTTTTATGATGTTTTTTTTTTATAAAATTTTTTTTTAAAAATATACTTACTTAATAGATTCCTCTAGAGTTTTGCTTCTATGTCCGCTAAGGGCGTCGTGAAGATTGATAATAAAATTTTCACGATAATCTTCAGGTAGAGACATGAATGTTCCTCCCATAATAATAAATTCCACTTTGTCAACTGTATGTCCTAATTGTTGTAGCTAAAAATTTAAATATTTTAGATTATTAAGAAAGATTCTTTCAAAACTTAGTGATTATCTAATTTATATTTTTTTTAGTATAGAACAGGGGTCGGCAACCTTTTGAGACGGAAGAGCCAAAAGTACCATTTACAAAATTTCCCAGTTTTTAAAGAGCCACTAACATTTTTGTTTCAATATTATGGTATTTGATTAGGATTAGGTATATAAATTTGATTTTTGATTTAAAATAAATAGCTTTAAATATGAAATAATATTTATTCATATAAAAACATACAAATGTTTCACACAAAAGATATTAAAGTATTTTAGCTAGTTCTGCTAGAATAATAAAATTAGTAATCAAATAATATAACTATAATTATTGAATAATAGATAGTTATATCAATGGGAGCATTGGGCTTGCATGCCTTTTGAAAGTTTGGTTAAATCTGGCTCATAACTTGTTTTCAGTTTCAAGCACGCATCTAGATTTTTATTTGTTAGTTGCCTTCTTACTTTACTTTTTATTATATTTAATTGCTATTTCTCCACGAATTTGGGCTGAGAGCTGCACAATCCTAGCAGTTCTTCTTTTGGACCTTGGGACGACATAGACCTGACGAAAAGGGTAACTTGGGCCGTGTCTTTTATGTAGCAAGACTCACCCATATCAAGTGATAAAGCAGAAGCCAGTTGAATGTCTTCCACTTGCATATGTATTACATTGGAAGACATTTTAGCAGTTCTATCTTGTACTGTTTTAGCAGATAATGGAAAATCTTTGATTTTAGTTTTGTTTTTGAAATCACGAAACAGTTCTTCAGCTCCAAGTATGAAACAATCTTTGTTTGACGTACTCACCATCTGTGAATGGTTTCCCTCTTTTTGTAATTTGTAGTGATATTGCAAAGCTTGCCAGATTTACATTATTTGAAGATTGTACCCAGTTACTTAGCATAGAACTCAACAGTTGATTTTGTTTTTGAAGTTCTTTAACAGCTTTCCGTGCGTCACAGGTTGGTAACAGCGAATCGGTATGTTTTGTAGTGAAGGGTCTTTCAAATTTGATTTCTTATTGTCTCTAGTCCACCTATTCTCACTCTTCTCTGTTGAGTGTTTTTATCATGTTTGCAGTAATTTTTTTTTTTTTTTTTTTTTTGCAGTATAATATTTTTTTATGAGTTTTGAAAATAAATTAATTAAATTATTAATATTTGAGCATGGAACTGGAGAGCCGCATCTTGACATCGAAAAAACCGAAGGTTGCCGACCCCTGGTATAGACCAAAGACATTTTTACATCAGAGCGTTGCTTCACCTTTTCATCGGCCGACCTCCATTTATTTTTCCTTCCGGTTTATTTTCGGCCATGCGCGACACGAGTGCATACCATTCTCCTCCTTTGTACCCATTTAGATAGTTTTTGAATTTTACACTTCTCCCAGATGTCCTTGATTTTTAAAATGCCAATCTTGTTTTACCAATAATTTTTCTAAGTGTCTTCCTCTTAATAGTCTCCTTCATTTGATTGTCTTAGTAGAATCTGTTCTTGTTTCCCTTGCATATGTTAAGTATTGGCAATACCAGACTTTTGTAAATTCTTTCCTTAGGTTAAGTTCACGTTTTTATTGGCCATTTAATAATTTAGATAAATTATTTTATTTTGTTTATAGATATTTAATAGACAGTTTGGGTCACCAATGGTTGATGTATTACTAATAGAATGAAATATTTTTTTAAAAAATCTTCTGTAGCAATGAGAAGATGTGTAACATGTGCGAAAAGATTACAAACTACACAAATAAATTGGAGAAACATAGAGAGAATAAGGAAATATAAGTCGTCGAATATTACAAAAAAATTAGACTCAGCATTGTTTATTCATGTTATCAATCAATACTTTTAATTTTGAAGGGGCAAATATTCTCGATTTTAAGATAAATTGTATCAAAAGAAAAATTAAGGAATCTCTGTATATATTGAAAAATTAAAATGACTGTGTTAACTTTAAAATGGATTCAGAAAACATTTCAGATTGCTATAATGATCCTCTAGTCTAGAGCACACATTTGTTTTAACTTTTTTCAAAAATCACTTCAATAGCATAAAGTGATTTTCATGTCGACTGCCAGAGCTTTAGTTTGGTCTCTAGTTTGTTCTCTATACATCTGAAAAATCTGACTAGTGTGTTTCTTATTATAGGAATGCTAACTTTCTGAATGAATGCTTCATTTTCTTCGTCTCTAGTAAAAGTTTAGAAACTGTACTTAACACATGTGTGCGATTTAGCTTCAATATATATGTGTGCATGGGCAGGATGAAAGTAAAGAGAGGTATTTCAAAAGTTTATATATGTCAACTAGTGGTGAGTTGGTGACTGTTTCATACAATAAATAAACAAAAATAATTTTAAAAAATACAAATCTTTTATAAAAAAAAAACAATACAAAACACGTTTATTCAAAGTCAAACGTTTCGGGAGAATTTCTCCTTTTTCAATGACAAAATTTTTTCAAAAAAAGTTGCTTTCTCTAAAATTTAGAAAGCAATACTAAGATATTAAATATTTTTAGAAATAGATAATTGTACAGATTGTCCCGGTGACCAGATTACTTTAAATCAAAATATAAATATTTATGAAAATTTATTTTTCCTCTAAATTTTTTTTATAAACATTCGAAAAACAATCCATTTCTGACCATTTATTAATCGAATTTTTGTTATTTAAAATTGGAAATGATCGAAATTGTAAATAACAAAAATTCGATTAATAAAAGGTCAGATATGGATTGTTTTGGAATGTTTATTAAAAATTTTTTAGAGAAAAATAAATTTTCATAAATATTTATATTTTGATTTAAAGTAATCTGGTCACCAAGACAATCTGTACAATTGTCTATTTCTAAATTCTAGAGAAAGCAATTTTTTTTTTATTTTTTTTTGAAAAAATTTGTCATTGAAAAAGGGAGAAATTCTCCCGAAACGTTTGACTTTGAATAAACGTGTTTTGGATTGTTTTTTATAAAAGATTTGTATTTTTTTTTTAATTTATAAAAACAATCAATAAAATTTTTTCTTTTCCAAAAATAATTTATAGAGATTATTAGAATTATATCAATTGTGTGACAACATTGAAATTAAAAGAATAAAAAAAATGATGAAAAAAATAAAAAATAATAATTAAAACTAAAACGGATTGTAGATTTTGACTATTTTTTTTATTGATAAGGATTCAATCTATAAGCCAATAAATAAGCCAATCTATAAGCCAATAAATCAAGATTAACTCAGTAACAGATTGATGGGAATATTAGGAGTCGAAAGTACTTATAAAGCCGAGTCTTAAAAGATTGAAAATTAAATGATATACCTGTTCAATTCTACTTCTTGTTTGGACATAAGGATCATATCGTGCCCGGATTGCTCTCATAGATGTTGGTTCATAGCCGGTGTATGATTGGGTTGAATATTCGAAATCAGAATCAGGACCACCGGGACAATAGACACAAATATTGCCGGTCATATTAATATGAGGGCAACGATGAGGTTTACACATCACTGCCACAACTGCTATCTATTGAAAGAAAAAAGAAAAAGAAATAAATAAATATCGAAAACGTGGCTGTATTATAAGATAATATAAGAGGAGAGGCAGCCAGGAAAAATAAAATTTTAATTTTCTATTAAATATTTAATCTTCCTCAGGACAAAAGTACTATCTCCAACAACAAAAAATACTATTTTGGAAAGGTATTATGTGAATATTCTTATTGCAAATATCCATAGAAACAGCATAGTATTACGACCTAATGGATGCACCAAGAACAACATAATACCTTTTAAATAAACAATTCCAAGATTAAATATTTAACCAAAACGTTGAGAATAGAAAATTGAATTTTTATTTTTTCTGGTTGCTCTCCTAAATGATTAAAAATAATAATTATTTTGATTATTTATGACCATCGATTAAATTAATAAGTTGTTATATGGAAATAAGGACAATAGCTTATGCAAATAATTTTTATCTTTTGCCAACGTTTCGTCAACTTTGTTGACTTCCTGAGAAACGTTGGCAAAAGATAAAAATTATTTGAATAAGCTATTGTCCTTATTTTCCTACAACTTATTAAAAGTAATAATGTTATGTCGATTTTATTTTATTCTTGGTTTTATTTTGAGGATTTGAGACAATGAATTTTGGGTGTTCAGATATGTTCTTATAATCCGATAATTTTAATTACCTTGAACCCGAGTGACAAAAATAGCAATCCGTGCCAATTGGTTACCATGTGAGTTTGAGCATCTGACTTAATGTATTCCATAGAGTAACTAAGTAATTAGCCTCGATTGCTATTTTTGGCAGTCGGTTAGATTTCCGAAGGAGTGAGCAAAATCTTTCTCGCATGTAATTAAAATTATCCAGGACAACTTACGATTTAGTAGTGTCACTCTCTCATGATGATGAAATTTTTAGTCTGCTACCAACGACAATTATAACTTTTATTTTTTACAAAAATGCTTGAAATGGCTTAATTATGATTAAAAATAGGTGAAAATCCGTTTCAGGATTCACCTGGAATGAGTATATTGTAGCCCCTCCGAAAGTTGTTATTGTCGGTGAGAAAAAATAAAAGAAAAAATCACACAACGTGCAGGAAAATTATTTTATTATTTATTTATAGAGACTTGAAAAATCTGACTGTGTAGCTAGATTTTATTTAATAAGCTATTGGTATTTTCCATGTTGTTTAATTGGAAAAGAAACTTTTTATCTCCAAAATTTTTTTACAAAAATACTTGAAATGGCTTAATTATGATTAAAAATAGGTGAAAATCCATTTCAGGATTCACCTTTTTAGAAAAAAATGAATCCTGAAACGGATTTTCACCTATTTTTAATCATAATTAAGCCATTTCAAGTATTTTTGTAAAAAATTTTGGAGATAAAACGTTTCTTTTTCATTAAATTGAAAGTTTTTGTACCGAGGGTAGCAGAATTTGTATATATTGCTGGAATTATATATATATAATTCCAGCAGAAGACACACTCTTTTATTGTCTCCCTCAAGTTTCTTTTTCAATTAAACACATGGAAATAGCTTATTAAATACCAATAGCTTATTAAATAAATCTGGCTACACAGTCAGATTTTTCAAGTCTCTATAAATAAATAATAAAAGAGAATTTTCCTGCACTTTGTGTGATTTTTTTTGATTTTTTCTCACCGACAACAACAACTTTCGGAGAGGCTACAATATACTCATTCCAGGTGAATCCTGAAACGGATTTTCACCTATTTTTAATTATAACTTTTATATTCATTTTGGGAATAGTGATTGGATTACCCATCGAGTTTTGAGAAATCCAAAATTTGAAAAACTCTTTAATCTTTATTTAAACTATATGACATAGCCATGTGTTTAAATTTAGAATCAGTAGACATTGCGATTTTACAAATGGAGTTTATATCTTTGAGCTAAAAATTTATCGTGATATATGAGATATCTCACAGGTTCAATTCACGAGAGGGTCAATATAACCATTCTGACTATAATAAAAATTATCCATAAAATCTAAGACATAAGTAATACCTATGTGTTTTATTTGTTTCTAATTTGAAATTGTAATAGTATTTTATGATTATAGCTAGAGTTATCTTTTAATTTGAAATTTTAAAAGTATTCTTACTCCACTAGCTGTACGAATTGGTTTTGCTTTTAGTTTCGGGAGAAGAATAGCTTTATGTTCTTCAGGTACAGCAGCGATAATATCCACCAATCGTGGAGTATTTTCTAATCCATATTTAGAAGATATTTGAGATTTCAACTTATTTAAGTTGACATCTCGATTTTCATAATGTGCGTCAACTAGAATACGGATTATTTCTGTTATAGCCAACATCCTTCGCTCCTCCTTACTTTGCTCAGGATTTCCTGGAAATAAAATAAAAAATATATAAAAATACTCTTCATTATTTTAGTTTAATTAATTCAAAAAAACATATAAATCTGTAATATTAGATATTTTTGAAATTTTATTTTATCATAAATGTTGAATGATAGCAATATCCAAATATAAAATATTTTCAAAATGTTTGTTTATTGTTTAAATAATAAATTAAAGAATGAATCTTGATATAAAAAATTTTATGATAATTTTTAAAGAACTGTATTCGTTTATATAAGAAGTACCTGGCCACCGAGCGATGCTCGGTAACTTTTTACTTCAGTTAATAGCTATATATTAATCCCCGAAACCTCCCTAATATGGTATAATTTTTTTTAATTAAATAACAATTTTTGAGTTCATCAATTAAATTGTCAAATTAATATTTGTGGGATTTAAAACTCGATTTTTAATCAATTAAATGGCCCAACTTTTAATATATAATAATAATTTATTAAATTTCTTCCAGAACTTAAGTGACTTGATTTAAATTTTTCATTAAATTGAAGGGTTGGTTTTGTCACAAATATAATAAAACAATAATTTTAATAACTATTAGAATTATTTAATTGATAACTATACAGTTTCGGTCACCACTGGTCGACCATCCTCAGTAGTTATCTCGTTCAAGAACCGGAATTTGTCATTTCACATGAAACATTCATTCTTAAATCTTCAATATAGATACATCACACAATTTATTACAATCACACACATACATATATATAGCAACAATTTATAAAAAAGTTTTTATAAATTGTTGCTATATATATGTATGTGTGTGATTGTAATAAATTGTGTGATGTATCTATATTGAAGATTTAAGAATGAATGTTTCATGTGAAATGACAAATTCCGGTTCTTGAACGAGATAACTACTGAGGATGGTCGACCAGTGGTGACCGAAACAGTATAGTTATCAATTAAATAATTCTAATAGTTATTAAAATGATTGTTTTATTATATTTGTAACAAAACCAACCCTTCAATTTAATGAAAAATAATAATAATTGTAATGATCTTATTGTGGGATATAAAATTAAAAAACCAATTATTTATTAAAAGGAAATTGAATAAAAATGTAAATGAACATTTTTAACGAGACAACCACCTGTGAATAATTATTTCAATTAACAAAAAACCCATCAAAAACAACTTAGCCGAAGATGAGACCATGAAAGATCGAATCGCCAACACAAACCACCCCTAACCCGTGAATTTCATCCAAATCGTTAGAGCCGTTTGCGAGAAACCGATTGGATATATATAGTTAACGTTAGATGAACGCGAAAGTTAAGTTTTTATCCGGTCACTGCCCTATTTTGGTGCAATTGAGACCGGACTCGTTTTGATAGTGAACCAAGAGTTGAAAAAGATAAGGACCCAGTCGGGTACGATCCGACATCTTCTGAGTTAAGCACCCAGATGGCTTCTAGGTCATATAATAATTTAATATATATTCAACTCTTTAGTTCAGGCGCGCTTTCTCCTATTTTTCTAATAGTATGGTTCTTATAAATTTATTACAATGCCCATCTGTCTGATTCTTTGGGGAATCGAAAAAAAAAGTTTTAACTTTCGCGTTCATCTAACGTTAACATATAAATATTCAAAATAAAATTTATTATTGAATATCTGAACAAAATTCATCTGTTTCGATTCCCCAAAGAATCAGACACATGGGCATTGTAATAAATATATATATCGTCGCCTTAAGAGTGCAAACCTGCTAACTCACAACAAGGAAATTTTACAGGGCATAAAAAAAACCAAATTTAATATTGTTGTTATGGAAAAAACTATTTTTCACACTTTTTTCTACAACTTACGATCGTAATTTTAAGTAGCAGTTTTACTTGGACGATGCTGCATCTCTTTTTCTTTCGAACGGTATTAATATGTCATATATGATAAAAAATGGAGTTTGCAGGTTTACACTCTAAGCCGACGATATATAAGTATATATATATATACAAGAATTGCTCGTTTAATTTAATAAGATAAGATAGATACCTATTGTTGACATTAAAAATATATGCGTGTTTGTGGGTAAGCAAAATGCTGGTTAGTCAAAGAATTATTAAAATGTGAATTTAATTTATAAGAAAATAATTGTGGGTGATTTATCCCTTTATCCCGAGTTTTTTATTTATTTTAAATTTCTGAAAAATGACTTTGATTGTGATATAGAAATTTGAGTTTAAAGATTCATAAAACATATATTTTCCGAGATATTTATTTCGGAAAAAATAATTTTTTGCTTTTAATAAATACAACATTTGTTTAACACAGCCAACTGCTTTATTGGCTAAATGGAAAAGTGATGAAAGGTAGCCCAAGGATAATGAAAACCACAAATTATGTATAAAAAATTTTATTGAAGCATGATTTTCATCCTGTTAGAAACCAACGTATCAGAAGATCTTATTTCCTCTTTCAAGATTTAAAAGGGTACAAGAAAGATTGTAACGTCCTTTTTGTATCTTATAATAGTGCGTGCTTTTCTGGGGTTAGAATTTGCCAAAGACATAAACAGATAAGTTTTATTTCGGAATTTGTAGTTTTCGTAATCATTGAACTTGTTTTCACTCAATTCCCAATTGAATTCCTTCAGACTGTCTTCAAAAGAAAATAGATTAGATAAAAAAATGTGGTCCTAATGCGGGACGAATTTCAATTTATGAAGTTATGGAAATTCATCCTTTGTTAGAGACCACATTTATATTTTATTTAAGTGTTTATGTGTGGGAGTGTGTGTAAATTTATGTGAGGTCCAGATTATATTTTAATGTTTATTTTATTTTGATATATTATTATGATCTTGTTCTTTTGATTATGCAAATTTTAATTCTTATTAAAGATTCCATTTTAATATAAAAAATAATGCTTGTAGAAAATATCTTTAAGAAATTAAATAAATAGTACCTTTTTTTTACGTCCCATCTTTTAAAATATATATATTATTGTTAAATTATAAAAACAAAGATAAATTTTGATTATAAATGGTATAAAAGTATGTTAAGTGATGAATGATAAACGTCAATAATGACAACGCGAGTCAGTGCACAAACTTGTCTTGAAAAATAATAAATATTTATTTGATAAAAAAAATGTTAAGTAAATAATTTTGAAGATTATTTTCAATTTATTCTACATGGAATATTTTTTATTTTAATTTTTCCAATAATTTATTTAAAAAATGTAATTTATTTTAGTTTATCTTTCTCTCGCTAGGGAATTTCAAACAATAAAGCAAAAATTAAAAAATAAAACTTAAAACTTGTTTTAAAAAATATTTAAAGTATTTTTAATTATGTATATTATTTATATATATTTTTTCTAATTATATCTATATTAAAAATTTATTTTAAATATTATAAATTTAAACTTGTTAGTTCAATTCTATTCCGCTAGAGGGTAGGATACTTGGCGTCTTTATACTGTTTTCTTGAGTCTGTTTATGTTTATAATCTTCGAGATTTTATCCCTCGTGTTACAAATATAAATTCTGAACATATCATTTTTTTGAAGATTTATATTTTATTTACAAGATTGTGATCCTTTATTTTATCTTCAACAACTTTTAATATCAAATGGGTAAGATATTTTCATTATATATGTAATTTATTGGTTTTATTGAATATATTTTAAAAGTTAAATTTGCAAGAGACCATGTGTTTTTTTCAAGAAAAATTGTTTATTCAGTTTTTCTTTCAAATAAACTCTCACAATATTAATTTTTCACAGTTTTATAACGCTATTCAATTTAATTTTTAAAATATTTTTTCAAAATTTAATTATTTTATAGATAATGTATTCAGCCGGTTTTTTGATTTTTAGCAATATTAAGCATCTATTACTTATAATATAAATCCCAAATTCACAGAGTTCTTTGATTTATTTAATAATTAATTAATTGAAGCATGTCTTCTACTTGAAATAAGTTTCCACTTATCTTATTTCGAAGACATTGCTCAGTCTAATACAATTTTTTTTTATTAATTAACCTATATTGTATATTCGTTTGTTAATAATTATTCATAAATACGTTTTTTTTTATTTTTATTCAATAATTGTTATAAATTTGGTTTTTATTTTTTATAGGCAAATTAATAGGTTAAATTCTGAATAAAGCAATTTATTAGAACATAATTTTCATCCTCTTACAAAAACCCCTTGGGAGGATCTTTCCTTCTTCTAAGTTTAAAAGTGTTAACGAGGAATATCCTTCTCATCTACTTTAACAGTTTTTTTACTTGACTCATGTTGGAGTTTGCCATAAGCATCAATAGATAGATATTTAATGTTAAATGAAAATGACGTTGTAAATAAATTGTTTTCAAATTTGTGTTTTTCATATCCATGTGCTGCCTTTCTATTATTCACCATTGAATTCTACTAATCCATCCTTTGTAAATATTTCTGATGTAAAAACAATATATATTTTTAAAAATATCTTAACCATTTTTCATTTTGATAGATGAAAAATAAAGATTTATATGAGAATTTAACGAGGATTATTTCTATAAATTTATAGAAATAATCCTAGTTAAATTCTCTTATAGATATTTATTTTTCATCTATCAAAATGAAAAATAGTTAGGATATTTTTAAAAATATATCTTGTTTTTATATCAGAAGTATTTACTAAGTATGGATTAGTAATGAAAAACACAAATTTTAAAACAATTTATTTACATCGTCATTTTCATTTAAAGAGTTTGCCATTAACATCAAATATTCTATTGATGCTTATAGTCCAGGCAAATTACGATTTTAACAGGAAATAATTTCCAGTAAAGATTTTATTGCTGGAATACCTTTATTGGTACTCCAATAACTACGCTAAGTTTTCCTCTAAATCTATATTATGGAAATTTTTCTTCTCGCCTCAAAATGTGAAATTTTTTTTAGTTTTTCTTCACTAACTCTAAAACGGCTTATCAAATCAAAAAGATAATTTATTAGATAAATTAAAGCTCTTTAAATTACGCGTAAAACGATAACAATTTCAACTAATTTTTAGGTTAAGTAGAACCGGTACTAGAGCCTGTCAAACATTCGGGATCACTTGAATATCCCTAAAACTCTTTTTCGATTTTTCCCCATTTTAACCATGAAGGAGCTCGTTTTCGACAAAGACCACTCTATACATTTTTAAACTAGATTAAATTTGCTACAATTTAAACAAAATTTCATCTTAATTGGATAATGGTAACCCGTGCCGCAATGAGGTTGAAGTTTGCAGTTTTTCCTTCATAAAATGAAAACCACTCACCACTTAATATTTGTCTCATTCTCTAGTAAATTTTGTTGACTTGAACATTTACTTGGACCACTTTTTTTATAAAACTTATATTTATAGATATCCAGCATTTTCCATGACGCTTTTGAGGATTCTGATCAAATCCTGTCCGGAAAATGTAGGATATCTATAAATCTAAGAGTTTTGACAAAAAAGTGATCCAAGTAAATAAAACTTCCTAGAGAATGAGATAGAAATCAAGTTTCTAGGATTATTGGTTTTCATTTTATGAAGGAAAAACTGCGATTTTTTGCAAAAAACTGCAAACTTCAACCTCATTGCGGCACCGGTTACCATTATCCAATTAAGATGAAACTTTTACCAATAAAGGTATTCTAGCAATGAAATCTTTACCGGGAATTATTTCCTGTTTATACCATTTTTTCACATAATTTGCCTGGACTATTATGGCAAAATCTAACACGAGTCAATAAAAGAGTGTGTCTTCTACTGGAATTATAAATTTTATTTATTTATAACGAGACTATAGTTTCGTTATAAATAAATAAAATTTATAATTCCAGCAGAAGACACACTCTTTTTATTGTCTCCTTCAATATATAAAAATTCTGCTACTCTCGGCAGCAAAAAAGCTTTCAATTTAATAACATGAGTCAAGTAAAAAATCTGTTAAGGAAAAATTATATATATATAAATAACCACTGAGGATGAGTAAACAATCCTCGAAACATATCTGGTAAAGTAAATTGGTCAAAAGGATGAAAAATTTATATTTTAAAAGGGAGGAAGAATTTTTAAAATATTGAAGAAAAATAACTTAATATTTTTAAATTTTTATTCAATGAAAAAATATTTGCATTAGAATTTACTAATATACCATATGCTAGTTAATAAGTTTTGATTCAATCGAATCAAAACCTATTAACTAGCATTATTAGTAAATTCATTTGTAAATAAAAACTAAAATTCCAGTGGGTTGATAGAGATATCACCCAAGGTGGGATGCACCGGGTTCAATAAAACTTTAAAAACAAGACGTTTCAGCCTAAATTTTATATATATAAATTATTTCAATATATTTATTATAATTAATCATTCGATGTGAGAAAAAAAAATTGCCTGTAATATTTGTCTAATTTGTTTTTATTCTCTGTTTAGCTTTTACTCCAACACGTGGGGGCGGTCGTGGAGGTGGTGGAGGCCGAGGAGGTTTTGGAGGTCGTGGCGGTGGCGGCGGCCGAGGAGGTTTCGGAGCTCGTGGTGGAGGCGGCGGCGGCGGCCGAGGAGGATTTGGAGGTCGTGGTGGTGGAGGAGGTGGATTCAAAAGCCCTGGAGGAGGCCGAGGTCGTGGTGGCGGAGGTCGCGGAGGTGGTGGACGGGGCGGAAGAGGTAACTTCACACAAAATCAACAGATTATTAAATAAAAATTCACTTATGTTTATCTAAATATAAAAGCTTTGTTTTGTGAAGTGCTCAAAAATTCGTATTTGAGTGCTTTTGAGTCCAATTTAAGCCATGCGGGTCTGTTAAATTTATTATGGTACCCGTTATTTTGACAAAGTAAAAATTTATTTGCACGAAATTTTCTTTGGGGAGATACGGACTGGTAGAACTTTTAATTGAAAGTAATGGAAGGCAGCCTAGGGGTAGTGAGGAAAGAAAAAATTAACACATATCCAAATAAGGTGTAATTTATTGGATATGTGTTAATGTTTTCTTTCTTCACTACCCCTGGGCTGCCTTCCATTACTTTCAATTAAACGTTTATTTATTTCAAAACCCTGATAATCTTTTAAATGCTAAAAAGTAAACTAAGCACAGATTAGAACTATTTGAATACCATTAAGCCACCCCACCGATAGGTTAAATTTTAAAATAGGAAATAACATTTGTTTCATATTATATTTAGATAATTCGAGGTATAATTTTTTTGTATACAAATTTTCCGATTTGTCTACTTATATATCACATATATGATATAAATATTATAATATGTACGCAGTCAAATCAGAAAATTTGTATACAAAAAAAAATTATACCCCGAAATATTTAAAAATATATAAAACAACTGTTTTTCCCATTTTAAAATTCAACCTATCGGTGGCGTGGCCTAATGCTGGTATACAAATAGTTCTAATCTGGGTTCAGTGTATATTTTAACATTTAAAAGATTTTCAGGGTTTCGAATTAAATAAATTTTTACTTTGCTAAAATAACGGACATATATATATATCGTGGGAGTTCAAGCAAAAGTCACTAACTCCAAACAAATACTAAAATATTATTGATTCAATATTTATAATCATAATAAAAAGCATTCTCAATGAAATGTTAATATAAAACAATTATTATTATTTTTTCTAGGTGGTGCTGGAGGCATGAGAGGCGGCAAAAATGTTATAATTGAACCCCATCGTCATGAAGGTGTCTACATTGCACGTGGTAAAGAAGACGCATTAGTAACTCTTAATATGGTTCCCGGAGAAGCTGTCTACGGCGAAAAAAGAGTCACCGTTGAGGTAATTTCACTTAAAATCTATTATAAAAGATAATAAATAATGTAAAAAGTATATCAAGGTTGATAAAACTTAAAAATATTGAAATATAGATAAATTTGATTGAATTATTATTTCAATAAATAAGTTTAAAACACTATTTATTGTAATTAATAAGTTGTAGGGAAATAAGGACAATATCTTTGCAAATATTTTTTATTTTATGCCAACGTTTCGTCAACTTCGTTGACTACCTCAGGGCTCTAACAAATTAATTTCTTTGCATATTTGTCATTTTGTAAATATTCATTCTTAGCAAACACATATAGGCACAGATTGAAAATATTTCCTATTTAAATCTAAAGATAGATAAATTTGATTGAATTATTATTTCAATAAATAAGTTTAAAACACTATTTGTAATTTTCTCTGGAGAGAGACGGACTGGTAGAAATTTTAATTGAATGTAATGGAAGGCAGCCCAGAGGTAGTGAGGAAAGAAAAAATTAACACATATAAAATAAAGTGTAATTTATTGGAATCCTTCCTCCTTTCCTTTCAAACCGACGTTTCGGAGGATTTTTCCCTCCTTCTTCAGGGTTTCAAAGGGTCAATGAATGAAACAAATAAAATGTTTCCTTCTTCTCTCCACAGTAGTGTTCAAAAAACATTCTTCATTTTTAACAAAGGCATAGAAATACATTTTTTTTCCCCTTTTCTTAATTAGATCTAATTTGAAACCCTGAAGAAGGAGGGAAAAATCCTCCGAAACGTCGGTTTGAAAGGAAAGGAGGAAGGATTCCAATAAATTACACTTTATTTTATATGTGTTAATTTTTTCTTTCCTCACTACCTCTGGGCTGCCTTCCATTACATTCAATTACTATTTGTAATTAAAAAATTGTTGTAGAGAAATAAGGACAATAGCTTATGCAAGTATTTTTTATTTCTAAAGATTTAAATAGGAAATATTTTCAATCTGTGCCTATATGTGCAAAGAAATTAATTTGAGCCCTGCGGAAGTCAAAAAAGTTGACGAAACGTTGGCATAAAATAAAAAATACTTGCATAAGCTATTATCCTTATTTCCCTACAACAACTTATTAATTTAATCAATGGGCATAAATAATCAAAATAACTATTTATTGTTTTAAACTCAATAAATAGATATATATTTGTGTTTCGTTAGGAAAATTTATGAACGATCTTTTAATAATTAAATTAAGATTTCCTCTTGTGCGAGGATTTTTTTCTACATATACTACAAGATTAGCTTGTATAAATAAAAAAGAATATTTGATTATAAACGAAACACTAAATTTATACATATACGTAAAGGAGAAGAAGCATAAAAATTGTATTAATTTATATATATATACAGTATATATGTTATTTTTTATAAGATATATGTTTACTTATTTATTTCAAGGAAAACAAGAGAGCTCTTTGATTTATTCCTTATAAATAAATCATAAGAGATTGTAATCTACTAAATTAAACTTGTCATGGATCATTTTTATTACATGTAAAAAATGATAACCATTTATTATGTTCGGCCCCTCGGGAATCGAATGAATGATAAAAATTATCCCTGACAACTTTGATTTACTACACTTTCTTGTTATTTCTTTAGGTCTGCTTTTGCTATAGGCAATTTAAACTTAAATATTCCTTATAAATTGATAAACAAATCTATCTTGGTTAAAAAAACTTTTTAAACATATTTATCTTATATTTACAGACTCCTGATAGTGAAGTTAAAAAGATCGAATATAGAGTTTGGAATCCTTTCCGATCTAAATTGGCCGCAGCTATCCTTGGTGGGGTTGATAAAATATTTATGCCTCCAGGAAGCAAGGTATTATACCTAGGAGCAGCTTCAGGAACAACCGTATCACATGTCTCCGACATTGTTGGACCAGTAAGTTTATTTCTATATATCTTTCTGCAGACGCTTTCTAAAAAATAAAAACTTTGAAATGCTAGAATATATTTGAAAAGGTTGCCTGATGACAATTAGAGATGAATCCATTAATGTTTTAAGGTAGTTCTTTCACAAATGCAAAAATTCAAGAAGTTTTTGAAACTTGGAATATAAGTCATTAAAAGCATAATACACATACTGTTAAAATTTGAAGACGATTTACCACACCAAACATGAAATAATTGCAATTAAAAATGACATTTTTTTACATAGGGAAAGGGTGGGGATATGATCTTTATTTTATTTTTTTTCATTGAAGGACTTTTACCATCTTGATGAAAAACTAATATTTGTTAGAATAATATATTCGGAGTAACTTAAAAAAAAAATTGAAATTATTTACCACGTAGTTTTGATAAAAAACAAAAAAAACTATTTGGGCGATTATTTTTAGTGGAGTGGATATAAGCACAATGGCTTGGAAACGATCCGGTTAGTATGTGTGTATCTATATAGAGATTTTGTAGTGTGAGTGGATAGTCACATTAAAAAAATACCCTCAAATTTTAGTTCCGTTCATATTTATAGAGTGGTTGCTAGGCTAAAACTTTTTGTATTGTCGCTAAAGAACCTCCTTTAAGACCTATTTTAATGCATTGAAAGTCTCTCGAAGTGATGTAAAAAATATTCTTGTCACGGATTTATTTATTTAATTAATTATCAACGGCAAACGCCTTAACAAGTTGCTTGTACAAATACACAAACATCCACACCAAAATTAAACAGCGAGATACAATGGACAGGATGGCGATTTAGAATTGCTTTTTCTTTGCCTTTTAAATGATTTGATATTATTAAAAAAATTCCGTTATTCTTTTTATAATTTATTTTACTATAATTTTCAATAAACTATGAGGATGCTGTTCATCGCACTTAAGAACTTAAGATAAAACACAATATATTTTCTCTGCAGCTGTGTTATTGTTTACTTTCACTTCAGAGACAAAATATATTCTTGGAGAAAGAAGTGTCAAGTCGCGGAAAGAAAATGCAATATCTACATATCATAATCAACATAATATGAATATAATCTATATCAAATTGGCGAAAATCATGATAGGGGTGACATCTATTCGAGATATATAGAATTAATAATTCAATGTAAATTAACCTCTAATATTTATTGGCAACCACATAGGCTCTCGTTAACGGCTGTTCAAAAAATGAACAAGCGCATTTATATGGACAAAATGTTTGAAAAATAATTCAATTCACAAGTTCTTTCTTTTCTTTAAGGTAGTTGTTTCGCGACAATACTAGCAAATAGTTAATGCTAGAGTAAATAGAACATACAATAAGGATTCATAATTCATAAGCCTAATAACTTTTTGCTGTTTATGTACCGATTCTAGCCAATCCCGTGCTCGTTTGACAAATCTGGCACCATTGTAAGAGATTGAATATTTTTATATTAAAATGACAGATAAAATACATTTTAAAGATCGATTTATTTCTATAAAAATCGTTTTGTTATTTTTTAACAAATGCAATCAATGCCTACGTTAAACCTTATGAAAAAATCTAGCGCATATATCTTTCGGTGGTTAAATAAATGCGCTGTTGCCAAATTGTTTTTACTGTAAATTTTTTATACATTTTTCATTATTTGTTCATTATTATCTCAGAAACTGTGTTGTAACTATGAATCAAAATTGTCTTAAAATATGTATTGGTTATTGTTTAATGTTGGTTTAGTTTTTTATAAAAATGATAAGAAGGGTTTCTTAATTATAATTAAATATGTATGTAAATTTTCCGATTTCTCGTATAGTGCAATGTATAAGAGTCTGAAAAACTCTATTTTTGAAATTTAATATCTCCGGAACTATATTGTTCATAAATTTCGTTTTGCCACCAATCGATGCAGAACTATTTAAATAATAATCTGTCTAAATTTCAAAAAATCCTAAAAAAAACCATTTTGCGGAACAACTATCTTAATTCAATATTCATAATAATTTCCCTTTTATTTAAATGTATGTATAATTGAAATAATCTAACAATATTTTTATATTATTTTTTTAGGAGGGTCTAGTTTATGCTGTAGAATTCTCACACAGATCCGGACGTGACTTATTGAATATGGCCAAAAAACGCACCAATGTGATTCCCATTATTGAAGATGCCCGTCATCCACATAAATATAGGATGTTAGTTAGTATGGTTGATACTATATTCGCTGATGTGGCGCAACCTGACCAGGCTCGAATTGTCGCTATTAATGCGAATTACTATCTCAAGAATGGAGGACACTTTGTGATTTCCATCAAGGTAAAAATAAATACATATAATATAAAACTTGGAATGGATGTTGTACGATCTAGTTATCATCTTACATTTTGACCAAAGCAAATGGAAAAAAAGAAGTAGACGATTTTTTACTATGTTTTGATCTAATAGATCAACAATAATTTTTACCCACTGTCATTGTCTTCAATAGAAAGAGGTGAATGATTTTTTCAAAATAAATATCTCGGAAAATATCATTATTATGATGCTTATTTTTTTATTATTGGTTCAACAGCCTAGTTAGAATTTTGGTTAGGAACACATAGACATTTTTTGACTAGTAGTAGTAAATAAAATTTCATCAAAACCAGTCAAATCAATAGGAACTAAACACCTCACGCTTGTCAAAGAATAATCCCTTCATAAAATTTTTACCATAGTAATTAATACTAGTCAATTATCTTATAAAGATAAATTAAATTAAAAATATATGATTACAAGTATTTTAAAAAAATCTTACTTTTACTATAGTTGATGAAACCAAATCCATAGCTATACTACTAACATAATTGAAAAGATTTTTATAGCCTACTTGTTGATTCATAAATAGAAATGTGTTGTCCTCTGCTTGATCCAAATAAACAGTCAACCCTTCGAAACTATAGTCTCAACAAATTTATTATATATATGTAGGTATTTATATTCCGTATATATGTTTGTTTATTTGTATCAAGCGGAGGTCAACCTCGTTGATTTCTAACTGATATTAAATAATTATCCAATAATAGTATTAAATTATTCGGTTTCATCATACGCCATATTTCCAAAAATATTTTTTTTTTTTTTTTTTTTGATAGTTAAGTCGGTTAAAATATGCTATTTTTGTAGCCCTATATGTATTGGCATTTGACAGCGTAAAGGGGAAAATTTCTATTTTTTCCAAAGATTACACGAAAAATGAAAATCATATATTTTTTGTCTTTATAAGTGGACTTTTAGTTTAATCTAATAAATAAATAACCCAACAGGTCCAATCCTTCAATTGAAAAAAAAACCTCGATAGGGGTAATATCTTTTCGAGTTTTATATAATTAATGGAATGGAATAGCGAATTCACTAGACTCTAGTGGACGAAATTTATCGTGAAAACAATTGCTATTTCCCCTAAGAACAATACATTTACTTCCCCGTTCACCAGAGCGTTTGATTTTCACCAATTCTTTCACTATCATACCTTTAAGATTTATTTATTTATTTTTGTTTGTTTGTCTAGGCCTCATGTATTGACTCAACAGCACAGCCTGAGGCTGTCTTCGCAGCAGAGGTGGAGAAATTAAAAACAGATAAACTCAAGCCTCTTGAACAAATTACATTAGAGCCTTACGAGCGAGACCATGCAGTGGTAGTTGGGGTTTATAGACCTCCGCCGAAGAAATAATCATTTTATCATATAATTATTTTTAAAATTAAGGAAAAGAAAGAACTTAAATCAAATCTTATTAACGAAGTCATTTTTTTCTTCTTAAGTATACATAATTATTCTTTAATAAACAATTTAATGAGATTTGATTTAAAAAATTTTCGATTAAATATTTTTTATATACTTTGTAAGTAGCTAACTTAACGGAGAAAGCTATATTTTAATTATAATAAATATATGTTAAGAAAAACGTTAATTTTTATTATTTATCAAAACCTTAAATTCATTTAACTCATCCTCATAACAGATTTGGGTGAGCGAAGGTCCCGGGTGGTAGAATTAAAATGACTAGAGGACGAACACAATCCTTTTTTCATATAATTAAAATTATTCATGACAACTAGGATTTAGTAAACTCTTCTGTGATTTCTCTAGAAATTTAAAGTCTGCTTCGATCGGCAATTTGAAGAACTTTTTTATGTTACTAGAAAGCTATTTTTACCTTAGAAGAATGCCATTATAAAAGCAGATATGATTAATTTCTAATTGGTCAAAAATTAAGATGGTTCTTTCGAAAATGATTATAAATTATTTTATTAAATATAAGAGAGGGGCGGGTTGTATGGTAAAGTTATGTGGAAAGACACATCATTTTATTTTAATTCAAAACGGCTCATTTAGGGAGAGTGAGAGTTATTGTTTTATTATTATTTCAAGCTGGTACTACTGCCTCTTAGTAGCCTCCTCCCCCAGCACCCTCCTCCTAGACTTTAACTCGTCCAGAGAACATGCCGTGATACTATATCTATAATACAGGGAAAGCGAGGAGACGTTTGTTCGAGGGAGGCGGTAAGGGTCAATTAGCCTGAAAGTTCTTTTCTGAATTGCATCCAGGGTGGAAAGAGAATGTTTGGAAGCCGCTCTACTAGCAGCATTAAAGGCGGGGACGGATTTGTGTCTTGTAGAGATTGAGAAGCGTGAAAAATCGCTTTGACCTGAATAAGAAGCCAATTTTGTTTGCTGCAGATTTTGCCAGAGAGCAAATGTTTTTATTCCAAGATAGGACAGAGACTCACAATATGGACAGCCTGTCACACATCTTCAGAGCATTTCGCATTTCAACCAATTTTTATTTTTGCGCCTAGAAATTAGACATTAGACACAGAGTTTTGTTTGCATTAAAGTAGTTGTTCCGCCAAATGGGTTTTCTTAGGATTTTTTTGAAATTTAGACAGATTATTATTTAAATACTTCTGCATCGATTGATGTCAAAACGAAATTTATGAACAATATAGTTCAGGAGATATTAAATTTCAAAAATAGAGTTTTTCAGACTCTTATACATTGCACTATACGGGATATCGGAAAATTTACATACATATTTAATTATAATTAAGAAACCCTTCTTACCATTTTTATAAAAAACTAAACCAACATTAAACAACAGCCAATACATATTTTAAGACAATTTTGATTCATAGTTACAACACAGTTTCTGAGATAATAATGAATAAATAATGAAAAATGTATGAAAAAGAATTTACACTAAAAACAATTTGGCAACAGCGCATTTATTTAACCAGCGAAAGATGTATAAACCGCGCATGCGCTAGATTTTTTCAAAATTATAATTTTCATAAGATGTAACGTAGGCCTTGATTACATTTGTTAAAACGATTTTTATAGAAATAAATCGACCTTTAAAATGTATTTTATCTGTCATTTTAATATAAAAATATTCAATCTCTTACAATGGTGCCAGATTTGTCAAACGAGCACGGGATTGGCTAGAATCGATACAAAAACAGCAAAAAGTTTTGGCCTAATGAATTATGAATCCTTATTGTCTGTTCTATATACTCTAGCATTAACCTTTTGTTAGTATTGTATTGTCACGAAACAACTACTTTAAAGCTGACTAAATTTTGAAAGTTCATTTTTCTAAAGTGTCACGAAATATGTATTAAAGAAACAACATTGTTTCGATTATTCGGGAGTGAGAGAGTGCTATTGTCGGCATAACAGTGAGTGGGATTTGAAGTTTGGTTAATTGGGTCATTTATAAATATTAGGAAGACTGGGGGAGATTATTGAACCTTGGGGGAACTAGGGCATTTGTAGTTAAAGATGTGGATATTCCATCAAACAACCACAACTTTATTACTACGATTTGCGAAAAAAAACTTTCGAACCATTTGCAATATTTTAGTATGAAGTGTGATTGAACTTGTTTGAAAAATTTGAATTTGAATATGGAAAATAAATATATAAAATTGAAATGAATGTTTTTTCCGAGAGTTGCAGTTTTTAATTTATAAGGAAAAGCGAACCATTAGCTTGTACTCTTGGCTCATTGCAGAAACATTTCGGACGAGCGATTAACAAAACAGAGAGAAATTAACAAAAAGTCATTTAACTTAATATAGAATTTATTTTAAATCACAATATCATTGTTATATTAGGTATATAAGGTGTAAATGTACATTTTTTCAAAGTAATTTGATTAAAAAATAAAGTTTAAATTATTGAAAATAAAAATAAATTATTTCATTGCAATGAAATGATTACTATCAATGGTAGAATATACATGTCCTTCATCAACGAAAAAATTAATAATGTTCCTAAAAACAAAAAACAAATGAAATTAATTAAAAATATATTAATTTTTTTTTCTTTTTTGGCACTTACATTAGTTCAGATTTTGAAATAGAATTATTTAAAGCAGCCATTATTTTATCGACATGCATTCCTTGTGCCCCAGCTTGATCCTGGAGAAAAAGTAAATAAATATTAGTCATTGAGTGCCATTTCCCCTATGTTTATACAAGAAATTTACTCTAAGAACATTTCTAGCCTAAATTTTTTAGATATGTAAAGAAGCATTTTAATAGTGAAAATGAATCTAATAGTAAGGTTGGCTCTATCCTTGTAAAAACATTAAATACTAAAGGCTAAATGGTTACAATGTGCAATTTTCTTTCTTAAATTAAATTCTGAAGCTGAAGGTGTGGAGTTTAAATAACATGAGCTTGTAAATATCTATTTTATTTTTGTAAGAGGCGGCCCGCTCCTCGGAGGCCAAATAAACCAAATAGAAAACATTTATTTTTTATTTTCGTGGGAATTTAAGGGTTGCATACTTCATGAAATGTTATTTATACCCCGCGTTCCCGGGATTAATAAGTTACTAATTTAGTCGTGATGTTGAAAAATATTGTATGCAAATTTATTTGTATATAATTTAATTGATATTACATATATGAATGCTTAAACAAATCGATTAACTCCACAAAACAAAAAATGAAGAAATGCGATGAAATAATGTATATTATTTATTATTCAATGGTCAAAAAATTTTGGCATTTAGTGGCGTTAATACTTATTATTAGAGGAATTTGTTTTGAATGTATGTATACAGTTAGGAGTCAATCAAGTGTTTTGACATTAAAATTTAATAAAATTCAGAAGGTGAAATTAATCGATTTGGAAAGTGATGCTTTCATATATAACTATATTATAATTAGATTTTACTTTTTTGTAATTAATTAAATTAATTAACTATATTATAATTAGATTTTACATTATAGCCGTATAGAAATAATTTTTAAACGATACTTACTGTAAGGATTTTTAATACTTTAGATTTTGAGGGTCCAAATCCCATTGAGTTATGATTTTCTTCAGCTTGATGAGAATTGGTTGAAAAATTTGTTTCCATTGGCTAAAAAAACAAGAAATATTAGTTTTTTAATTACAAAATTTTCAATTATAAACGTGTATTTATTTGATTATTTGTAAAGCTTTAGATTTTATTTAAAAAATAAACATTCATACTGCGCTTAATCCAAGTTTTCTTTAATAATTAGAGAGCCACGAAATTCGTTTTATTTATAAAATCTTTTCAAAATGTTTATCCTTATATATACGAGTGTGATTTGCTTTTAGAATTTTTGCATCTGGCTTGGATTTAAATTAATGATTGTACAAATTGGACTAAGCAAAAATTAAAAATCAATATGTAAAATTCATTATTTTAAGTTTAAAATTTATTATTTTTTTAAAAAATTCTAATATAATCTTAAAAATAAAAAATAATAATACTTCATCTTTGGCCATGGTCTCTGATAATTTATTATGCCATGTTTTTAATATATGGAAGACGACTTCTTCATAGGAATCTAATGGAACTATTTTAAATATAATTAAGCCATTTTGATTTTCAATATTTCGTCCAAGGCCAACAATTCTACAGTATGTATTCTCCACGATGTTCACATTTGCAGATTCTGATTCCTAAAAATAATAAAGAAAAAAAACTTAGTTAAACTAATCAAATAATGAAGTTTTTTTATCTATCTACATATATTGTTTTCTCTAAAATATTTTTTCTCAACGGGTGTCATAATTTTTTTAGAGAGAGCCACAGAAAATCAAAATCAACATGCGGGATCAATTCAGTTTTCAGGGGGGGGGGGGGTGAAAAGGGTATTAAAAAAGCAAATATCAATGCATCCTATATAAAACAAGACTATTTCTGACTAGTTCTATATTGATAGGAATCACTTGTCGATTGTGAGACAACCAGGTTTTAAGGTGGGCCGGAATGTCCCTACCTATGTGATTCATCAATTAAAAAACTTTATTTTAATTTTCCATTAAGGTAGTTCTTTCACAAATGCAAGAAGTCTTAGAAACTTGGAATATAAGTCATTAAAAGTATAATAAACACATTGTTAAAACTTGAAGACGATTTACCACACCAAACATGAAATAATTGCAATTAAAAATGAATTTTTTTACATATGGTAGATTGGGAAAGGGTGGGAAAATGATCATTATTTTCTTTTTTCTTTGAAGGACTTTCACCATCTTGATGAAAAACTAATATTTGTTAGAATAATATATTCGGAGTAACTTAAAAAAAAATTGAAATTATTTACCTGATGATAAAAAATAAAAAAAACATATTTGGGCGATTATATTTAGTGGAGGGGATATAAGATCAATGGTTTGGAAACGATCCATTTATAAAGAGAATATAGTAATGTAAAAAGTACAGTCAAGTTAAAAACATAACCTAAAATTTTAGCACCGTTAATATTTATAGAGTAGTTACGAGGCTAAAACTTTTTGTGTGGATTGTCGCGAAAGAACCTCCTTAAATGGTGCGAGCAGATGAAGAACGACCTATCAGCAAGAGACCAGAAGCAAAATAGGAAGAAGACCAGGGCAAAGATGGATGGACAATGTAACCAGAGATTTTGAGGAGTTGGGAGCGCGAAGAAATTGAAACTGAATGTCGCGGGACAGAACAAAATGGGGCATTATAGAGGAGGCTAAACCATTTGAAATGTTGTTCGGGGACAGGAAGTAAAGTAAGTGTTTTAATTTGATGGGACAGTAAAGAAGACTATGGTCAAAAAAAGATGAGAACCACAAAGGAATGAAGATCTATTTGGGAAAATTAAATTCATCCTAAACCTAGATTAGCTCAGTTGATTAGATCGAGCTTCGATCGTACGGTAGTGAGTTTTTTACCAAATTTTGTGTACGCTATAGCTCAAAAACCAGTGAGTATCTAAACAGAATTTCATATTTATTTTGTATAGTGAGATTAAGAATTGATTAGATCTCGGTTAAAAAAGGACCCAAAATAGAGGCGTTCAAAAGCAGAGTAGACCAACCCACAAATCTTATTTTCGCTGATAAACCTCTATAATCAAGTAGGTTTTGATAAAACTAAATAGAGAGAGTGGTCCAAACTTAGTTTTTAAACGTCCTTCTAAAATAGAGCACAGGGGCCAGTTTTGCCTCTAACCTTTACCTCTATTTTGCTGGATTTCTCATAAGAAACCAAAAGTGGGATGGTCCACTCTGCTTTTGAACGCCTCAATTAGGGGTTATTAAATCATTTAAATTATAGAATTTTTAAACCAAAAAAGTTGAAATTTGCTATGAAAGATCCTATATTGAAAAGATGTGAATTTTTCTTTTAGAGGCCGCAATGGGAGTTTCCAAAAAAGAAACAAGATGAACATATAAGCCCTACCAGGATCAGTGAACCGGAGTAATCAAGCAAATCATCCCCTTTTCATAATTCGAAATTTTAAACAACAAAAATCCACAGGAATTATTTAACGGATTACATATAGTGGTGTTTCACAAAGTGGAAATAAAATTTAAAAAAAATTAAAAAATCTTTTAAATTATTTTGGAGATTTTTTAATTTTATTTCCACTTTGTGAAACAGCACTATAATCCGTTAAATAATTCCTGTGTTTAATATGTTTCACTATAAACCAACCCTAAACTTTAACAAAAATTCAATTAACAAAAGATCTGATATTGTTTTTTCTAAGATTTATCAAGAATTTTTAGTAAAAATTTATTTTTCTTAAATTTTTTATTTTTATATAAGGTCTCATCTCCAAGATCAGTAGCATTGTCTATTTTTCAAAAATATGTTTATGTTTTTATGTAGTTGCATCGAAATTGACCAAGAAAATCTGGGAAGACATAAGGAATTCCGCTATCTAGGAAGTAAAATCACATGGGATGAGAAGAATCAAAAAGAAATTGCCGAAGCTAAAATGAGGTTTAATTCAAAACAAAAACTATTATTCTCCTCCTCAATCAGCTTAGAAAACAGGAAGATGCTATTGAAGACATATGTATGGAGCATAACCATGTACGGGTGTGAAACCTGGACAATTGGAAAACCGGAGAGAAAGAGGCTGGAGGCTTTCGAAATGTGGTGCTACAGAAGAATGATGAATATCAAATGGATGGATAAAATTACAAATGAAGAAGTTCTTGGAAGAATCGGAGAAAGAAGAACCTTGTGGAAGAGTCTAAGAGAAGAGGTTAGATGATGGGGCACACTGTGAGACACGGGGGACTGCTTAGGGATATCTTGGAGGGGGAGGTGGGATTAGAGCCCTGAATTAAAATATTTCGAACAAATAATTAGGGATATGGAATGCAAGACATTTAGAGAGGTCAAAGACTGGCATGGGTCAGAGCCGAGTGGAGACAGGTGGTTGTGTCAAACCAGTCTTAGGACTGTGTACTCAATGATGATGATGATTTGCTTCATTATTCTTTTATAGAGGAACTAATTTTCCAATTTTTCATTGCTAAAGGGAGAATTTGTCTCGAAATGTTTGACAATTTAATAAACGTTTTATGATTGTTTTTTATAAAGAACTGTTGTCACTTAATATAAATAAATACAAATTAAAAGGGAGGTAGATAAGGTTCCTCTTAATAGCTTTCTAACTCAATAAAAAAATTCCCAAATTTGACGAGAGCTTAAGAGTCTTTAAAAGCTTTTTTCTTTTTCTTTGAAATTATAACTAGAAAATTGACATCGTTTGAGATAGATTTATTATTAAAAACAAGAAAAATACTAACGCTGTTTTCTTCTAGCCATGAGACTGCTTTGATTGTTCCAGTATCATCTTCGATTGTATAGGTTATTTTAATAGAAGATTTTTCAATCTCTCTCACGATTCCCACAATTATGATCTGAAGAAAAAAATATGGTTTTTTAATAAAATTAGAGTTCTTTTTTTAATTAAATAATTTTTTTATTATATTATAGGTTTTCGTTCAAATAGAAAAAAAAAGTCAAATAAATTGTAAGTAGAGATAGCAACTTTAAAATAAATATATATTTGAAATTCATTTGTGTTTTAAATAGATGAGGCCAAAAATTATTTATGTGTGTGTTCAATTTTCAATAACATTGCTGCAAGTATTTTGTATTTCAAAAACATGATTTCAAGTATTTAAAGGGTTAGAGTGGTTACATTACAAAACAAGTAATTTGTGGGCGTTCAAAAATTTTGAAATTGAAAAATAAGGGACAAACTAATAGACTGATATTACATATATAATAAATATAATCATGTCATATAATGTAATATATATTATAATGTCCGTAAAAAAAAATTGAATTTTATTTTTTAAATATATATTTTTGAGCATAGTAATGATTATTAATTAATTAATTTCATTTTAAAGATCATTCATTAACTAAATTTTGTACTTAAATGAATTAAAGTTTTTTCATGTAAAACGGATGTAAAAAAATACAGAACTTATATGAAAACAATTAAAAATATGTATTGCGTTTTTTACTGGTATAATATATAAATGATCAATTATAATAACAGTATATAAGAAAGGAAAATACTCATTAATGCTATAAAATTAATGTAAAATTATAATCTAGTATTCAATAAGATATATAGTTAAGATTGTAAGTTAACTTACAATATTGTTTGATGAGCCAGTAATTTGATCACCTCGACTGATAACTTCTTTAATATTATAATGTCCAATGGTACTATCTTCAGTTTTCGGCTGAAAAAATTTAAATTTTTATATTGAAATCATAATAAAAAAAATAATTTCAAGTTTAATTAAAAAAAAAAAAAAACGTGCACTTTAAGTGAACACAAGGTAAAGAAAAATAAATGAAGGGAAACTACCTAAATTAGACATTTTTAGTGAGATATTCTTATCAAAATTGAAGTTTCGACACCTAATTACGTTTAAGTCAGTGGTTTCCAAAGTGTGTGGGGCAGTTTTTAATCTAAGTACAACTTTTAAGAATAATGTACGCGTTTTTTATGTATACTACTCTGAAAAAAAATCTCTCCCTTGATGCCTTTCTAGTGCCAAAATACTTTGAAGAGTGTTTGAGCTAAAAATGAGAGGTAGACATGTTTCTAATCTTTATCATTGATAAGAATAGAAAAGAAACAAACTTGTTTTTGTAATGATATATTGATACATGAAGAAGTTGGAACAAACAGCCTCTGTAGCCCGGGGTGGCCTGTGGACCCTTGAATCGTGAAGAAAATAAATTTCAGGGATTGGGTCAGGGTTAAAGCTATCTCTTTGTGAGTCTTGAAAGATTTAAAGTAGTTGTTTCACTGTATGAGTTTTCTTAGGATTTTTTTTTGAAATTTAGAAAGATTATTATTTAAATAATTCTGGATCGACTGGTGGCAAAACGAAATTTATGAACAATATAGTTCCGGAGATATTAAATTCCAAAGATAGAGTTTCTCAGACTCTTATACATTGCACTATACCACTATAGAGGATATCGGAAAGTTTACATACATATTTAATTATAATTAAGAAACTCTTCTTATCATTGTTATAAAAAACTAAACCAATCCTAGTAGCACAATGTTTCAAACTATATAGGAACTATATAGTTTGAAACATTGTGCTACTAGGGAACATTAAACATTAACTAATAGATTTAAGAAAATTTTAATTCATAGTTACAACACAGTTTCTGAGATAATAATGAATAAATAATTAAAAATGTATAATGAAAAATTTACACTAAAAACAAGCTGGCAACAACGCATGTATTTAACCTAAAAATTGTGTTAACTCTAATACTTTTTGACGTTTTTCGCTTCAGCCATTGTCATCAACAGCTTTCAATCGCTTATTAAGAACTTTTTGTTTTATAAATCACCTTTTATAATGTACTTTATCTGAAATTTCTATGATAAAATATATACAAGCTAAGACAGTGTTGCCAGATTTGTCAAACGAGCACGGGATTGGCTAGTAGTTGTACATAAACAGCAAAAAGTTTTGAGGTTATGAATTATGAATCCTTATTCTCTGTTCTATATACTCTAGGATTAATTTTTTGCTAGTATTGTCGGGAAACAACACCTTAAGGTTATATGTAGCCGGAAAGACGAACGGGGGAAGAGAGTTCCAACATCTAGAAGTTATAGTAAACGAATTGGCGAATGCGTTTTTTTGGTTAGTATCTAATTTGTGTGTTGAATTTTAGAAAACCCTATATTTCGCGCAAATGAGGCTTTTGGAAGGACTAGTGATTTTATCTCGTCAGAACAAACGCCATCGTAGTATATATAAAAAAGGGAAAGGGAGGAGGCAGTTCTACGATGGGCCAGGAAGTCCGGTGCGGTAGTTTTGCTGGATCTCCTATCAGACTGATAGTTCGCCTTTGCTCCCGCCATGTTTATTTGCATCAAGTAGAGGATAACCGATGGGTGAACCGCGATTAGAATTAGGTGTACACCGTCTTTGCAATTACTTTGGAATAATGGATAATCTATTGTCTTCTACTTGGAAATGAAAGTGGAAGTAGCTGTACACAATTTTAGGTCGCGGTTCACCCCTCGAAGATAACCTTAGTGATTAGCCCTTATAAATTCTTAGTAAGGTTAATTTTTGGCGAAAAGATAGTCGCTAGAGACGTTAGAAACTTTGTAAATTCAAAAATAAATTGCTTTTATTTTAATTATTTTATTTAATAATATATATCATGTTCCATGTTGAGGTCAAGGTAGGAGTAGAGGTAGCAACTTTGGATCTCCACTGGTCCTCACTAATATCAGGGTACGTGGGTTGTAGGCGCACATAACCGAGTGGCACTTGTATCAAGACCGTCCATGCGTGGTGAAGAACCACATCCTTCACGAGGTGACCCTGTTTTTTAACAAAACAAGGCGGATCTTGACTGGAAAGCCAATAAACATTCCTGTAACAGGGCAGCAGTACCTGCCAGCACCGGACTAAGGCGCAAGGAGATTGACTGCAGACCGGCTTATGATCGGATTAATACAAGATTGGCTGTATCAGATCAGCTTTAATGGTTGGATTACTGCGGTGTAGAAAAGAGCGGGACCTTACTACACTACCTATATCCCATTAACATCAGTCTGTAGAATACTACACACCGATCACGACGCCTTTTTTTGAGGCATACGACTTTTGGAAGAAGAAGAGATATCATGTTCCAAGATTTAAGGAAATTATTTACTAAAATACGCTGTTATAAAAGTTGTGGTGGGGGGGGGAGGTTGGGAGAGACTTTTTATGAAAGAAAAGGCCCAGGGATAAATAAAGTTTAGAAACCACTTGATTAAGTCTATTTAATTATTACTCCTCTTGGAATGACTTTGAAAGGTTTTGAAAATGACTTTACACTAAAGTGTTGAAACGTTGTGAACTGTCAATATAAATGTCCCTTCTAGGGAATTTAAGGCAAAACTTCTCTTGTGATAAAACAACTCAATCACCGAAGCATTAAATCTACAAAAAAATAATAATGAACATTTACCTTGTCTGCTCCTGATGGTGTTTGAAATTGACTCGGGGAATTCAAATATCCACCCCCTTGATTCATTTCTTAATATTTCATTTGAAACAAAATTACATTTCATTAAAAAAACGTTTAATTGTATTAAATAAAAATAAAATAAATCGATTTACCATCTCCTTGGTCCCACATTTTGAATATTATCAATTGATTGGATTAATATTATTAATATATTTTTGTATTACCGATCTGAAACAACTTGAATAATTTATTTTTTAATTAAAATCATACAAGAATGAAAAATTCTAGTATGGAGTTTTGTTTGACTTGGCTAAAGAAGTAAGGATAAGAGCAATTGGCGGGAAATGAAGGTAAAGTAAACTTCGCAGCATATTTTAGAAAGCACCCATTGGAATTAGCCAATCAGAAGCAAGTAGGCTTGGACCAGTCCCGGTTATTTCAAGCTAATTGAATAAATAATTCTACTTGCTATTTAAGAAAAAAATATCCGACTTGCTATTTAAGAAAAAAATATCTGAAATTTTTTAAGTTTGTTAAAAGCAGGGCTGAGGAGTCGGTAAAAAAACACTCGACTTTGAATCCTATTCCGGCAAAATTAAATACTAAAAAAGTCATTAAAATATTTAAGTTTTTAACATTAAGTATATAATTAGGGTGGATATTAGGATCTTGGATTTGAGAAAATAATTAAAAGCTAAATTTCCAAAAGTTGCAACACGTTTCGTCGTATATTTTTCGACTTCTTCAGGCAATTTTTGGGATCAGATTTTTTTGATGCCAGATTCACACTTTAAATGAACAATTTTGTTTGAAGTTTTTATTTATTTTGTTTGAAATCTTTTGTATTAAGTTTGTTCAAGCCTTGTCAATGAAGGGATAAGTCTTATGTCATTTCAAAATCTAGTCTAATGGTCTGTATCAGCGCTGTAACTATAGCTTTTTTAGGGCCCCTATATTTTGTGGGAAAAAGTAATTATAGTTCAAATGGAAATTTTTGTAAAAAATTTGTTTTAAAATCTCGAATATAATTTTTGTAAAACAAGTTTGTAAAGAAAATCCACAATTAACAATTTCGTTTTAGGGCCCCCTAGATCCCTGGGCCCTGTGCGAGTGCACCTGTTGCACCTGCCTAATTACGGCGCTGCTCTGTACATATCTATTAACGAGAAAGCTGATCTCAAAAATTGCCTGAAGAAGTCGAAAAATATACGACAAAACGTGTTGCAACTTTTGGAAATTTAGCTTTTAATTATTTTCTCAAGTCCATGCAAGATCCCAATATCAGCCTAATTATTTTCAAAGATGGACGATAACAACCCAATAATTAAGAATATAACTATTAAAAATAATATGTAGATAAATATATATATAATTCATGCTCACAACAAGTAAAATAATCTGAGTTTGAGAATCGAAATAAAAGTAAAACGCAGCCAGACATGCCCCATCCCTACCAAGCTTCAATAGGAAAAGGAATATATCTGACCAAAAAACATAAATGTGAAAAAGGGTGCAAACGGCTTCGCCGACAAAAGACATGAAATCTAAGCGGGTACCAAGTTCCATATATAGCAGTTGCTTAAATCATATAGCTATATAGGAAAATGGACAACGATCTTCAATTGATTTAAAAGAAAATTTGTTACGTTCTTTGAAATTAAATTTATAATTTAGGAATTTTTATATCCAACTAAATTATTTGTAGTATTAAATAGAACAAATAGCAAACCTAAATTTTAAGCTTGTATTAAATATCATCACGTTAAACGTAATTTATTGACTATTATAACTTATAAAGAACGTAACAAATTTTCTTTTAAATCAATTGAAGAACGTTGTTCATCCCTATAGCTATGATTTAAGCAACTGCTATGGAACTTGATACCCGTTTAGATTTCAAAACTCTTTTGACGCCAAAGCCGTTTTCACATTTATGTTTTTGGTCAGATATATGATTAATTTTTGAAAAAGTTTTATCCTTTAATTTATCTAAATAATTACATTTTAACATTTATATTAATAATGATTAAATATTTTTCATAAAATTTCTGTTAAAAACCCGGTCGGTTTTTCAATTTTCTCCTTTTATTAATGTGCCAAGCTTTAACAGTATGCCAAATTTCAGAATTCTAGCTTGATTGTATTTTCACTACTTATATGTTAATTAAGCCTATAATCGATTTCACCCCTTCAGTTTAGGTCCTGAAAAAGGGAAAGTTTAACTTTTTCGATTTTTTCCTTTAATTGTAGCCCAAACTCTAACAGTATGCCAAATTTCAGCATTATAGGACAAGAGGAAGTACTTTAGGTTTTTGATGTCAGTCAGTGTTAAAAATGGCACTTTTCAGACATTAATAACTCAAGAACTATAATAGGTTTATTCATGAAATTTGAGATTCTAGGTGTTCTAGCGGGTCTTATTAGGCATGCAAAATTTCAAGTGTGTAAGTCTAATAGTTTTTGAGTTATGGAGGGGTCGAAAGTAGCTTGAAATGGTTCATGTAAATATACACATGGCCGTTGCGTGGTCGTTTTTCCGAACTTGGCTGACACATTGCCAAAAATCCAGCCATTCTAAAATTCTTTTTTTCACGACGTTGCTAGCTCTTATACTATTAAAAATGAAATTGGGATTATCTTACCGTGAGACTGTCGGGGAACAATTCAGATGTCCCGGTTTTAGTAATATGGTCTTTGATGGTCAGATGGTCACCCTGATTTAGTGTTTAGTTGTTTGTTTATTGTTTTTAAACTGTCATAAAGAGAACAGTTTACCATTAAATATTGATATTAAATCAAATAAATATTGTATTTAATAATAATGAAAACTCATAGGAAATCGGATACGAAAGAGAAAAAGATTGAATCCGATTCAGAGGAGAGTACAAAGAGTAGCATTGATTTAAATGAAGAAGTTTACCCTTTAACACATTATATTGATAATCGTACCGAATTATTAAATCAAGTTTTTACCGTAATAAAGAAGAAACAACTTAAATCAATGCTTCCGGCAGTTTTAAAAAATATTTCCTTAGATGAAATTAAATCCTTATGTCTTGAACAACTACTTGGTATGTCAAAAAAGAGGATTTTAGCAGTATTGAATGATAAACAAATGGATTCCTCGAGTTCCGAATCGGATCATGAGGAACCCCGTGTTGCTGAAGATCAGGATACATTAGAAATTGGCATTCAACCCGAAAGAGATGGATGATATCTTAGAAGAAAAGGATAAACCTGCATCGAAAGGATATCAAGGAAAAAATCTTTTAGATATTTTAGAATTGGAAATGCGTGCACGAGCAATCAGAGCTTTATTAAAACAACAAGAACAAATGACCGGAGAGAAGAAAGTCATCAATGTTAAAATGAATAATGTTGAAGAAACAAGAACAATACAAGGAAAAAGAAAATGGGATTCAGAGTCTTTTCCAATTAATTTATATAAAAATAAAGAAAGAGGTGACGATGAGCCAAAGGAGAAAATTACAAATCAAAAGAAGATCATTAAAAATAATAATATTGAACATGTAGTTAGGACGAGTAAAGTTTTTGGAAAAATTAGAAGGAAAATGATAATTACTTCAAAAACAAATAAATTAATTACAACCAAAATTTGTACAAAATCTGAGAAACAATAAAATTATATACATAATTTGTTAAGAAAAATTGAGAAAATTAATTTTTCTGACTATGTTTTATCCTTTTGAATAGGTACTTATTTATTTTTTTTTTATTAAACAACATTATTTATTTATTATTACGGGGACGTTTTAACCCTTACATTTGTCTCAAAAACAAATTATCAGTCTAGATTTTTAACAGCTTATAAAGTATAATACCTTTAAAAATTTATTTTCATATCTAATTCAAAACTTTTTTTTATTTTGCATGAAAACAATCACCAGAATTTACTTATCTATACCCCTTAGTTTTTCTTTTTTGTTTAAAATGACTTTAAACTCAAACTACTTTTTCAAACCATATACATATATCATCGTTTTATTTTTATTCTATTAATTTTTTTACTTGAAACATTTTTACCCAGCTGAAATTTTTAAGCTTATGACAATTTCCACGATGTCCCAGTATGACAATAAATAAATTTTTAAATAAAAAAATCTAATCTGTGTCTTATTGTCTTATATTTAATAAAAAAGAAAAATAACCTATTTAAAAGAAAAAACATAGTCGAAAAATAAATATTTAAAAAATACTCAATATCCTATCTGATAGATTTTTTTATTAAGGAAAAAGAAGAGAAGGACCAATTTGGTTTGTTATAATTTTAATAGAAATATTAATTTATATATTCAAACTTCTGCCTTGAGAAAGAGCTCAATAGGTCAGCAATCTCTGGATTAAATTAACATACCGAAATATTGGCTCTTCCACCCCCCCCCCCCCCAAATATACTTTTGTGATAAAAAAATATTTTTTTAGTATGTTCAATTTATAATTAAAATTATATTTTTCTGAGAGAAGATGTAGGTAGATGTTTTTAATCTATAAGGAGAAAATGAAAAATAGTTTGTTTTCTGTTTAATTGAAATATTTGTGATTTTTTCAAGTTAATTAATTAATATATTTGTAATAGATAAATAAATAAAATTTTAATATTGCCATTATTCATGTATTCATAATTATAAATTATAATATTGATAATACAAGTAAAGTTTTTGTAAAACTTCAAAATCATTAAATTATTGGGATCCGAAATTTGTACATCAAAATAAACAATAATTCAATAAAATATTTTGATATAGAAATATGTATTTATTTTATTTCATAAACTAATTTTTATTTTTCAAAGCATATTTTGTCAAGAGAGCAGATGTTTTTGCTTTAGCAATCTCGTGATCAATGCATTCCATTTCCTCTAAAGACTTAAGGACGTTCCAAAGAAAATCTATTTTCTTACAATCCTTTTAAAACTTTGAATACATATATTTATAAGTGTCCTTTATAGTTTATACGTATTAATTTTTTCTATAGTCCAAAAATCTTAATGCAGAACTTCCAGCGACGTTGTCAAGTCGCCATCCCTCGTCATGTCATTAGCCGGATACTGACTGAACATTTTCCTCGCGAGGCCAGCCCCTAGAGGCAAATGCCTGGTCGGTCAGTACGTGGCTTGCCCAAGGCAAAAGTGCCCGTTGCCTCGCCTGAGACCTCCTCGGCCCGATCCATCCGTTGTCGGTTTTTGTGAATGCTCAAAGACGCCACAGTTTGTTTGCCCGGTTCACTCAGGACGGAAGTGTTTTGCCTTTCGCGCGGTCTCATGGTTCAAGTTCAACTGAGCGCTCGATGGCCTCAGCCTAATTATGGATCGGCCTAGCCGCGCGAGGAAGCCTCGATTAGCGTAGAATTGTACAGAGGCTGCCTCGTGAGGCAAAAGGGTCCGCGGCAAACGCCAGAGGCAGCCTCGCGAAGCTGCTCGCTCAGTCAGTATCCGGCTAATAGAGAAAAAATGAAAATGAACTTTTAACATTTTTCATAACTAAACGAATACCACTTGTTACAATTATTTTAACAGAAATCTTCAGTTAATGATTCTCCGTTTTTTAAAACAAGTGTAAGAAAATTACGATTGTTATTTAATGAAACAGTCGCTTTAACATCAATCTGGATAGGGTTCGCATGATAAATATGCAAATTTCAATGGTCAATATTTATAAATTTAGTGCTGCAAGGATTATTGAAAAAAATGTATACGTATAAAGGACACTTATAAATATGTGTATTCAAAGTTTTAAAAGGATTGTAAGAAAATCGATTTTCTTTGGAACTTCCTTAATAAATAAATAAAGTTTCATTATAATCAACTTATTATTATCATTTCCGTCCATAATTTGTATTAATTTGAAAGTTTATAATAGGAAAATAAGGACAAGTTTTTATGTGTGACTTTTTTTATTTATTGGGGCTTTGAGTAATTGTTTTATTTAAAAAGTGGGCGTTAGGCCAAATAAGTTTGGGAACCTATGTTATAAAGTCTTCTCAATTATTTATTTTCTCTAACAAACCTAATTTTATCATTGGTTTCAAATTTACCATTTGTTTTTTACTGAAAATTCACGATCTATCAAATTTTTAAAATTTGAGAAATGATTCTGAATTAGTTGAAGGTTAACCATGCAGGATGTTAAGTTTGAAAAAATATATTATACTACAATTAAGAGCTAAAATAAAAGAGATTAAGCTGGAAATTTTATATAAAATAAATAATATTAGGCTGAAAGAAAAAATACCCCGAATTATGAGCTAAGTATGAAAAAAAAGCCGCACATATTTCAGCAAAGGGGCGCAGGTTCACGACCCCTGATCTAGATCATAGTTTCAATTCCTCTCAATTTCCACATCTATTCATTCCAATTAGCTAAGCACTAATGTGGAAAACTCGGAAAATAGAAATCATTCAAATCCAATCTTTTAAGTGCCATATCAGGTCTCCCTGACGCTTTGGCTCCTCTCCACATATACCTGTGCTGAGTGTGTTTAGTTGTTTTACACAGATATACGGGACCTACTTTTTAACGCCGGTTCCGAACGGCTAGTTTGGAGAGGTTACTAGGCAATTATACTCTTGGTAGGTTGCCATTGCTTTCCAAGAGGAGGAGACTGCAAATATCTGATCTGCCGAGACTCAGTCTCGAAACAGCACCCTTCAAGTCAGCGATCCAATACAGCGACCAATTAAAAATTTGAAAACAATAGTCAACCGATGTTTCAACTTTTCCAGAGTTGAAATTTCAAGAGTTTAAACTTGAATATTGTCAATTTTTTTTTTAAGGGCCTCCACATATCCCCTTATAGCCAGAGTTGTAGTGGCAAAATTTTCAGTGTGGGAACGCTAAACTACCGAATCTTAATCTAAGTAAACTATTAGAATATTGAAATTCGGGTAGGTACGGTGCATGGGTGCCAAGGGCGGATCCAGGAATTTTTCTGGGGGGGGGGATACGCCCCCCCCCCCACACACATACCTATATAGAACTTTATTTTCAATTTTAAAATTTTTTTTAAAAAAATAAATGTTTTTTTTTTTTACAAATTTTTTTTGCCAGGCACGGGCCTCTATGAGGGGGGGGGGGGGGGCGGTCGCCCCCCTGGATCCGCCCTTGATGGGTGCTGATGCCTCAAATCAATATATGAGGCACTCACACATTTTTTAAGATATTATTTTATTTACTTGCGTAAGTGATTTTAATTTTATTTGTTATTATTATTATTATTATTATTATTTTACTGAATGAAACCAGTGTGGGAACGCCGTTCCCACGCGTTCCCGCTCCACTACACCCCTGCTTATAGCCCACCGATCCTCCCATTCAAGATCCGGAAGAGTGGCCCAGAGGGTGTGGCAACAGCAGAATGGTGTAAGAAATTAGTATTGTGTCTAAAAAAATGTCTCTGGGAATCATAATTACTGGGGAGATTAAAATAGACACAAAACAAACAATTATGCTATTCAAAAATAAAAAAATGATCAAACATGAAATCATATTGATCCTGAAATTTGTTCCAATTTGATGTAAATGCCTGTGGTCCAAATGACCACGGAGTCGAGGCGACCTTTAAATTGTATTAAACAATAAATGGCAATAGTTATCTATTTCCCGGGTAACTGGGGATATTTGGCGGGATTTTTCATGGAAAAGCGGGAATTCTTCATGATTTGGGGGATTTTTAAGATTTGTTGGCAGCACTGTACTTTAGATGTTAATGTTCAAAAACTAAATCTTTTTTAGATTGACGTTTTGATATTTTTAATCTATGATTGACGTTTTATTATTTAAGATTTATATTACTATTTTTATATTTTACAAATATAAATGACATAATATGGATATTACTAAAGAGGAACAAACTTATAAAATACATCATGGTAAATTATAATCTTAAGATAAATTTACATTTCATCCAAAAAAATATTGGTTTATTCTATTCTATTCTAAATCTTTCATTCAAATGCGTCGTTTCAACTTTATCTTGCAAGTAATTACTCTGGAGATAGGAGTATAAGTATCCTAAGTGATCTATAGGAGCGCTCTGATGGCTATAAAGAATTATGATTCTCAAACTAAAAACCCTTTAATTTTAAGAATCATTAGTAATTAACCTAATTCATATTATATTAAACGAGCAAAAATTGTATATATATATCCGGTTGGGTTCTCGAAAACGGCTTTAACTATTAGGATGAAATTCATGGGTTAGGAGGGTTTTGTGTTGGACATTCGATCTGTCACGGTCTCATCTTCGGCTAAGTTATTTTTGATGGGTTTTTTGTTAATTGAAATAATTATTCACAGGTGGTTGTCTCGATAAAAATGTTTATTTACATTTTTATTCAATTTCCTTTTAATAAATAATTGGTTGTTTAATTTTATATCCCACAATAAGATTATTATAATTATTATTATATATTAAAAGTTGGGCAATTTAATTGATTGATTGGATGGGGGAGAGAGGAATTGGAGATTGAGATATGGAATTTGAATAATTATCGGAAAAGAGGTTTTTTCTTTAATTAGTTTTTTCCTCTTATTAAAAACAAGGACTATAAAAGATGATCAAGGACACTCGATGGTGGAGAAGTAATCTCCGGAGTCGAGGCTAAAATATAATGTATACATTAATTAATGTAAAAAAATTGGTTTAATAAAATTTATAAAAAAAAAAAATTTAATTGATTAAAAATTGAGTTTTAAATCCCACAAATATTAATTTGACAATTTAATTGATGAACTCAAAAATAGTTATTTAATTAAAAAAAATAATTATACCGTATTTATATACCTATATATACCTAATCTGTGGGCCACTGAAGGCTAGAAATGCAAAAACTGAGTGCGTGGGCGGGGGTGGTGTAGATGTGGGGGTTCAGGAGGTGAGTTGCAGTGGTGGGGGTGAGGGGGGTTCGGGGATTAATATATAGCTATTAACTGAAGCAAAAAGTTACCGAGCATCGCTCGGTGGCCAGGTTCTATAGATTAACCAACAAAATCGAACACGCCGGTTTATTTGGGTTAAAGCCCATATGGGAATCTCTGATAACGAAAGTGTGGATCTATTAGCCAAGGAAAGCATACTGAACACTAGATCTATACTGATCAAGGAAATAACTTTATTAGATGCCGTCACTTGGCTCAAAGCAACAATTCGGGAAAAATCGATTATTTATTGGAAGGAGTGGTACACTAATCGCTTAACTCACTATGCTGTTCTTCACCCTGACATTCCAAAGAATCACTGGCAGGACAATATGCAACTTAATCGAAACACCTACACTAGTTAGATTAATGTTTTATCATGGACGCTTTCCTTCACGTCTATTCAAAATAGGAATTTTTGACAACCCGATGTACACTTATTGTAACCTAAATGAAGGAACAATCAACCATCTAATGTTTAATTGTCCTAAATTCGAAAATGAATCCACGGAGCTATTAAATTATTTATTTGCCTCTGGTTTGACTGTCCCTTTTAATATCATGAATCTGCTGGCTTCAGAAGAACAAGAAATCTTAAATAAAGTTGCCTTCTTTTTTATCACTTGTAAAATCGAACTATAATTTTTTAACAGTTTTCCCTCTCTAATTTTACCTTTGTTTTTTCTTTTCACTTTGAATTACTAACTTATATCAATAATTGCGTGGCGCATGACCATAGTTCCCAAAGCAAAGAAAAAAACTTGACAATGGCAAACATTTTCTTAATTAGGATGAATCTAAAACTAACAAAAAAATTAACATTAATAAATTTCCATATCGTCGCCTTAAGAGTGTAAACCTGCTAAATCCATTTTTATATCGCATATGACATACAAATACCGTTCGAAAGAAAAAGAGATACAGCATCGTTCAAGTAAAACTGCTACTTAAAATTACGATCGTAAGTTGTGAAAAACGGTTTCTTTCGTAAACAACAATATTACATTTTGTGAAGTTTTTTGTCTGTCCTGTAAAATATCCTTGTAGTTACACTCTAAGGGCCGGTTGCATGTCGCAAAGTAAATGCTTTTTACCACTAACCAAGGTAGATGGTAAATGGAGTGACTGGGCCCCGGCCCTAAAAATCACAATACTTATTCACTTTTGTATAAAACTGGGTGAGACAATTTTTTTCGGCTTAATTTTTACTCACATATCGTATAGTTGCATAGTGACATTTTTCCATGAAACATGTTTTGTGGTAGACTCCAAAGAAGTGAATAAATCAAATCAAGATTTTGAAAAACCATTACTACTGCATTTCATATGCTACTGTCTTAAAGTCAAACTTAGATTTTACCCTTCCCTCTCTAAGCAAGAAATTGCTATTTTATATTTTAGACAACTAATATATAAAAAGAGGAGTTAAGGCTATTGAGCAGAAATTGGAAAAAAAAAGTTAAAATAGATTGAGTGGATATTGATGAGGCAGTCCAAAAAAAGAAGAAGATAATTTATACCATCTTTTTATTTATAAACCGACGTTTCAGAGGCTTATTCCCTCCTTCTTCAGGGTCTGTAATCAATTAAAATGGGATTTGGCCATCATTACAAACAATATCATCAGAAATTTTTTTTTATAAATACAATTAACACATAATTATATACAATTTTTTTTTTTTTATTAATCAAAAATATTCTACTCACTTTGAAAAGTCAGTGAAGGAAATCCAATGCGACATTCCCCCCTGTCTCCTCTTTCAGTGACTAACAATAATATATTGTATTAAATTGAAAGTTTTTGCCGAGAGTAGCAGAATTTTTATATATTGAAGGAGACAATAAAAGAGTGTGTCTTCTGCTGGAATTATAAATTTTATTTATTTATAACGAGACTATAGTTTCGAGGGCTTTGCCCTCTTCATCAGTCTATTACAATGTATTCACAGGAATTAATTTATGAATGAAAGTTTTACATTTTTCATGTGTTAAGGTTATAAATTACATAGAGTGGGCAAGTTAAGAATTGACAATTCTTAACTTGCCCACTCTATGTAATTTATAACCTTAACACATGAAAAATGTAAAACTTTCATTCATAAATTAATTCCTGTGAATACTTGTAATAGACTGATGAAGAGGGCAAAGCCCCGAACTATAGTCTCGTTATAAATAAATAAAATTTATAATTCCAGCAGAAGACACACTTCTTTATTGTCTCCTTCAATATATTGTATGTCAGCAGAATTATAATGTAGTAATGATTTGCAAATTTTGATATATATATAATTAGCCAAATCCTCTCCCAGATAAATTACCCTGAAGAAGCAGGGAATAGACTCCGAAAGGTCGATTTATGAATAAAAAGATAGTATAAATTACCGTATTCTTTTTTTGGACTGCCCCATCAATATTCACTCAATTTCACTTATCAGCCCGTCTCCAAAAATTACTTCAATCTTATTAAAATAGATTAATTTTAAGAAATTGTAATTAAAATTGATGAATTATGAATGGTATCTAAACAGATATATACGGATTAACCCACTTCCTTCTCATTAAAACTCTTCTAAATTTCAAACACATTGTTACTCAGACGACAGCACCCCCATAACACCCCTTCAATGCGAAAAAATTGCTCTTTAAATTAATTTAGATTAATGCAGCTTAAAATTTGAGCATCTCATAACTTGCTTAATTTTGATACAGCCAATACAGAATATTTCCTAATAACTAGGGGCCTCGTTAGAAACCTTCTAGACATCTCATTTGATTCTAACTCACTGGAATTTAGGGATAATATATCATTACTAGGCGTCACTCTTGGAATGAACAAATCACAACATCAACACCTCTTCACTGTCAAATTGGATAATAATTAAATGAATGCTTTCGCCGAATCTTTTATCCCTATGACCTCTAATGACTGGAACTACCTTCTCACACACGACTTACAACCTTCAGATGTTCAAGACCCTCATCCACAGAAATCTTCGACTCCAATCCAGCTCGTAAAATCCCTCAAGGAAATTTTCCAAAAGATTTGCTGGTCACTTCCTCTTCTATTTTCACGATGCAGTTGCCAATCTAGGTCTATAGTAGTTGAACTTTCTTGATGTAACTCTTTACATCAATATCATTAAAACAAACAAAAAATGGAAAAGGATAGATGGTTAATGTTTGGGCATACTTGATGTGACCATACGTCCCGCTTTCGGGCTGTCTGTCCCCCTGTCCCCATCGAGAGCAAAAATGTCCCGCTTTTGCAAACAGACCAGATTTATATACACTGAGAAAAAAATGTGGATTTATCGAAAAATCATAAGAGATCTTTTTTGTAGAGCGCTCATATCCCTACAAAAGTCAGTTCTGATCTTATCGATATCTTAATTCATTCATGATCATGAGTTATTGATTTCCAAAGTTAAAAAAGATTTTTTTCAAATGTTATTTAAACGTGAAATAGAAAATTGCCAAACAAAATCGATTAAATCATTTATTTAAAATAAAGAAATAGATTATGTTGTCGTAAGAATGAAATAGGCTACTTTTTGTTGCAAAAATTAAAGTGAAGGGGTGAAGTAGGGCATGAAAGTTTGTATGGAGAACCAATTATTTCTCAAGTTAAGGATATAAAAATTCATCATAACTATACTTTTGATAAGAAATAAAGAATATTTCTGCATTTAAGTACCAGCTGAGGTCAAATGGTCGTGTGTGAATTGTTCGAAAATTATTTTTATAAATTTTTTTTTATTTATATACAAAATTCCTCTGTTACAAAAAAAAATGGTCACGTTAAGTATACTATTATTTGGTCGAACGCCGCCCATACTTTCTTTATTTAAATTTTCTCCAATACTGTACTATATATAAATACTACGACAATACTATAAATAAATACCTAGTGTTTTTTCTTTTCTCAGGTCCAGTTTATCCCTGTAGTTCTTGTCATATGGCATTTATTAATGAGGACTATTTAAACAAACACTTGGAGAAATGTATGCATAATAATATTTTTCTATTTTTCAAACATCATTTTAAAAATTTAACAAAAAAACTCAATGAAGAAAAACAAAATTCAAGGAAACAGATCAATAATCCGTACTTATTCAAGGTAATTGAGCTTTTGTAATATAATTCTATTTATGTTTTTATGTAATATTGAATTTCTTATTAATTGATCCTGAAGGACGGAGATTTTGGCTTGGATACCATGGCTTAACTAATGTCACCTAGGTGCACCCCCCCCCCCCCCTCCCCCCGAACCCCCTGTTTTTTACTATTAAACTTGTATTTAAATATGTATTTTATATAGAGATGAAAAAATCTAATTTCATTAAAATATTTTAAAAAAATTTTATTTGAACCTTCGCCAAGTGGAAAATTATGATTTTCTTTTTCGATTTTGGTAAGAAAATAGATTTTAATTTCCATGAAAATTATATTTATTCAAACAAGTATTTTATAGAGCAGAAAAATCTAATTTCGTGAAAATATCTAAAAAAAAAATTTCTTTTTGCACCATTCGCCAAGAAACAACATTTTTCAAAGGATCCCCCTTTTATTTAAATTACGCTGTCATGAGTAATTTTTAACATGTCAGAACTCCCTCGAGAGTTGAACCCGAGTAATGAAAATAGCAAAGGAGTATTTAGTGTGAAACATATGAAGGGTTACGGCTAAAAACGAACATTGTCACTTTTGCAAAAAACTTTTCAGAAATCTAAATTGAAAGTTTCAAGTTAGATTATAGGCTTTTGGAAGTTAATAATTAAAAAAATTTATTTTTAATAAAATTCAAAATACGTTTATTAAAAGAATACTGCAATATATAACAATTTTTGATAATTATATTAAATTATGAAATATATTTAATGTAGTTCTTTCATAAATGCAAAAATTTAAGAAGTCTTCGAAACTTGGAATATAAGTCATTAAAACATAATAAACACACTGTTAAAATTTTAATACGATTTACCACACCAAACATTAAATAATTGCAATTAAAAATGAATTTTTTTACATATGGTAGATTGGGAAAGGGTGGGGAAAATTATCATTATTTTATTTTTTTTCATTGAAGGACTTTCACCATCTTGACGAAAAACTAATATTTGTTAGAATAATATATTCGGAGTAACTTAAAAAAAATTGAAATTATTTACCTCGTAGTTTTGATAAAAAATAAAAACATATTTGGGCGATTATTTTTAGTGGAGGGGATATAATATCAATGGCTTGGAAACAATCAATTCATAAGGAGAATATAGTAGTGTAAAAAGTACAGTCACGTTAAAAAAACATAACCTAAAATTTTAGCACCGTTCATATTTATAGAGTGGTTACGAAGATAAAACTTTTTGTGCGTATTCTCATGAAAGAACCTCTTTAAACAAAAAAACTTAAATGGACCTTGATCGTTTTAAACCGTATCCCTTCATTTGTGAGATGGGTTCACTTCTAACGGCAGTTCGGATTACTCTTTTTGGCTCTCTGGCTCAATTCCTGAAGGGGTGAATACAATTCTTCTGGAATGTAATAAAAATTATCCATAACAGCTTGAATTTAATATATGACAAAATCTCATTAGAATAGGACATCTATTTATCATAAACTAATTTTCAGAAATTCAATATTCACTAATTTGTGTACTCATTAATTCACAGCCAAGCCAGGGAAATAAATTTTAATATTATTTTATTTTTTAGACAAAAGTTACTCGATGTGATATATGTTCACTTAAAATAAGAAATAAAGATGATTTGCCATTTCATCGAAAGATCCATTTTAGCAAACCATATTGTTGCGATGTTTGTGATAAAACATTTTTGCAAATATCTGCCCTAAAACAACATTTTCGTGTTCATTTAAAAGAACGACGATTTTCTTGTAAATCATGCTCATATATGGCAAATCAGAAACAATCATTACAAAATCACATTAAAAAATATCATGAAAATGATGAAATCTATAGTTGTGAGAAATGTGTATTAATATTTCAAAAGAAATATCATTTAGAAGCTCATCAAGTATTACATACAATACATAAGGATTTCCAAACAAAACCTCTTTCATATGACAATTCAACGAAATATATCTCGAAAACAAAAAACCAGAAAACAATTTATGAATGTAAACAATGTGGAAAAGAATATCCAACCGAACTTGTTGTAACAAGACATTATAAAAGAGTACATTCTGATCCGAGATATGCATGTTCAATATGTTTTAAAGAATTTACCGAATATGGTCGACTGGAGGGTCATTTTCGTACACATACTGGCCAAAAACCATTTAAATGTTACTATTGTCCTCATGAATATGCTGATAAAGGAAATCTTAATAAACACATGAAGATTCATAACATAAAAAAAAAAAAAAAGTAAAATTGGAGATATTTTTGGACTGATAAGTGAAATTGAGTGGATATTGATGAGGCAGTCCAAAAAAAAAAAGATAATTTATACTATCTTTTTATTCATAAACCAACGTTTTGGAGGGTATTCCCTCCTTCTTCAGAGTTTTGAAAAGTCAATGATGGATGTCCAATGCGACATTCCCCTCTGTCTCCTCTTTCAGTGGCAGTAATAACAATATATTGTATTTCATTCTCAGTTTAATTATAATGTAGACTACATACAAAGAGGAGACAGAGGGGAATGTCGCATTGGATTTCCTTCACTGACTTTTCAAAACCCTGACGGAGGGAATAGCCTCCGAAACGTCGGTTTATGAATGGAAAGATAGTGTAAATTATCTTCTTTTTCTGGACTGCCTCATCAATATCCACTAAAAAAAGTAAATATTTGAATAAAATATATTATCTTATTTACCAGACGTGTATAATATTTGTGACTCCCGTTTTGAATAGAGACATCTAATTCTCGACATAATTTCTTTTGAATTCAAAGTTTTTACGACACATATGATTAATCATTAATTATGTTTCTAAATCTCAGAACAATTTCTATTCTCTACTACAATTAAACATCTCTCAATTAATTACAGTACCCAAACTTGGAAAATAATTTTTTATCAAGCCCTGTGGTGTAATTATAACGAGCACTTAATGACTGAAAATACTGATTAAATCTCCGCTCGTCTTATTGTCTAAAAAATGTATATATTCTTGCTATAAAAACTTTGTCTTCAAATTTTGTTCAAAGATTTTTTCTAGCAGTACCAATTCAAAGTCTATAGGTTCTGCTAGGAACAAGAAATCTTATACATCTCTGATAATAAAATCTGTAACATCTGTATATACAGCTACAATTATTATAATCTATTAGCAATATCCGAATAAAAATTAGATTAATATAGAAGAGCCTCATCAAACACCAAATTTCAAATTTAAAACATTTATAGTATCCTATCTAATTAGATTAATATGTTATGTATGTCATCTAAATAATCAATAAAACTGGCATGACTTGCCAAATACATACTGTATCTGTTATATAATATATGTCAAATTACTACCTATTATTGGATTGGCAACTAAGTAATTCCGGGTTTTTTTAGAAAATCAAAGACAATTTTTTCATGGAACTAAATAACTTTATTCTGTAATGTATTGCCCATTTTGATCAATGACCTTTTGCCATCTTTCAGGCAGCATCATAATCTCACGTTCATAAAACTTCTGGTTTTTATTAGCAAAAAACTGAATCAGGTACGATTTGACATCATCATCATTATTGAAATTTTTACCATTCAAGGAGTTTTGTAAAGATCGAAATAAAAAGTAATCAGATGGTGCAAGGTCAGGACTATATGGTGGATGTGGCAAAACATCCCAACCAAGCTCCAATAATTTTTGCCGAGTGACCAAAGATGTGTGTGGCCTTGCATTGTCATGATGGAATACAACACCTTTTCGATTTGTCAATTCGGCCCGCTTTTCTTCAACTGCATTGTTTAATTTCGTTAGTTGTTCAATGTAGACAACAGAATTGATCGTTCGGTTGGGTGGTAAGAGTTCAAAGTAGACAATTCCTTTGTAATCCCACCAAACTGATAACAAAACCTTCTTTTGATGAATACCAGCTTTTGATGTTGTTTGAGCTGGTTCACCTGGCCTGCTCCACGATCTTTTCCGCTTGATATTGTTGTAAACAACCCATTTTTCATCGCCAGTTATCAGTCGTTTTAAAAATGGATCATTTTCATTACGTTTCTTTAGCAAAACGCAGCTGTTATTGCGTTGCATTAAATGCGTTTCTTTCAGTTCGTGGGGAACCCATGTATCGCGTTTTTAAACATAGCCAAGTTGTTTTAAGTGATTTTCAATGCATGTATGTGATACATGAAGCTTCTGTGCAATCTCACGTGTTGTACTGTGACGATCCGAATCGATTATTGCTTTGATTAGGTCGTCATCAACTTCAACTGGACGACCAGAGCGTTTTTCATCTTTGAGTGAAAAATCACCAGAACGAAATTTGGCAAACCAATTTTGACACTGCCGTTCTTTTAAGGCTTCGTCGCCATAAACAGCACATAACTTTTTGTGAGCTTGCGATGCGTTTTTCCCTTTGCGGAAATAAAAAAGCAAAATATGACGAAAATGTTCCTTTTGATTTTCCATTTTTCAACGAACGCCAAACGAAAACTACGCAACCGATCAAAAAACTTTTTTTACTGATTGACAGCTGAATTGCCAACTATCAAATAACAAAATGTGTTTTACATTTGGACTACGCCAGCAAACCTAAAAATTCAACTGAAGCCATCTATGAGTGAAATCCGCAATTACTTAGTTGCCAACCTTATATTTTTGTATTCAGTGATAGACAATACTTATTAAAAGTTTTTTATTTTTTAATTTTATTCAGTATACGGGAATTATCCCAATTATAATATTACATTTTTTTAAACATAGCTTGTGTATTATACTCATGTGGATAATAATACATAGGTAATGCGATACAAAATAAATCAGAAAGAGGTATTTTCTAAATATGTAATACGAAATCAAGAATTTGGAAGCAAGAGAGATTAATTAATTAATTAAAAAAAAGTTATATTTAAAATAATGTATATTTTTTGTAATAAATAAAATCAATTTAGTTTATAAACATTAATATTTGAGGATATAAAATAATTATTTAATTTTTATACAAAAATCACATAGGTGAAGTTCCCAGATTGAACCTAATTTTTATAACTTATCATTTAATCAACAGTCAAGGCCATAACCAGCGGGTGGAGGGTTAGGGTGCTAATCCCCCCCCCCGCCCGAAATGTTGTGGTAAACATCGAAATTTCACAGGATATAATTAAAACTTTCAATAAAAATAACACTCTAAAAAAAAATCAATCTGGGCATCAGGGAGATCATGACTCCTACTCCTAGAAGTTTATTCATACTCCCCTAACCCCCCCCCCCCCAATTTTTACTTTATCCAATGCGAAGCATGGGGAAAGTATTGCAATCGGTCGCGCGGCAAGCGCGACTTCAAAGGGTCCTCAGGTAAAGACTACGGAACCCATGGACTCAATTAAGGTCACAAATTGTAGTATTCAATTAGATTGAATTTTAGCACGTGACGGTTTTGCCAAAAATTACCTGGGATCTCGTCGAGAGGCCAAAAAGTGCCATTTTTTTGGAAGTGCGTGGGGATGGATGGATGGATGTTATCGTTTTTTTCGTCCACGAATTTTTCCACACCGTTGCACCGATTGAATTGAAATTGAAAATCTACCATTAGTTTAACAAAATGAAGCGCTGATTAGTTTTTGGTACATATCGGTCCACAAACATTAGTACTTTATTTCAGTACTTTTTTAGTTTTTTCTAAATATCTTGAAAATGACTTAACCAATTTTGATGAAATTTAATATCCTAATTAAGTACCTTGGGGACCACAAAAAAGGTTAAATAAAGTTTTTAGTAAAATCATATTTTAAAGTACTTTACTCTAGAGTAAAATAGTACTTTTTTAATTTTTTATTTTAAATTCTTTAAAATTTATTCATTTGATCGTTTTAATATAGCTCATTCAACCTAACTTACGTAAGAATGGTTAGACTTCTTGCTGTGAAATGGTAAAATTTTATGAGGAAATTTTATAAGTAACCATAGCAACTGCGTTGTTTTCTTATCCGTTAGCTTTGCTTAAGATATAGAGAAATCGACTTTAAACCAAAAATAGCGATTGATTCTCATCTAATACTTGAGGAATAACAATTCTACATTGGATTTTTGACGTTTCGGTTTTTATTGGTAACCATTGCTGAAGACATAGAGAAATCGACTTTAAACCAAAAATAGCGATTGATTCTCATCTAATACTTGAGGAATAACAATTCTATATCGGATTTTTGACGTTTCGGTTTTTATTGGTAACCATTGCTGAAGACATAGAGAAATCGACTTTAAACCAAAAATAGCGATTGATTCTCATCTAATACTCGAGGAATAACCATTCTATATTGGATTTTTGACATTTCGGTTTTTATTGGTAACCATTGCTGAAGATATAGAGGAATCGACTTAAAATCGAAAATAGCCATCGATTCTTATCTAATACTTGAGGAATAACAATTCTATATTAGGTTTTTGACGTTTCGATTATTATTGGTAACCATTGCTGAAGACATGGAGGAATCGACTTAAAATCAAAAATAACGATCGATTCTCGTCTAATACTAGAGGAATGACCTTATTGCATTCCATTTTTGATGTTTTGACTATTAATGGCAACCTCTACTGAAAACGTGGAAGAATCGACTTAAAATCAAAAAGACTAAATTCTTTTTTGGTAAACAACTCAAGCTTGAGGTTACAATAATAACCGAAATGTCAAAAATCCTATGTAGAATGATTATTCCTCGACTATTAAATGAGAATTATTTTTAATTAATGTCAACATGAACTACAAATTGTAAGTGATATCTGATTAATAATAAAGGAACAAACATATTAATATTTCAAATGAATTTGGATAAAGTTTAGCAACGATCCGTTGCAGTTTATTTTTTATCTGGCTACATCCTTGCACCACATACACTTTTCCTTCAAACAAGTGTACATCCCATGCTATAATAATCCGAAATACTATTCAATTCACTTTGTCTTGTGAGTTTTTTATTTTATGTACTCACGACTTGAGTAAAATTTGAAGATTAGATCAAAACGTTCACTTTGAAGATATTTTTCTGTTTTCTGCCTGCCTGGACCTTGTAATCTTATATACAATAATCTAACTACGACATTAATACTATTAGATCCCCACTAATTGAATAATTTTTTTTTTTAATTTTCAACCTCAGAAAATTTGTATACCCCCATATAATCAACATTTTAAATTTTAATAAGATTTTTGATTTATGGTAAAATCATTATAAGTTGTTAGAAAAGTAAAAACATTTTCTAACAGCCTGTACACCTGTCGGCCGGCCCTAGTATTGAATTCAGGCAAATTTATTATTATTAGCTCACTATATTTAAAAATGACTGAAACGTGAAGCAAAGTAATTTTTTCTGAATATGTGTCTGGATTCCGATATTCAGCAAAGCTCAAGAACATGAATTCGTCCTGGTGCCATATTTTTGTATTTCCAATGTATAGGGAACTGATTAGATTTTGGTCTCTCTAGAACTTCTGATTAAAAATGCATAAAGTATATTTTCTCAATTAATTAAAATAAAAAATACATTTCTAATAGTTAATTATATTTTTTAAATTTATATTAGAGCGGCTCTAAATGGCGAGCGTACCAATCTGAAAAGTTTTAACTTTTTTCTCCATTTATTAAATGGAATTCACTCGAAAAATATTTTTCTCTCTCAGTGTATTTATATATGTCAACTCTGTGTCTGGATTCCAATACCCAAGATTTGGATGAGGAAGCCTGCGCCTCTGGTTACAAATCAAGGGGACCTCAAAATGAAAAAAATAATTTATATAATTATTGTGATGGTATTTAGTGTAATTACTAAAAATATTCAGAGGGAAAAATTGCGGCTTTCAATTGCTAAATACGCCACTGTCTACGATAACGCGAGAACAAAAAATGTAAAGTTTCTGGTAACAAAATATTGGTATTTCCAATGGGGAACTACACTATTAGATATCTGACTCTCTTGGTCTAGAACTTGCGGTTCAAAAATGTGAAAAAAATTTCTGATTGATTTTTATTGATTATTTAAGCTGTTTTGTTATATCGCCCCCTTAGAGCGTAAACCTGCTAACTTACAACAAGGAAATTTTACAGTGCAGAGAAAATATAAACAAAATTTAATATTGTTATGGAAAGAATCTATTTTTCATATTTTTTTCTACAACCTACGATCGTAATTTTAAGGTAGTTGTTCCTCCAAATGGGTTTTCTTAGGATTTTTTTTGAAATTTAGACAAATTATTATTTAAATACTTGTGCATCGATTGGTGGCAAAACGAAATTTATGAACAATACAGTTCCGGAGATATTAAATTTCAAAATAGAGTTTTTCAGACTCTTATACATTGCACTATACGGGATATCGGAAAATATACTTATATATCTAATTATAATTAAGAAACCCTCCTTACCATTTTTATAAAAACTAAACCAACATTAAACAATAACCAATACATATTTTAAGACAATTTTGATTCATAGTTACAACACAGTTTCTGAGATAATGAATAAATAATGAAAAAATTTACACTAAAAACAATATGGCAACAGCGCATTTATTTAACCAGCGAAAGATAGATGCACTAGATTTTTTCAAAATTATAATTTTCATAAGGTGTAATTTAAGCGTTGATTACATTTGTTAAAAAATAACAAAACGATTTTTATAGAAATAAATCGACCTTTAAAATGTATTTTATCTGTCATTTTAATATAAAAATATTCAATCTCTTACAATGGTACCAGATTTGTCAAACGAGCACGGGATTGGCTAGAATTGGTACATAAACAGCAAGTTTTGGGTTTATGAATTATGAATCCTTATTGTCTGTTCTATATACTCTAGCATTAACTTTTTGCTACTATTGTCGCGTAACAACTACCTTAAGTAGCAATTTTACTATGGATTTAACAGGTTTACACTCTAAGGCGACGATATCACAAAAACATAAAAAAAAACTTTTTTCTAAATTTCACTATATTATGTTTAAAATCCAGTACTGGTTCATTACAATTATCACAATATTAATTTATTGAAATTAATATATTTAAAGTGGAATGGTGGGAGATGGGAAGACGTGGAAAGATGGAATGAAACCAATCGACTTGATTGGGGAATAATGGAATTGAAATAATTATCGGAAAAGAGGTTTTTTTATCTAATTAGATTTTTCCTCTTATTAAAAACAAGGACTAAAGATGAATAAGGACACTCGATGGTGGAGAAGTAATCTCCGGAATCGGAAGCAAAAATACAATGTATACATTAATTAATGTAAAATAATTAGTTTAATAAAATTTATAAAAAAAAAAATAAAAATAAATATATTTAAAATATGTCAAGATAATTAATTATCAAAAAATAAATATACAGTAGTTTATTAACCGACTTCAAAAAAGGAGGAGGTTCTCAATTCGACTGATTTTTTTTTTTGTCTATGTTACCTGATATCTTCGTCAATTTAGAACCGATTTTGATGAATCTTTTTGCATTGGGTTCAGTATAGTTTCCGATTGGTAAAAATGTAAATTTCATTTCATTGCGGTATTGGACCTTTTTTGTTGTTTGTTCAGACATAACTTCTTTGTTTATGAACCGATTTTAATGATTCTTTCTGCGTTTGGATCAGTATAGCCCCAAGATAGTCAAGATACCTAACTATTTATTTATTTATTTATTTTATCTATGTTCAGCGAGAACTTTTTGCCACGTCGAACGATTTCGATGATTCTTTTTTTATTGGAAGGGGTACCTTGGGATGGTCCCATTTTAATTTGGTCTGGTTCTGATGATATGATCAATGACGAAATAACGTAAATTCTTATGAGCAAATAATCGAATTTAAAACTCTTAAAACATTCATTCAAAACCCCCGTAAACGTTTCGAGAGAATTTCTATATTTATGAATTGAATTTTATTATCATTTTCTGATTCATTCGCCCGACGCTTTCTCTTCCGAGATGCATGCAAGTTATTATATTAAGTCACTATTAATAACATCACTAAAAAGAGAAAAATAAAAATAATTTTTATAAAAAAAAAATAAATAAAATGGACTTCAAAATAAATTAAATGCAACAAATAAAATAATAAGAACTCAAAAATAAAATAAAATGCACTAAAAAGTATAAAATAATTATCTAATTTAGTTACAACAAAACGAAAAATTATTAACATGAAATCACTTTTTGAAGTCGGTGCCAAACAAACTATACTTATAAGCGAACGTACCCGCCAAACGCACCTTCTTAATAAGATCCATCGAGTTTGATTCATAAAATGTATATTTTTGGCACCGACTTCAAAAAGTGATTTCATGTTAATATTTCATCGTTTAGTTGTAACTAAATTAGATAATTATTTTATACTTTTTAGTGTATTTTATTTTATTTTTGAGTTCTTATTATTTTATTTGTTGCATTTAATTTTTTGAAGTCGGTTTTATTTATTTTTTTATAAAAATTATTTTAATTTAAATTATTTAGTTTATTAAAGGATAGCTCTAATCCTAGCTGGGTGCGAATAAGCTTATAGATTATTTCCCCTGCAAAATTCCCGAAGAAAGTACCGAGTCTTGAAAACGATTTCACTTTTCCTCCAATGATATTTCATTTTTTGAAAAATCCGCACATAGTAGGTCTACGCATGGCCGATTAGTATTTATTAAGTTGTCTACTCTTGAGTTTCTGACAAATATCATTATCATTCAGTTTCATCCTAATTTAAATTTATTTCATTTTACAAACGTTTTAATAATTTTCCACGAATAGAAATAAAAATGGAATTTCGTGACAGACCCGAAAATCAAGCTGTTTTTCAAACTGCATATCTAATTGATTGGCTACATAAACCTTTAGAACAATTTACCAATGACCCGTCAGTCGAGAAAATTAGCATTATACAAGATAAATTAAAAAGACTTTCATTAAATGATATTCAGAATTTACAAAATATTTTAATTTTACCAGCCGATTTTCATTTAAGAAAAGGAACTCCCAGGTAAAAATAAAAATTAATTCTTTTATTTCATTTAAGATTGTAGCAAAGTATTTGACAATAGATTATAAAAATCAAATAGTGTGTCCTTTGCCTCAAGAAAGGCTTTGTCTTCGCCTTCTCACTACTCTTCATATAAGAAAATATTATTTATAAGTAACAATAATAATCCCTGTCAAAAAATAGTGGTTACAATGAAAAGATCTTCAACTTTATAGCTTAAAACAAAAAAAATAAACTGCAACGGATAGTTGCTAAGCTTTATCCAAATTCATTTGAAATAATATGTTTATTAGATATCACTTGCAATTTGCAGTTCATAATTCAAAAATAATCGATCGATTCTCATTTAACAGTCGAGGATTAACAATTCTACATTGGATTTTTGACGTTTCGGTTTTTATTGGTAACCATTGGTGAAGACATGGAGGATTCGACTTAAAATCAAAAATAGCGATCGATTCTCATCTAATACTTGAGGAATAACAATTCTACGTTAGATTTTTGACCCTTCGATTATTATTGGTAACCATTGCTGAAGACATCGAGGAATCGACTTAAGATCAAAAACACCGATCAATTCTTATCTAATACTAGAGGAATAACCTTGTTGCATTCCATTTTTGATGTTTTGACTATTAATGGCAACCTCTCGTGAAAACGTGGAAGAATCGACTTAAAATCAAAAAGACTAAATTCTTTTTTGGTAAACAACTCAAGTTGATAATTAATAGTCAAAACATCAAAAATGGAATGCAATAAGGTTATTCCTCCAGTATTAGATAAGAATCGATCGTTATTTTTGATTTTAAGTCGATTCCTCCATGTCTTCAGCAATGGTTACCAATAAAAACCGAAACTTCAAAAATCCAATATAGAATGGTTATTCCTCAAGTACTAGATGAGAATCAATCTCTATTTTTGATTTTAACTCGATTCCTCTATGTCTTCAGCAAAGGTAACGGATAAGAAAACAACGCAGTTGCTATGGTTACTTATCAAATTTCCTCCCAAATTTTTAGCATTTCGCAGAGAGAAGCCTATCCATTCTTACTTAAGCAAGGTTAAATGAGCTATATTAAAACGAACAAATGAATAAATTTTAAAGAATTTAAAAAAGTACTATCTTACTCTAGAGTAAAGTACTTTAAAATATAATTTTACTAAAAACTTTATTTAACCTTTTTTGTGGTCCCCAAGGTACTTAATTAGGATATTAAATTTCATCAAAATTGGTCAAGTCATTTTCAAGATATTTAGAAAAAACTAAAAAAGTACTGAAATAAGGTACTAATGTTTGTGGGCCGATATGTACCAAAAACTAATCAGCGCTTCATTTTGTTAAACTAATATTAGGTTTTCAATTTCATTTAATCCGCTCAACGGTGTGGAAAAAATCGTGGGCCAAAAAAACGATAACATACATACATACATACATACACCCGCACGCACTAAATGAAAAAATCGCACTCTCGACGAGACCCCATGTAATTTTCGTCAAAACCGTCACGTGCTAAAATTCAACCTAATTGAATACTACAATTTGTGACTTTAATTGTGTCCATGGGTTCCGTAGTCTTTACCTGAGGACGTTTTGAACTCGCGCTTGCCGCGAGATCGATTACAATACTTTCCCCATGCTTCGCATTGGATAAAGTAAAAATATGACAATACAGTAACTTTCGTTTATTCGCAATTATGGCTGGCGCAGATAAAGCAATTCCCCGGATAACCCGCAAAATAGTAAAAAAAAAAAAACACAAATCAACACAAGAGTGTTTTTGAAAAATGTTTATTCACAGTAGAAGGAGGTTTAGAAATTTATTATTTTCTAAGTTAAACATATCGTCGCCTTAGAGAGTAAACCTGCTAACTCACAACAAGGAAATTTTACAGAGCAGAGAGAAAAGAAACAAAATTTAATATTTTTGTTATGGAAAGAAACTATTTTTCACATTTTTTTTCTACAATTTACAATCGTAATTTTAAGTAGCAGTTTTACTTGGACGATTCTGCATCTCTTTTTCTTTCTTACGGTATTAATATGTCATATATGATAAAAAATGGAGTAAGCAGGTTTACACTCTAAGGGCCAGTTGTATGTGGTTGGTAAACTTTTTAAACGTTGGCAAAGGATAAAACCTTAAAATTCACCTTGTAGCCGGGTGGGATCGCCAATCAGATGACAGGCACTTTCATCAATTTTAAGCGTTTCACCTTTGCCAACGTTTAAAAAGAGTTACCAACCGACATACAACTGGCTCCTAAGCCGACGATATGTAACTGGAACTCGCTTCCAGTCACTGTCTTCCCCGCTACTTATAACCTTTAGCTCTTTAAGACCCGCATCCACACATACCTTCGACCCCTACCCAGCCCATAAAATCCCCTCTTCTTCTTTTCACGAGGGATGCACCTTTTGGTGTAACTCCTTCTCACATCAATTTCATTATAAAAAAGAATATAATAATTCATATCCAAATGATAAATATTAATTTTAATTTATTTACTTCAATTTTTTATATTTTTTCGTTTGAGGCACTTACTTTCCTCACTTGACGGGTCACCACCCATAATTAAGTGAGTTTTCACTTATAATTATCATAAAATCTATAATTTTCTCATTAATATATTAAAGAATAATTAACATATTAACGATAATTGTTTTGATCGTGCTTTTTTAAACAAGATATATATCGCGAGACTACTGCTGATTGAAGCTATTGGAGTTTGCTGAGTCTTAAGTCTGGACCTCCCTCAGCCCATTAAACTAAAATTGCTAGAACTATTTAACAAATTTTTTCTAAATAATAATTTACCTAGTTCATGGACCACTCATAAGATTATAATGGTTCCGAAACCGGGTAAAGATCTTAACAAAGCCTCATCATATAGGCCTATTACTCTCTCTTCATGTGTGGGAAAGATATTTGAAATAATTTAAAAAAATAGAATTGAGTGGTGGTTGGAATATAATAATTTACTGGGCAACAGTCAAAATGGTTTTAGAAAAGGTAAAACCACTCTAGACAATCTTACAATTTTAAATAATGACATTCATTTTGGTTTTTTAAATCGTGCAATTACTACTGCAATATTCATTGATATTAAGGGGGCATTTGATAATATCAATGTAGATATTTTGGCATGTAAATTAATTAAAATGAAAATGCCAAGTAATATAGTCAATATCATTACAAATATTACCCACTCTCGGACAATTTTTATCCACAATAAAAATCTGCAAATAGGTCCTCGAAGAATATCAAAGGGAATCGGACAGGGAACGATTTTGGCGCCATTACTCTATATGTGCTACACAAGAGAATTAGAGGAATGTACAACCCCAGAAGTTAAAATACTACAATATGCGGATGATGTTTGCCTATATACAACTTCACATTCACTTGGAATAAACACAGACCGTCTATCAGAAACCATTTCTAATTTAAGTGCAAAGCTAAACGAATTAGGACTTGACTTAGAGCCAGATAAAACGACTTCTGTAATTTTCACCAGAAAATATAGAGTTGATATTCCATCATTCTTAAGTATCAATAATTTAAACATATGTGTCAAGCCTTCGGTAAAATTTTTGGGTCTGTACTTGGATAGCAAGCTTAATTGGAAAACCCATATAAATTACATTATTGAAAAATGTGAAAGAAAAATTAACCTTCTCAAAACAGTATGCAATACAACATGGGGAGCAGATCCTGCAACATGTTTACTAATATATAGAAGTTTTATCAGACCCCATTTGGATTACGGTTGTCCATTATTTCACAATGCCGCCAAAACAATTACTAACAAATTAGATATAATCCAATACAGATGTATAAGACAATGCACAGGAGCCCTCAAATCTTCACCTACAAATGCATTAATTACAGAGGCAAAAGAAATGCCACTATATCTAAGAAGAAATTCTATATGTAATAATTATATTATTAAAAAAATTGCTATAAATGACTGTTTAGTGTTAGAGTCAATATCAAGAATTCAAAATTTATTTACTACTCGTAGAATTCAAAATATTACATTTTCATATGTAAATAGTACTCTTCATGTCCAAGATACTATGCCTAATTTTAAAATTTTTCCAAAATTTGGTTTACATACATTTAATTATTCTATACAAAATTTTAAAATTAAAAGGTATACTCTTCCTTATTCTGCTAATACACCTGATCTTAATACTTTATTTCTTAATCATATCAGAACTCATTTTGTTGATTATTGTATAATTTACACTGACGGATCTAAAAGCTCTGACACGAGTTTGGTTGGATCTGCTTTTATGTGCCCGCAAAGGAATACCAGTAAAACTTTTAAAATTCCGAAAGATGCTTCAATATTTAATGTCTCGCAGTATGGGAATCTATAAAATTCTTATTCTTATTTGTACAGATTCCCTCAGCATCATACATTCGATAAATGGTTTTCCAAAAAACAAAAATCCATCATACCTTATACTAAATATAGTCAATGAAATATTGGAGTGCGATTATATGAATAAGGAGATAGCGCTACTCTGGATCCCAAGTCACTCAGTTATTAGGAATAATGAAAGAGTGGATAAGCTAGCCTATTTAGCTTCACTCCAAGGCCAATCACTTGAAATAGAATTGCCGATAAAAGACATAAAAGCCATATTAAAAAATGAAACAAATACAGAATGGCAGTCCTTCTGGAAGAATACAGCTCTAAATAAAGGCAAGCATCTATTCAACATACAGCCTAATATACCAAAAAGACCATGGTTTGATGACAACAAGTTGTTTAGAAAAATAACTGTTCAACTAATTAGGCTGAGAATAGGCCATGCTACTACCCCAGCTCATATGTACCGGGTGATTCAATAAGGGTGACGAGGTACCGTATCTCAGGAACTAATAATCGTAGAAGTTTGAAAAAAAATCCTTCAGAGGAAATCGGCCAAGAAAAATTGCTGGAAATATTTTTTAAGTTCATACGTCCACCGCTAGGTGGCTAAATAGCTTCGATCGTATAAAAAATGCAATTTTCTCGAAAATTTTCCAATATAAGTTTAGAAATGAATACTCTCACGTTAATGCCACCATAATAGACCATCTTTTTGATAAATGACTTTTTATTGTAGGACGTAAAATAAAGGCGGGTGGGGATGCTAAGCTTTTATGGACTCTAGTGTCTATAACTTAAGTTTGACTTAACGGAAATTTGTTAACAAGGTCTGGTTCAAGAAAGGAAGGTTTGGTGAATAAAATAAAAAAACATCCATGCCATTCTAGTTCTTGCCGCCCTCGCTAAGGGGCGTGTTTTATAAAGTTAAACGTTTTATTAATTTTGCTCCGAAATCTTAAATAGAACCGTATAATTATTTTATTAGATTCAGAAAGTAGATCAAATTTGCAACAAAATATGTTCAAACCGCATGTCGATATCTCCATTCGTTTAACAGTTATTGCTTAAAGAATATTTTATTAACTAATTTATTAAAGAAACAAAATAGGTAATTGAGTTTTCAATTTTTTTTTAAGTTTCGTAGTCAAGCATGCCATGGACAAATAAAAAAACAGTTTAAAACTTTGTTCTTATTTTCATTTAATCACAAAAATAATGATATAACATAACAAACAATAAAATAACAGTTACAACATTAACATTTATTTGTGAAAAATGCCGTTTCCATAGAAACTGTCAACCAAGTCTTTCACGGCCTTCTAAGAAATTAGACATTTTTGAAATTTAATACCTACATTAGGAAAAAAGCGTTATTATCATTATTTTTGTGATTAAATGAAAATATGAACAAAGTTTTAAACTGTTTTTTATTTGGCATGCTTGACTACGAAACTTAAAAAAAAATTGAAAACTCAATTATGTATTTTGTTTCTTTAATAAATTAGTTAATAAAATATTCTTTAAGCAATAACTGTTAAACGAATGGAGATATCGACATGCGGTTTGAACATATTTTGTTGCAAATTTGATCTACTTTCTGAATCTAATAAAATAATTATACGGTTCCATTTAAGATTTCGGAGCAAAATTAATAAAACGTTTAACTTTATAAAACACGCCCCTTAGCGAGGGCGGCAAGAACTAGAATGGCATGGATGTTTTTTATTTTATTCACCAAACCCTCCTTTCTTGAACCAGACCTTGTTAACAAATTTCCGTTAAGTCAAACTCAAGTTATAGACACTAGAGTCCATAAAAGCTTAGCATCCCCACCCGCCTTTATTTTACGTCCTACAATAAAAAGTCATTTATCAAAAAGATGGTCTATTATGGTGACATTAACGTGAGAGTATTCATTTCTAAACTTATATTGGAAAATTTTCGAGAAAATTGCATTTTTTTATACGATAGAAGCTATTCAGCCACCTAGCGGTAGACTTATGAACTTAAAAAATATTTCCAGCAATTTTTCTTGGCCGATTTCCTCTGAAGGATTTTTTTCCCAAACTTCTACGATTATTAGTTCCTGAGATACGGTACCTCGTCACCCTTATTGAATCACCCGGTACAGAATAGGTCTTCGAGAGAATCCTTTTTGTTCTTGTGATGGATCCACGATTGGGGATATCAATCACTTTTACTTGGGATGCGCAAACAATGTCAACAAAATTGAACGCTTTTATACAACAATCCAAAGAAAAGTAGAACTTCCAACAAATATGACAATTCTTCTTTCTTATTTAAACCGCAACGATGACTTAAGTCGATATATTGTTAGATACATAATTTCTTTGGGAAAAATTAATTAATTATATTTATTCTAATTTAACATAATTGTGTTTAATTGCATAAACAGTAGAAATGTAATTTAAAAAAAAAATACTTAAAATAATGTATGTTTCTTATTTTTAGCTTGTAAATCTTATGTACCTAATTAACATTATAATTATATAAAATTTTGTAAAAATATGTATTTTATGTATCACTGACCAAATGTTCTAACGGACAAGGTCAATTTTAAAAAAATAAATAATAAAAAAAAAAATAAGTCTGGACCAAGAGAGAATGAAAAAGATATGATCCATTTACCTATAATCTAACGTCATTTTGCGTTTAGCCCGCATGACACTTGGATGGATCACCAAATGAATTTGAAATCTGAGATGTTATATATTCAATCTCTCAGTCCAGAGCGCCCCTGGTCCAGACTTAAGACTCAGCAGACTCCAATAGCTTCAACCAGCAGTAGTCTCGCGATATATATCTTGTTTAAAAAAGCGCGATCAAAACAATTATCGTTAATATGTTAATTATTCTTTAATATATTAATGAGAAAATTATAAATTTATTTAACTTCAATATTTCAAGTTACAAATATACAAGCTCAGATATTATTTTTACTTAATATTTGACAAAAATCACCTGCATTCGATTCGTGATTGAATCAAATATAGGAAACATACGATCATAAAATCTGTTCAGATATGTCATTCTTATCTAGATAGCAGATTTCACTTATGACTAGGAACATAATTAAATAGTGCCTGGAGCCCCGAGCGATGCTCGGTAACTTTTGGCCTCTAAATAGCTTTAGTTTCAAATTTCAAGGCTCTGTGACTTACCGAAGACGATATATGAACGATTAAAATATTTATTTTGTGACACTCCTAATTTACAACCCCTCCTTTATTTCAATCGGGTTAAAATTTATACACGACTAATAACTCATGACACTTGATAAGCTCACCAATTTTTAGCGAAATCGTTAGAGCCGTTTTCGAGAACCCGATTCTATTATATATATATATATATATATATATATATATATATATATATACAAGAATTGATCATTTAATAATATACGATTCATTTATAATATTATTTATATTCGAGCAGATTCTTTTGTCTGTAATATGATTTTTCCTTTTACTCTAATTTTACAATAAAAAAAATCTTTAGTAAATACCTTTACCTAATTGACCCCCGTGTGCTGATGAAAAAATATAATAGTTTTTAAATAAATTTGGTGTTGGTACTTAGTGAAACATTTTTTAAATTATTGGATAAAAAATACTTGGTAGGCTTCACATTAAAACATTAAATTAAATTTCACAAAAAATATAATAACTTTCTCGCTTTGGGCTGTATGTGATCGTTTGGTAAGTATTTGGCTGTTCGAAAATATAATATTTATATTAGAGAAAAAATGAAATCAAAGCCTTTCTTGAAGCAGAGCACACACTCTTTGATTAGAATTCAAAAACTAAGCTACTCTAGGCAAATCGATGTCTGGTTAGTTGAGACAAATTTCTTTTGATCTAATCCAACGCTTGAAAACTTTCTATCATCGCCTTATTTCTCTGATGCAAGAGTATCCCTTTACTTGTACTTCAATTCAATTTTAAAAACTATGACAAATATTTCAAAATAGATAAAAATTAAGATAAATTATTTCTTTTTAATAATATTAATAAATATTTTGCTATTTTAATAACTATTTGTATTCCAGTGATTCTACAAAATGTATGTTATTTGATTATTTAGAAATTATATTAGATAAATCTTCAATAACAAATGTTAAAAAATTTCATCAATTACTCACTTTGGCATTTTTTCAAGTTTATGAATTTCAAAATCCAACACAACGTAAGTAAAAAGAAAATTATTATAAAGAAGACCTACCTATACGTTACGATAGCCTTTGTATTTTTTTTTTTTTGCTTTTGGACTTTTGCTTTAATTAATTAGGAAAGCAGACATTTGCTAAATATTATTTTACATGTTATTTCCTATATATCGTTGGTTCATTCAACACCTTTAATATTAAAACATTAATTAAAAAAGGTTTGGAAAAACAATAACTTTTTTATTTGTTGTAGATAATTTGATTTATAATTAATATATCACTTAACCAAATAATCAAAATGCTTGGTTCATCTTCTTATTCTTTATTTTATCATCATCATCATTGAGTATACAGTCTTAAGACTGGTTTGATTAATTGGTTGAAATATTCTGATCTGGGCCTTCCCCTTTTCTTTCCCACCTCCTCCTCCAAGAAATCCCTAAGCAGTCTCCCATGTCTCAGTGTGGGCTCCATCATCTGAGCTCTTCTCTTCTCCAGACTCTTCCACAAGGTTCTTCTTTCTCCGATTCTTCCAAGAACTTCTTCATTTGTAATTTTATCCATCCATTTGATATTCATCATTCTTCTGTAGCACCACATTTCGAAAGCCTCTAATCTCTTTCTCTCCGCTTCTCAATTGTCCAGGTTCCACACCCGTACATGGCTATGCTCCATACATATGTCTTCAATAGCAACTTCCTGTTTTCTAAGCTGATTGAGGAGGAGCATAGTAGTTTTTGTTTTGAAATAAACCCCATTTTTGCTTGGGCAATTCTTGATTCAATTTCGTTTTCGCTCCTCCCATCCCATGTTATTTTACTTCCTAGGTAGCGGAATTCCTTAACTCCTTCTAGGTTTTCTTGGTTAATTTTGATGCATTCCTGTCTCGTTTGCTTTTTTTTTGTACAAACTAGGACCTTGGTTTTATTCTTGCTTATTTACATTTTGATTTCTTCTATTAGGATTTGCTTAATTCCATTCAGGGCGTCCTCTAATTCTTTTTTGTTGCTTCCTAGATGGCCAATGTCATCGGCAAATCTTAACATAGCGATGTTTTGACCTTGGATTTCGATACATGTATCATTTTTTTATTTTATAGCTATGTTTTATCTGAAAATACATCGATTAAACATTTTTAAAGATATTTACATCAAGATGCAGAACCGTTTCGATCCCTAAATTCTTGAGTCGTTTTCAAGCACAAAGAACCCATTCTTAGAGTGACTGGAGCATTTTGAATTAAACTATAAAACCACTCCAGAATTAGGGGTAAAAACGCTGCTGCATAATTCCGGATTAAACTAATTTCCGCCCCTAGGCAAAATATAAAATAAAAGATTGAAAGCTCGAAAATAAACTATTAAGATGGTATTTTTGATCCAAAACTTAATACTTCCTCAACATCTCCAGTATTTTTGTTAAATTGTAATTTTAACTAATTAATTCTTTTCTAATCAATTTTTTGAATTTTTTCTAGCCTCCAAAGTATCAGAAGAATTAATACTTTCTGTTTTGTCATTTACAATAAAGTTAATGAAAAAAATCACATTTGACAAAAAAGAATTATATACAAATGAAAATATTGCAAAAATTGGTCAAGCACTTTTTATTTCAACTAAAATTATAAAAAAAGAAAAATTCTTTAATATTAAGTAAGTATATTTAAATAATTTTCATTTTTCAAAAAAATTACAATTAACTTTATTATTTTTTAATTTTTTTATTTTATATAAACTAACTATAGATTAAAAGGAATTAAATGTATCGCAAAACTTACACAATGTGATTGTAATTCAAATGATTTACCTCTCGAATTTCGACTGGTATTATCAAAATCTTTGAGAATGCTGTTTCCTGGCCTATCAACAAGTTTATTTTCAATAATTAAACAAGCTGATTTACAACAACATGAATTAACAAAGGTATTATACAAATATAAACTTATTTTCGAGGATCATTATTTATAGCTCTTTATATTATTAAATAGATTTAAACCTAATTATTTAAATACATTTTTTACAAAGCCTAATATTACTTTACGACTGATTCATTAACTTTTTAATTTGTTAAAAAATTTCAGCTGAGACTATTTTAGATTTTTAATAAGATATTTACATATATGATACATAACATTTCGACCTTATTTCTTATTTTTATGTTCTGCAACTATAATTTTGAATATTATGAACAAAATTTAATTTTTAGAGAAAATATAGCCTCTAGTGACCTTAGAATTTTTAAAAACGCCAGCTTTTTTAAAAATTTAAATAGAAAGAAAAAGTGAAAACTTTTTAAAGATTCGGTATGCTTTCAAGCTAGAGCCGCAATAATAAATAATGATCTTAAATATAAATTGTTTATTTATGCCTATATTATGATGACATCATCTTAAAATCTCAATAATATCATTCAAAAAAATGAAGTTTTCTACATTTTTGAACCAAAAGTTCTATAGCTAGAGAGCCCAAAATCGATTAATTTCTACTTATTTAAAGTACAAACATTTTAGCATATGAACGAACTTTCTAAAACTTTCCGTTCAAGATTTATTGTGTGTATCGGAATCCAGATAGACACATAAAATAAAAAATCATGGTTGAAAATGGTTTTCCTCCTCGTTTCGGACATTTTCAAACACAATGATAAAAAAAAAAATAATTGAGTGAATTCATTACTAGGGCTTCGCCTTCTTCCTGGGCGTACCGAGTACTACTAACTTGCTTTTGTTCACAATCTGCAATACTGCCTTACATTAAAAATTTCATTCAGTCGCGAGCAGAATTTCACATTCTATTTTTCTATATCTTGAATAAAATTTTCTGGCTCAACAAATATCTACATATATGTCGTAGAATTTTGACTCTAGGTTTAAATTAACTACCCGGAATGCATATTTAGCACTTGGGTTCTACTTCCAAGCGAGTAATCCCTTCTCACATGAAATAAAACATATCTTATACGATCTATGATTCGACCTTTAAATTCTTTCCAGTATATAATTTTTAATTTACTACAAACATCTGCTTATTAAATAATAAGACTTAACAGCGTATATTTGCTTTCACTTACATGTCAAAATGATTTCTACTCTACTTGAAAATGTTCTTATAATCAGGTATTAAACGTTGAACATTGTTATAAGAATTATTACCTAGTCCATTCCCTTCGCTCTTAGACATAGAATCCCACTGAAGTTCTTCAATCTTCATATTTTGGGCTCTTAATTTCTCATGATTGCTTGAGATTCTTTTTAAGTTATCATGGTCCAGTGGAGTAAGGCTGCTCTACCTACACTTTTGCGAGCCATTTCCATTTGAATTTGGATATACATACATTCAACAATATACTTAGATGAAAATCTTTACTTTAATATACTTAATTAGCCCAAACTCTTGAATTTCAACATCAGTGCAGTTTAGTTAAACTATACTAGGCTAATTTTTAACCGACTTCAAAAAAAGGAGAGGTTATCATATTAAAAGAATATCCTTTTTAATTTATTTTTGTGTTTTATATTCAGGAAGCTCTTATAACCTGGTCGCGACTTGTTGTTCTGATATTAAAAGACCAAAGGCCTTCTAAATTAGAAAATCAATATCAATTCGAATTACACAAAAAAGAAGTGATTGTAAATGATAAAGCAAATCTACCTAACTATAGTGAACCTGGATCATCAACTGCTGAGACTATACAAAAATTATTTAAAGAACAAGAATGGATCATGTCTGTAAGTATTTTTTTCCCATTATATATACGAGTATATATAAATATATATACTTATATTTGTATCATTTTCTTTTTTCAAGACATCACATCATTTACGAGTGATGATAAATGATTTGACTCCTTTGTCATTTCATTCACATCCAGATGTCCGAGAAGTTTTGGCTACTACAGCTTCTCTTCTCATTCTTCATTGTGTAAAGTAAGTTTTTTTTTTTTTTTTAATGAAAATGATGAGAGAAGGAGTTACACCAAAAAGGTGCATCCTCTAAAGGCCTGGGTTGGCCCCTCCATCGTGAAAAGAAGAAGAAGAAAGAATTTTATGGGCTGGGCGGGGGTCGAAGGTATCTGTGGATACGGGTCTTAAACAGCTGAAGGTTATAAGTCGCGTGAAAGATGGTGGCAGGGAGCGAGTTCCAGTCTCTGGAGGTCATAGGGATAAAAGAGTTGGCGAAAGCGCTTGTTCGATTTTTATCCAATTTGACAGCGAAGGGGTGCTGAGCGTTCGAAAACCGCGTGTTTCTCGTAAAGAGGACTTTAGGGGGGATAATTGATTTCAGCTCGACTGAACAGACAAGTTGTGTGAATTATGGGAAAATTAGAATTAAAAAAATAATAATAGAAAAAACATGTAATGTCCTCATTGTTTCAGAGTATATCTTTTATGTAGTAAGTATACAAGTTTAATAATAAATTAGATATTTTCCGATTCACTATCTACTAGAATATTAATGTTTGCATCTAATAAAAAAAACTCATTAGTAAACTTTTTTTAATGATAAGTAAATATATTTATAGTTATGTACAAGTACACAGGAGTTTTTTAACGGGTTATAGTGGTGTTTCTATTCGCCAAAACTAAGCCAACACATTCTTAACTACATTTTAAGGTAGACAAGGATCTAATCTTATTAGGTAAAATTATTCAATGGCCATAAACTGATAATTGTTTAACTGAAATGGTCACTGTTGTAGTGCTTATGTGCCCATGTTTTAAAAAGGATGATATATAGGTAGTAATATTGTCGAATTCGAGTGGAGATCTTTATTATGTGGGAAAAGAAAAAAATATTTTAAAAACATACCTGTCCATATTAATAACAGAATTTAATCCTTGCTATTTTTTTTCTTTTTCTAATAAAAGATTATTTAATCTATTCTTTTTTATAAATATATTTTTATCCTTATTAGAAATCTTGGCTCATCTTTGTTACCTTTGCTTGAATCATTGCTTGTTCTTCAAGAGGATGAATATACTTCTGTAGCATCAACAGCAATCGAAGGTCTAGATCGAATACGAAATCACCTAAATAGTGCCAAAGATGTTAGTTCGCTGATAAACATTCTTGAAGAAGGTTTTCTTAAACTTATTACTTCTCTTCCTGGTTTAGTATTTGCAATAGGTTAGTACAATTGAATTTTTCACTAATTATTATTTATTTACTAAAATAAAGATGAGGTTATAGTATTAAGATAAAGTAGTCACTAATGTAATAATTCAATTTCCTTTTGTCAACGATTTAGATTAAATATTTAATTTTCTTCAGATGGATTTATTAACAGGTATTACAAGGGCAACATAATTAATACCTGTTAGAATAAAACAACACAAAAGCAATTTGAACTCTTATAGTTTAATTAATTATTATTTTTCTTAAGACTTTTCTATTAAATTTATATTCTGTTCATTCATTTTATTTTGTATACATTTTTAGATGATGCAGAACAAAAGCGACCTCTTCTTCTGCTTCGTGGATATGCCACTGTTTTGGGCCCAACTCATCTTCTTAATTTATTAACTCCAACGCGAAATTGTCAACGATTATTGGCCTCGCTTGTTGCCGTTTTTACTTTAGATATTACTCAAGTTTCTCTGATAGCTTCATCACGGATCATAGGTATTTTCACTCATTAAAATATCTATACAACTTTATTATTATTATATAAATAAATTTAATATACAGGGTTTCCGAAAAAGAATGAAATTTTTTTGTGATTTTATAACTTTTTATTTGACTTCACTAGTTCACAAGTTTTTTACCTTTAAATTTCTCTATGAGCACCTTTTGCAACGCGGCACACATCTAATGGATATTCTATTTATATCCACTATGTGTCATTCATGTCTGGGGTCATCAAAGCTACACTCTAAACAAGATAAAGAAATCCAGCGGCGTGAGATCTGGACCTGGGGTGGCCAGGAAATAGGCCCTACTCTACCAATCAACTGATCAGGAAACTTTTCGTTGAGCACATTTCTAATCTCCAAGCGAAGTCTCCGAAATCCAGATCTCACGCCGCTGGATTTCTTTTTCTAGGGCCATCTAAAGCAGTGGTTCTTAACCTTTTTAAGCCGCGACCCACAATTGAGAAATATGTTCATGTCGCGACCCAAAAAAAGCCAAATTTTTACATTACCTTTTTTTAATTCATACTTTAGAAATTTTCTTCAATTTTACAATGATGAACTTTTTTTTACTCAGATACTTTTATAAGGTACTTTTCAATCCAAGGAAAATTTAATAAAAAAGTAGGTATTTTAAAAAAGTATTGAGAAAATAAATATTTTTAAACTTATTGAAAATAAATGTAGTAAAATATTTAAATATTTTTTAACGACTCGGCGCAACCCAAAGAATATCCTTCGCGACCCATAGGTTAGAACCACTGATCTAAAGAACATTGTTTATGCTGTAAAAATCCGTGATTAAACCATTAAAAAAAAATTAAAATCACAAACTGTTGTCATTCGAAAAATACTATCTAAATAAATCGACTTAATTATAATTATAAATGAAGATTTTTTAAATTTATTGTATAGATTATAATCTAAGTGAAATTTTTTAAAATGTAAGTATTACATTCAACAGCAAATAAAAAACGAACCGTACCGGAGTGCCATTTTTAATTGATTTTTGTACCTGTCGACGTTCAGAAATAGCTTAACTTAAAATAAAAGAAAAATGCCTCAAATTCACTCATTCTCTCTTCATCAACTCAAGGCACTCTCAAATCTTTAAGTACAGTAGAATTAGACTAAATTTTTTTCGCTTTAAAATTAAACTGTGCGAGTGCCATTTTTAGATGATTTTTGTACCTGTCGACTTCAGAAATTGCTTAACTTAAAATTATAGAAAATTCCACAAATTCACTCATTTTCTCTTCATCAACGACAAATAAGAACGAATTTGTTATCTCAAGTATTTTGGAAGAAATCAGGCTCCGGCTCGGTCATGGCCAACTTTTTATTTTAAAATTTTTATATTGATCTAGTCGAAATATATACAAAAATTTTTTTTTTTGAAAAATTCGTTAATTTTTTTTTTAAATTTAGTATCCTGTGTTTTTTGCTGTTGTTGAAACACTGTATATTTCAATTGACTATAAAATATTTTTAGTACATACTATATACAATATAAGTTAATATTGATCTATCTTTTCAGATTTATGGACCTCTCATGATTATCGCTTTAGACAATGGCTTCAATTTGCACATTTGAGACCCAACGATATTGATCGATTGATTGATTCTGTACTCGACCGAATTTTATCCAATTCAGAAATTATTGATTACATTCTAGATGAAATTATTGATTATTATCATCGAGAACCATTATTGTACGTTGAATATATAAATAAATAAATATATATACCATAAATTTATATACGAAGATGGTTTGATAAGTTTCCGGGCTGATAAAGAAAAAAAAATTTGGGGATTTTTTTAAATTGTGTTTTTCATCATAATCTTTATCAAGACTAATACATTTTTCATAATGGTGCTCTAATGCATTATACCATTTTTATATTGTGATTTGTCAAGTCCCTCAAAATAGTCATTGACAGCATTGATGACTCATAAAATATTTTTCCTCCGAGCCATTTTTTGAGGTTAGGAATCAAATGAAAGTCGCTGGGGGCTAAATCTGGGCTAAATCTGGTGAATACAGTAGTTGGGGGAACAATTCGAACTTCAATTCGTTGATTTTAGCCGTCGCAACAACTGACGAATGAGCGGGTGCATTGTCATATTGAAACAATATTCTTTTCTTTGTCAGATGGGGTAGTTTTTTCTTCACTTCATCACTCAAACGTTGTATAACCCTGCGTAGTATACACAATTGGTGGTTCTACCCTTCTCAAGGTAATCAATCAAGATAATTCCTTCGAATTCCAAAAAATATTCGCCATAACCTTATTCGCAGATAAAATTGTTTTTTCCTTCTTTGGAGATGCTTCACCTGATTTTGTCCATTATTTGGACTGTATTTTATTTTAAGGCGTATAATAGTGGACTCAAGTTTCATCAACAGTTAAAAATTTGCAGGAATTTCGCTTATACAGTGCCAAATTCTCGGTTAAAACAATCTTCCGGCGCAACTTTTGATCGATTATTAGCAAACGCGGCACCCACCTAACACAGAGCTTCTCCATGCACAAATGTTGATGTAAAATGTTGTAAACACGTTCAGTTAACATCCCACTAGTCTCAGCAATCTCACTCATTTTCAATCTGCGGTCTTCTAGCCCGATTTTATTTATTTTTTCGAACATTTCGCCAGTTGGCACCTCAATCAGGCGTCTTGAACCTGGTTCGTCATCAGTGCTCGTGTGACTTTTCTTAAATTCAGAAATCCACTGTGTGACCGTTGACTATGAATGAGAAGAGTTTTCCAGTGTTGAATCCATTTCTTCTTTGATTTGAATTGGTGTTAAGCCTTTCAAATAGAAGTATTTTATGACCGCGCGCTTCTCCAATTTTTCCATTTTCACCCAAACAACACAGTTTTTTTTTTCAATAGCCTGTCAAATCTATACTAACAGAACAGTCGATCTAAAAATTGGTATGCAAGTTAGTCTAGGTTAGTACTATAGAATACGAGTCAAAAATTACAACTGCTTTTGCAATCTCTGGGTCAGGCCGGAAACTTATCAAACCATGCTCGTATATCTATATATATATTATATATAGTATAAGAAAGAACATAATCTTGATAATAATAAATAAATAAATAAGTAATATTATACTATATAAACAATTTTTTTCCTCTTCAGACGTGCTGAGATCTCAATAATAATTAATGCAATCTGTCGAAGTAAAAACACAAAACGATGTCATTTAATAACAATTTTAGAGCTTTATCTTGATCCAGCACATTGGCAACAACTTTCAGCAAGTGAAGAATTTTCTGGAGAAACTCAAAGACGAGTTCTAGAAGGATGTCTTCAGGTTGAAGGTCTTGGTAAGTATTTTAAAATTTATTTTTAAAAATATAATTCTCCACTACATTAAATTTTTTTCGAGTTTTTTAAGCGTTGGATTCTTAAAACTCGATGACTAATTATGTAAAGGAAATGAATGCAAAAAATGTTACATTAAATAATTTAAAAAATTAGAAAATATGGAAGGCCATGAAAGTGATATTGGCAAGATCTAGATCAGAATAGGGGGAACTTTTTGAGCTATTACCCCATAATATACTAGTATTTGGTTACTCCGATATTCATTGACGTCAGAAGTCTATCTGGACTCTTTTCTCCAATTTAAAATGTTCAGAGGAATTATCAAAAAAACAAAGAAGTAAATGGTGCGTTGATTTCTAATGCACGTCATGTCATTGATTCAACTTCATAAAATAAATGATTTTATTCTTTTTAACTCACTTTTTAAGTCATTTTTAAATATAGTTTATTTTTTAATTTTTAGCTATGTTTTTCTCCCTATTTTCTAGTTTTATTTTCTGCTGTTATTTTTGGTATCTTCAAGTAATAAGGTACTCGAAATTAAGATGAATCACACTCAAATAAAAAACTAGCTAGGATTCACGTTAGAACGAAAATAGTTTCTTTCTGCTCTCTTGGCCTCTTGAGAGAGAAAATACTACGCGCACACTTAGCAATGTGCAGGGAGGTATCATTCTACCACGCTTTCTATATCTTTCTCCCTATTTGAATATGAACACTTTGTATATACTTGAATTTTCTACCTATCTTCTTTTTAACACCAACTGACCTTAAAACTTTAAATCCCAGATAAATAAATTGCTAAATTGCAATCTGAACTTAATTTAATCCAGTTAATAGAGTAAAGCGTGTAGTTTCACAGTGAATGAAATAAAACTCAAAGAGGTTTATACAAACTCAATATATTTCGGATTATTAGTCCATCATCAGGAGTTTACAAGACAATACTGTAAACTCCTGATGATGGACTAATAATCCGAAATATATTGAGTTTGTATAAACCTCTTTGAGTTTCATTTCATTCACTGTGAAACTACACACCCTTTACTCTATTAACTAACATCATGTTTCACCTAAAACCTACTACCACTTTCCATAAGTAAAATTAATTTAATCCACTTTCCATTTTATTTTATTTTTTAGGTGCAATTGGTATTTCCTTAGGTAAAGAGAAAACACCATTGCATGAAATTATTCGAATTTTAATTGCCATTTTGGAACGAGCTGGCTCAAGTATTTCGCTATTCTCATTAGCTGGACGTCAAGCTCTCGAGAAATTTGCATTCCATGTATATAACTTCACAATACCAGAATTACTTTCAACATTTTCTCAACACCTTGCATCTGTGCTAGGGACGAGAATTCGACGTGAGAAAGATCATGTACGAATCACAGCAACATTAGAAATTCTCGCTATAACTTTACAATTTGCTGGAAACAATGATATGGGACACTATCGTCAAGCGGTGAAGGATGTAAGTAAATTCACTTTTACGTCGTTAATTAACTAAAAACGTTGAAATAAATACAACTCTCTAATCTTTATATAATATTATTAAAAAAATTTGACGAATTTCTCTGAATTTCTTTGATTTTTATATTGCTTTGAACTTTTTTGAACTATATTATAAGGTTCCGTTTAAAAAGTGAAACCGGACCCTATTAGTGTCTGTCTGTCAGAGCATTCTAGCTCGTTAACTAAATAAAATACAAACTTGAAGTTTAAAAGTTAACTCTATTCATTTTCTCTGAAATCAAAAAACATTTAAATTTTAATCGGATGATTATTTTAGGAAAGTTCAAATTTTTTTGTCGGATCAAATATAATTTTATTTTATAATGGGGCATGTGATATCCCTTTAAAGATCTCTTCTTCTTCTTCGAGTGCCATACCCGAAACGGGTGTCGGCGCCTCTCCACATATACCTGTGCTGAGTGTGTTAGTTGTTTTACACAGATATACGGGACCTACTTTTTAACGCCGGTTCCGAACGGCTAATTTGGAGAGGTCACTCGGCAATTATACTCTTGGTAGGTTGCCATTACTTTCCAAGAGGAGGTGACTGCAAATATCTATCTGCCGAGACTCGGTCTCGAACCAGCGATCTCCGTGTCAGCGACCCAACACTCTAGCCACTGACCCACAGTCGCCACGATCTCATTAAACAGAATTAGACTGAAATTTTAGAAATTTTATTTACTTTAAGATGACGGTGTTGGAGAGCGTCAAATTACCAATTTTTACACCATTTTTGTCCCTGACGGGAATTCCATACCACATATCTTGAAATTATGAAAAAATTCTACAAATTATATATTCTCTGTTTATGAATGACAAGAAGGATTTTGATATCTCAAATAGTTTAGAGTTTAAATCATTTTCACAAAGAGAAACAAAGAGGTTGTCCTCTTCTTGATGCAAATAAACATACACACATATATTTATATCGAAATTATATATATATTATTTATTTGTTTGATTTTGACAACCTCTTTGTTTCTCTTTGTGAATCAACAACTCTGCTACTCTCGGCAAAACAAAAACTTTTCAATTAAATCATTTTCCTTATCTTAAAATTTAGTTACCCTATAAAAAAATTCGACACTCCCCAAAGTAATCCCCCGAAAAAAATTTTAAATCGATTTTTGATTTCAAGGAAAATGATTATATATAACTTGTGAATTTAAAGTTTGTATCTTATTTAGTTTACGAGCTCCAGTGTTTGGACAGACAGTCAGTCAGTCACATTCTATCGACATTAATAGTTTTCCCGATTTTCTTTTGTACAAAATCTATTTTATAATAATTGAATTTTTGTTAAATAATTTTCTTATAGGTAATTGATATCTCCAGTTCTACTAACGCTAGTGAACCAGCCAATGGTTATTTACGTGTTTTGAAATCTCTTATTGAAAGAATTGATGAATGGCTTAATTTGAACAAATCGAAAAATTCGACAAAAAATAAACAGAACAATACCAAAAATACCAATCAAAATATAATCGATCAATTAAATGAATATTATAAAAATAAAGTAAAATCAACTCATTTTGATGATAAAAACAGTTAAGTATTAATTTACAAATTCAATAATCAATCAATGAGCATATTTTTGACTAAGCGAATGCGGTGCTGTTGTGTAGTGCAAAATTTGTCAATTAAAAGTTTGAGCTATCCTACAATTAAAAAATGAACATAAAGTTTGAAAAATTCATATAGCAAAAATCAAGATAGTGAGACATCGAGTTAAATGGAATTAATGATTACATGTAATTGAATAACGAATTCCTCCCTCCTGACATATGGTGACAAAAAGTTATCGGAAAACAATTTTTATTCTTCCATTAAAAACAATCTCAACAAAAACACTTGTGTAAAAAAAGTCCAAGTTCGATTAATAAAATCCATTTGCCAAAAAAAGTAGTGAGATCTAATGTGCTGCCAAGTTCAATATCATCAATTTATTAAATGAGTCGAGAATATATTAGTAACTTCAATTAAAACGAATGTTTTTCATTTCACATGTCCCTCTATATTTTTTATTGATTTCACATTTTTAGTAGAAATTATTTTTCTAAAACTTGGCTTTTCGCATTAAATTATTATTATTATTATTATCATTCTTTTCTCTCCTTTTGAAGGAGGTTTGTTTACTATACATCGGCTGTAAACAGCAGAGATGATAGCTTCTATTTTGTTATTATCTTGTTGAAGGAAGGTTCAGGAACCGCCGGACTGTCGCGCACGTACTCAGCAGTACAGCCTTCTGCACCGTCGTGATAATGCCCCCTCCAAAAATGCCCAGCTCCTTTAAGTTCTTAGGGAGCGTCTTCGGGACGACACCAGTCGCAGACATGACAAGGGGCACCATTAGCACTCTATCCTGTCTCCACATTTTCCTAATTTCTTCTGCGAGCTCAAGATATTTATTTAATTTTTCGCCATAGGCTTGTTGGAGATTATGTGTATTTGGTATGGTGATGTCAATAAGGTATGTCATTTTGCTATTCTTTATGGTGAGTATTATATCAGGTCTATTCGCAAGTATAGTCCTGTCTGTCAGCACGGACCTGTCCCAATATAGTTTACAACCACTACTTTCAAGTACACTTTCCGGAGTATACTCATAGTAGGGAACTCTGGTGCTTATTAGTTCATAGTGAAGAGCAAGTTCTTGATGGATGACTTTTGCCATCTGATTATGTCTATGTGTATAATCCGTACTGGCGAGGACTCGGCAGGCCGAAATGACATGTTGAATAGTTTCGGACATACCACCACACATTCTGCATCTGTCATCGGTCACATTAGGATCCTTGATTATGTATTTAAGATAATTCTTTGTGGCTATGACCTGGTCTTGGATTGCAATTACGAAGCCCTCAGTCTCCGGGAACAGATCTCCATGAGTCAGCCAATAGTTTGACGCTTTTCCGTCAACATGGTCCTGGCCCAAGTCATGAGGATGCCTCCCATGCAACACCTTCCGTTTCCAGTTGTTTTTAAGATCCTCCTGCGTGCCGAGCTGCTGAATCCCACTACTATCCCCCCCGAGATTCACCGGAGTAAGATTAACATCAGCCCGGACTACTGCTGCGTGGAGACGCGATGTTATTTGTTTTTTCAAAAAATATTCTCGAAGATTCATAATCTGTTTCCTGTGCAGCTGTCGCAGGTCAATAATTCCTCTGCCTCCATACTCTCTATCAAGCGCAAATCGTTCAATTGCAGATTTAGGGTGATTGGCTCTCGCATTAGTGAAGTTTACCCTTATTTTTCTCTCCAAGAAAATCTAAATCTGTTTTTGTCCAGTGTCCAGTTATTATTATTATTATTGTATGATAGGGTCTCCACCTCTCCCTTTTAGCCCTTCCATCCTCTCTTATTAAGAGCTCATGATATGGTAACTAGTAATTCGTGACATACATAATAATGCGTAAAAGCCAAGTTTTAGGAAAATAATTTCAACTAAAAATGTGAATTCATGTGTATTTGTATCTAATCACTGTTGATAAATATAGATTTTTAAAAGTGTCAGATTTTAGATACAAATACACATTCCCAAAACATCTAAATATAGATATGTACAGTTTTTGTAAAATATTTAAATTCAATATATATTGAGTTTTTTTTTAACTTTGTTTATTTTTTAATTGGGAACACAAACCTTATCTTTAATCCTTGAGCTTCTGTCTTTATTAGTAATCTCGAAACTTGATCAAAATTTAAAATCTATTAATTTAAAAATCACCCACAGTTCAAAATAACTAATAAAATATTTATTTTATTTAAATATACCTATTTATTAATGATCATTGTTTTTTAACAGTGATGAAGAAACGCCCAAAGATGTTCACCAAAATAAACAAAATCAAAATGAAGAAAAAAAACATCCATTGATGATCAAAATCAAGAAGATCGAGATGTAGAAAAAGATATTACTACTGCCGAACTATCGACTCATGTTTTGACTGTTGATATAGTAAAAAATGAAGAACCAAAAACACCCAATAATGTTCAACAAGAAGAGCAAGAAGAACAAGATCAAAATGTAGAAGAAGATCAAGATGAAGAAGAAGAAGAAATTAAAATCTCCGATCAGTTAACTGATTTATTAGAAGCAATAACCCGACGATGCATGCATTATCTTCCTTCAAAGACTAAAATAAATCGTCTTCTAGCTCTTGAAGTAATAGACATTGCTCTTCCGTTGTTATTCAAATACAGCAAGGTATTTTATTATTACTGAATCAATTGTGAACATACTATAAGCGCTTATTGTGACATACAAAAACATATATTTCTTGTATCTGCTCTTCGAATGATACATGAATCATTTTTCCTATTTTTTTTATTTTTTTTATTATCATCGGTAACATAGCCACAATTTGGACAGCCATATATATATATATATATATATATTCTCAATTAAGTAGAGATCAGATTAAAGTCGGATTGCAACGATTCGGTCTTGAACCCGCTCTAACTTTATTAGAAGGCATGTACGTTATCCACTCGACCAACCCTTTCCTATTTTAAATTGAAAGTTTTTGTGCCGAGGGTAACAGAATTTTTATATATTGAAGGAGATAATAAAAGAGTGTGTCTTCTGCTGGAATTATAAATTTTATTTATAACTTTCCTATTTTCGTAACCATTTAGTTAAATTTCTATTCTCTTAAAAATTTCCAACTTTTTTTATCAATAAAAGAAAAATTTACATATATACATAGAAAATGATTAATAAGTTAATTGGAATCCACCAGAACACAATATTTGGAAATAAATAAATATCTATAGATATAAGAATAGCCCGTAGCATCGATAAAGTCACGCTTGGTTCTAGCAACAAATTTTTTTTTACTCAAACAGGCTAATATATCCTTTTTAACCGACTTCAAAAAATGAGGAGGTTCTCTATTCGACTAAATTTTTTTTTTTGTGCCTATGTTACCTCATATCTCCGCCAATTGTGAACCGATTTTGAAAAAAAATTTGCATTGGGTTCAGTCTACCTTCCGATCGGTCCCATTTTTTTCATAGGTATTAGACCTTTTTTGTTAGGTTTGTTCATGCCTAACTTCTTTGTTTATGAACCGATTTCGATGATTCTTTTTTTATTCGAAAGGGGATGTCTTAGGGGTGGTGTCATATTAATTTGGTCAAGTTCTGATGATATGATCACTATTAATAACATCACTAAAAAGAGAAAAAGAAAAATAATTTTTAAGAAAAAAATAAAACAGACTTCAAAAAATACACTAAAAGATATAAAATAATTATTATCTTATTTAGTTACAACTAAACGACCAAATATTAACATGAAATTACTTTTTGAAGTCGGTGCCAAACATATACCTTTTATGAATCGCACTTTCGGATCTTACTTAGTACGTTTGGAGGGTATGCTCGCTTATAGGTATAGTTTGTTTGGTACCGACTTCAAAGAGTAATTTCATGTTAATATTTCGTCGTTTAGTTGTAACTAAATAGGATAATAATTGTTTTATACCTTTTAGTGTATTTTATTTGTTGCATTTAATTTTTTGAAGTCGGTTTTATTTTTTTCTTAAAAATTATTTTTCTATTGTACTCTCTCGTGATCCTTTTCTATTTAGTTCAACTTCATATTGTTCTTTGTGTGAAAGGTCTAAATAAGTTATTTTACGGCTTAATGAATTAAATTTTAAATTCTGACTCAATTTACATTAAAATTAATTTCTTACTTTATTAAGAAGTAATTATAAAATTCAGAACTGATTTGATTCAACTTTAAAAATAAATCATTTTATCTTTTAGTATACCTTTGAAATCGTTTTTTATTTACTTTTTGAGTTTCCGAGACGCTGCTCGCAGGAACAACCTGTCCGGTGGGCCAAGCTGCGGGACAGTGCATTAGTCACCCCCGTAACGCCTTGTATAATAATATTTTGACTTCATATATTTGAAATACATGTACATAAAATATAAATTATTTTTTATTATACGCATGTATTTTAAAGTGCCTAAATCTAACTATTATTAATATTAATTTATTCTTATTTTAGGATGACACGTTTCTGCCTTTAGTACATAAGATATGGCCTTCTCTGGTCGCAGTCTTTCATCATAATTCGGACCTGGTTCTAACTCGTGTTGGTTGGTCGGTTTTGCTTACTATCGTCACAACTAGTAAAACATTTGTCACAACGCGGTTAATGAAGTAAGTGATTAATTATTAATATAATTAATATTTTTTAGATTATTTTCAAGTATTTTTTTCACTGCTACTGATGGAAAAGGTTTACTAATTTTGCCTTCCTGAAAAGATCATGTTCAAGACCCTATAACTAAGGCTTTAACAAGATGACTCTTTCGACTGTTGAGCTTCTCATCCTTCAAGCGAATCTAACTCTTGAGTTCTATGCCCAATGGGACAGTGGATCCTTCAGTAAATAATTAAACATACCGTTGGCTTAGAGTGTAAACCTGCTAAATCCATTTTTTTATCAAATATGACATATTAATACCGTTCGAAAGAAAAAGAGATGTAGGATCGTCCAAGTAAAACTACTACTTGAAATTACGATCGTAAGTTATAAAAAAAAATGTGAAAAATAGTTTCTTTCCAAACCAACAATATTAAATTCTGTTTCTTTTTTCTCTGCCCTGTAAAATTTCCTTGTTGTGAGTTAGCTCTTTTACACTCTAAGGCGACTAATTCCATCCGAGTTATAGCATTATGTTTTTTTCTGTTAACTTAATATTTAAAGCTTGTGACAAGATCAATCACACTGTGTTATGAATTTCGAAAGTTATGCTATCAAAGAGATGAGCTTTATTGAAATTCGAGAAATAGTGTTATAAGTAGAGACCGGATTGATGATGAAATATGCAAGCAATATGCAGTAAACGTTGAAATATGCAAAAATATGCAGTTAAAGATAGCCAAATAAAATTTTTTATGCACTAAAAATTAAAATTGAAGACAAAAAGACTATATATTTGAAGGAATGATATTAAAGGAATAAAATGATAAAGTAAGCTACAGACACCAAATGTCAAATATGTACATTTATTGCCTAAAAAATTGAACAAAATTCTCATTACATTTAATATATTAAAAAATCTTTATACTCAAAGAAATAATAGGTGCACTTGAATAAAATCAACATAATAAATATAATAATGCTTCAAAAATGTGAACGAAAAAAATACGACGGGAGGGGGGGGGTAGTTTTATTTAACAGAAAGCGATTGTATTGCTTTTATTTTTTATATTAACCATCTCTTCCTATTGACGTACAAATAACAAACTAATAAAGAAATAATGTAAAATTTGTCCGGCTTTAATCTGATCCCTACACTAATTTACACACACATACAAACACACGAACACTCAATGGCCAAGATGGGCTATAGTTCCCGAAGGCCATTAAAAAATAATAATAATAATAATTAAGAAAGGATCTCAAAAATAATTAAAATTTGATTGTAATGTGAATAATATATGCTTACAAGTATTTTTTTTAATTATCTTCTGGATATTACGTCCACGGTCACTTAAAATCGATTTATAAGATGAAAAGGAGCGGTCCACATCCACAGACGTAACGGGGGCGAATTTAAAGGAAGTTAAAACCCCCACTTTATTTTGAAAGAAAAAGATTGCAAACTTTTCGGCATTTTCAAGTAGAGTATAGTATCTAGTCAAGTCAAAGTACAACTGAATAATAAGAAAAATAAGTGGATTGTTGTTTTTTAGCTATGTTTACATCCTTTGTAATCCGTCCAACACTACACTCTTGTCGTTGAGGCCTATTTTTGTTTTCTTTGAATTTAAATTAGTGTTCCCCTGTTTTCTTTCTTTTTTTTTATCCTTTCTCCGAAAAGTTACTTTTAAAACATCTGCATTTGGCGCGAAATATGCAATTTTATGCAATATCCTTCAAATATATATTGCTCAAATATGCAGTATAAAATTTAACCCACAGCATCCTAGATGCATAATTCGGATAGATAATTGATCTCCTTGGTCGTATATGGCGGCAAACAAAATATGCAATTACATAGGAATCCGGTCTCTAGTTATGAGTAAATACCTCTCAATTAATCACAAAACCCTAACTTGGAAAGTAATTTTTTCCTCAAGCCATGGGGTGTAATCGAATGAAAACGTATTGAAATACTTATTTTCATATAGACATTTGGGATTAATTTGAGTTTCGGAATCAGTAACTTAGTTGGTTAATGATTCGAACTTGAAAGATCCCGGGTTCGAATCCTGGCTTGTCCCAGTTTCTATAACATTTTTCTTTATTTTCTAAATGTTTATCTTATTTCACTAAACGATTTATTTTACTATTTTCAGAGAAATATGGCCTGGCGTATTAAAATTTTTAAATAATTCAGAAACAAATTTTGATGAAACGACTCAAGTTTATAAATTACGAATAATTATTTTAAGAGACATTCCAATCATTGTTAATAATATATATTTTAATGAAAAAGAATTTTATTGTCTTCTTAAAACATGTTCACCTTATTTAGAAACACGTCATCCAAGAAGTATCCAGGTAAGCCTATATATTACTATCTTCTTGATATAATATATACTCTGGTATAATAAATAGTAACCAAATTATCTCTTCTATACTGGTCTGTACAGTAAGTTTGGACACTAAGATTCTTAAATTAAAAAAATTATAATATAAAAACGGTTTTTTAATTATATAATTGGAATAGGAAATTTAAATTAATTTTTTTCATTTTAACTCGGGATTATTTTCTTTTTATTAGAATAAGTTGGTGAAGATTGAAAAGATAAAAATGGTTTGTAAAATGTATGGCATCAAAGATACATATGTAAATAAAATTAAATTAGGTTAGAGTTGGTGGTGTTTAACAAGGAGTACTCCAACCTAATTTAATTTTAACAATGTTTCACTATAAACCAACACTGCGTTCCCTAAATTTGATATTTAAATAGGCATGCAAAGTACTAGTTAGACCGCATACCGTTTACAGTACTTTATAATTTCCAAAATACTTGAGATATCAAATTTGTTCTTATGTGTCGTTGATAAGGAGGGAGTGAATGAATTTTTGGAAAATTTTTATAATTTTATGCTAAACCATTTCGAAACGCTGATAAGTACAAGAATCATCTAAAAAAGCCCACTCACTCTCTCACACCGTCATTTCAAAATAATAAAATCGAAATAAATTAAAAAAATTTAACCTTATTCTGTTAAAAGATATCTTTATAGGAATACAATTCACTCTATGATAAAAAATATTTTTTTATTTTTTACCCCACATAAAATTAGACCATCCCCAAAATAATCATTGGATTAAAATTTTAATACCATTTTTGATTTCAGAGAAATTTAATACATATATACCTTGTAAATTGTTTGTATCTATTCAGTTTACAATATTCTCACTTTTGACATACAAATCGTGTATGAAAAAAGTGTTTTTATTTAGTATTTTCGAAATATCACAAAAACATTTGAGCGAAATCACTGCTTTTTGGTCTACAATAAAATCTTATATAGTGAACATCGAAAAATTTATATTTTAAGAGATAATAATTATTTTGCATTACTTTTTGATTTAATCTTGTAATTATTTTATTCTAGGAAATATGCAGAACATTATATATGAGTTTATCAAAAATAAATCAAGATAGTGTTTGGCTATTTTTGATCAATAATTACAAATCAATGGAAATGATACCTCCATCTACATGCCCAGATTTATGTAAATTTAATGTAAGTAATTAATTAGAATTTCATAACAATGATTGGCAAAAGTAAAACTCTACTGATTAGGTCAGGGTTTTCGGATTACTCAGGATGCCAGGTCCGGGTAGGCCACATTATTGAATTCACTCAAATTCAAATTTTTTATTTATTCGGGCTTAGAAAGGTCTGAAAAGTTTATTTTAATAAAAAAAGTCATTTTAATATTTTTTCTCTCTGTATGCCGATACCAATGATAACTTTAGAACAGTAGATCCACGTTTTCTAGCGTCAGAACTAACTCCCGGTTCAAAAATATATAAAAAAAGATCGAATAGCTGTAACTAATGAGTTCAAATTTGGTATACATGTTTGTATTTATTAACTAATTAATAATACGTCGCTAAAAATAGGAACTTAATGCTTAAATTAGTAGAAAATGACAATTTTTCATAAGCGGACAGTTTGAATTAGAAAGTTGAAACTTGGCATAGAGATGCAGTTTAAATGCAATTATGTGTTCTATCTTCATGCATTTTTGAACCTCAAATTATGAATCTAGAACACCCAAAATCTAAATATTTTTTTTTTGTTTCGGAAATAGAAACATTTTGTCACTAAAAGGAATTTTCTAAGACTATTACTCTAGTGGATATCGATGAGGCAGAAAAAGAAGATAATTTACACTATCTTTTTATTCATAAAACCGACGTTTCGGAGGCTATTCCCTCCTTCTTCAGGGTTTTGAAAAGTCAGTGAAGGAAATCCAATGCGACTTTCCCCTCTGTCTCCTCTTTCAGTGGCATAACAATAATATATTGTATTTCATCCTCTCCAGAAATATAATGTAGTAATGAGTAACTATTACTCTTCTTGAGTTATCTTAATCCAGAGACACATAGATAGACAGGAAAAATCTTGTTTGATAATGTTTTTTCTACACCTTTCAGATATTTCTAAACACGAATAAACAAATAAAGTTGAAAATATTTGAGTAAATTCAAAACTTTCGTAGCTCAACGGGCTTCACTTGAGTTTTCAGCTGGAAAGTATGCTTCAACTGTTTGACACATAATTTTTATTTTATTTATGTTTATCGGGTTTTTAGTTAATCCTTTTACTTATAATTTAACAAAATAAATATAATAATATTATATATAAAGCAAACAGCAAATATTAAAGGTAATAATTCAATATCAAATAATTTTGCCATTCAACAAATCAACACTTGCCTGTCTGAACTTGGGTCGTGACTATGAGATAACATTTCGAGCGTGTTTATTCACCAACCTAAGAGCCGGATCAATTGAGGCATAGGAACCCCAGGTATATTAGTATATTATTGATGGGTTGAGACTATGGGATCCCCAAAATGTGGATGCAATCAGGGCAGCTTAGGACGTTCTGGTGGGTGGATTGCGGAATATTTACTGCCTTGAGGACCAATCGGCTATAAATGGTTCGACTTATGCACCCTTATATGGGCGTCTGGACCCTGATAATAATTTTCTCCTCAACACGCGTTTGCCCATCTCCAAAACGCGACTTATCCACCAACTAAGAACCACAAATGCTCGAGTTGTACATTTTTATGTCAACTCCAACAGTTATAAATTGGACCCAAATGTGAACTGCACGCTATGCAATATGCAGGCAAAGGAAGATTTAAAACATATTCTGGTAGATTGTCCGATATTTACTGGTTCGCGAAGTCACTATTTGCATAAATATTTTCTTGCCTCTGAGGTGGTAGATGAAGATAACTTCGTGGAAATTATATTGAACATTTGTAATGAGGAACAAGCAAAAGACTTGTTTCACTTTGTGGTTGAGGCTCTCCGCATCCGGGCATTCATAGTTAATGAATAGATAAAATAAAAAATTTCAAATAAGATTTTTTATTTAAAAAATTTTGTTTTTCGGTTTGTTTACTTTATTTTTTGTTTTTTTATTTTTTATAATGTTTTATTGTTATATTTTTGTTTTTTGTTCTATTTTTTCAAAATTGTATTAGCCAAACTGGCTTTAAACAATAAATAATTATTATCTTTATCTTATATTAGTACATATATTACTCCCCCCCCCCCCTTGGAATGGATTCTTTTTTGCTTTGATATTTTACCTTTTACAAAAATAAATATGATAATTTGTATTATTACCGAATATACTATAACTTTCAATTACTGCGACAAATAATAATTAATCGACGGATTTAATTCATTCACACATATAACAATTTTAAATTTAAACATGCATGTTAAATGACTGAGAAAATGCATTTATTAATAATATACATTAATTACTGCATCAATAATTATTAATAAATACTTTTGAGTTGAAAACGAAAACCCTCATGCAAGCACCTCGCTGAATCACAAAAGTCATTGATAGTGGGCAACAAGAATGAATCTAATGAATTATTCTTATTCAAATACAAAATCATTAGAGGTTTATTAATTGTGGCTAACCAAAAAACAAGTGGTCTAACATTAATTAAATTATTCCCCTTCAAACAGCTTTTTTTTACAATTATTATTTTTAGCTTTCTTTGATTAACTTCTCTTATTTCATTTTCTAAACAATTTTATATTAGCCGAGGGGTGAACCGCGACCTAATATGCTGTACACCTACTTCCAAATATTTCCAAATACTCCCAAGCACTTTCAAATATTTCCAAATTCTTCCAAATATTTCCAAGCACTTCCAAATATTTCCAAGTACTTCCAAATACTCCCAAGCACTTTCAAACATTTCCAAGTACTTCCAAATATTTCCAAGTACTTCCAAAATACTTCCAAAGAGGTGTACACCTACTTCCAATCTCGGATCACCCCTCGATATTAGCTATGTGTCAAAAAATTATTTTAAAAAAAGGAGGAGGGGTGAATGGAGTGAAATAATTGACCTTCCTTGGATAAAAATTTTTCCCAACCACCTAGTTTGACGAATTTATATGAATAATAATTTATAATAGAATAATTATTTAATTTATATGTATTATTGTTGTTGTAGAATGTTGAGGTATTTCGGAAAAAATATGATACGGATGGTAGGTATGTAGTAAAAAACTTTTTGTGTAGTTTATGTGTGTTTTATGGTGTACATTTGCTTGCAAAAGTTTCGGATCAGATCAATCCCTCATCAGCACCCATTAATCAAAATTCATTACATTTTAGTGTGCATGGTTGAAATATAAAATGCAAAATGGATAACTTGGTACAATGAAACAACCCCATACCCCTCCCACAAAGACACAACCAACCCTTCCCACCTTGTGGAGAGAGGTATGGGGTTGTTTCATTGTACCAAGTTATCCATTTTGCATTTTATATTTCAACCATGCACACTAAAATGTAATTTAATTTAATTTAAAGACACAACCAACCCTTCCCCCTTGTGGGAGGGATATGGGGTTGTTTCATTGTACCAAGTTATCCATTTTGCATTTTATATTTCAACCATGCACACTAAAATGTAATGAATTTTAATTAATAGGTGCTGATGAAGGATTGATCTGATCCGAAACTTTTGCAAGCAAATGTACACCATAAAACACACATAAACTACACAAAAAGTTTTTTACTACATACCTACCATCCGTATCATATTTTTTCCGAAATACCTCAACATTCTACAACAACAATAATACATACAAACGGGAATTTTGGCTACAAGATCACTGTGGACCTTTCCACGAGTCTCCATTAACTTATTAATTTATATGAATAATAATAACGAATTATAATTCGTCCCATAAAATTTTAATTAAAAAACTATAGTATACATGATATTTTGTATATTAACTTATCTTAATTTAATTGCTTTTTTTTTTAGATTCGTGTTACCAATAAAATGCTTCTTTATGGAACAAATATTGAAATGATTTTAAAAGCCATTTCTTAAAGAGGGACCGTGCATCATGACTTTAATGTCAACTGGAGACAAAAATGTGAACTTTATGGGAGGATTTATTAAATTTTATATTTCATTTTTTGTTTAGTAATTACGTCATGAAATAAATTGAATTTACTTTAGGAATGTCATCATCGAAAAAAATTTGTTACATCACGTCGGAAACGTAGATTCGATTCGTAAGGGAAATTTTATAAATTTCCAGAGTGCACCCTTGGTGTCTCATGGAAAATTGATAAATTTATAAAGTGGATAAATGCAGTAAAAAATTATGAGATTTATTAATATTAAAATTGAAAGAATTTGTCATTTCTGTAATACAATTATAAATATTTAAATATGTAAAGCATGTTATTTTGTAATAAAAATTATAAATAGTAATTATATATTTCTGATAATGAAAACGTAACCTTTAAATTTTTATTTTTAATTTCAGTAAAAATTCAAGACTGGGTATCAAATAAGGATACCAATATTTGTAGTACTCGTTTTATAAATAATGAGCCATTCATAAAATACGTCTTTCTTAGACCCCTCTAACAAATATAACGTCACAAAAGCTAGACTCCCCACCTATAACGATTTGTTGCTGACAAGTTAAGAAAAAAATTAAAATAAAATTCATCACGTTTCCTTAGACCCCCTCCCCCCTTTTAATCTATTTTATAAATGGCCCCTATGAAAAATCGGAGCATCCATCACTACATCCATCTTATATTCCCACGATTTCTCCTGGAAATGAAATTATTAAAAAATCAATCCAATCTTTACGACTTTTTGAACGAATACAAAATCGTCAATCAAAGAAAGCTCTCAACAAAAATGAATTAATAATGAGGATAAAAATAAATTATATTTTAAAAAAACCAAAAAACATGCTTCTAAAAAGTACAAAATAATATAATAAGGTCAATCCATTTCAAATCACCCAGGCAATGTTGCTCAACATTTTATATTTTTTTGATTTTTTTATCATGAGTTCTCTATAGGTAGACAGTCACAAAACAATATTTGAAAAAATTTATATGTCATAGTTTTTTTTTGGCAGGCATTTTTAAAATGGTGTTTGGGCATATTTTAATAAAAAATGTGGTTTGCGGAAAGTTTAATTGCCAAGCTATTTTTAAAGATAGCAGAATAATTCCAAAACCAGTGTTTTTTTTTTTGTTTTTTTGTTTTATACAAGGATGTGAAATCTTCGAAAGATACCGCGTTGCACCGACGCTGGCATGCACGATTCAAAGGTTGCATAAACTCGCAACCTATGCCTACGTACTAAAACACACCCTACACACATATACCATTCTCCTCTACGGAACCGCCGTTAGGTACTACTTCGTAGAGGCTGGTTAGCAATTATGCTATTCTCCTGATTGTGTCTACGTCCCGCCTTCTCGTCTCGCCTTTTTCATGCTTCGCGAAGTTCCAGCTGGATACAGCATCATATCGCCGCCTGCCCTGCTTTCTTCCCAATTTTCTTTCCGATTCCAGCATAAATTGTATGATGCTTCCGGCGTCAATATCCTCCCTCCTACCTTCCAGAAAACGAGGACAGCAAAAACCGCGTGTTCGGTGTCTTCTCCACTTGCTGGACATTCCGGACAGAGGGGCGAACTGTCGTGACCAAATCTGTGTAGGTATCCTTGATATCCACCGTGACCAGAGAGAAACTGGGTCATATGGTAGTTGCATGTGTGCAGTGTGTTCAGCATGAAATGAACTTCAGGTATATATTATTTTAATTTTTCTATCATGCAAGAGAATCAATCAAACTCTTCCTGTAAAAACTCGGAAAAAACGTATAAATCGTTACTTTTAAAGACCATAAAGTTTTATGAAGAAAAAGAGACTCACTAATAATAAGTTATTTCTGTGTTGTATACTTATATAACTACCTCCAGTATAAGTTGTAGTCCTGAGAATGCACTCGTTTTTTTTCTAGAGCTTTTCAAAAATGGCCGAAAACCTATTAATGTCAATTTTCTCAGGTCAATATCTGAAAGGGCACTGAATGAAAAAAATTGAAAATTTTCAGAATGTTCTTTATACAAATAGAAATATCTCTCAAAAAAATTATGACTGAGAATCAACTACATTTAGAGTAATAGTGCAGTGAATTTCAGAAAAAACCCCACCCTTCTACACTCTCGTGCTGTGCCAAGTTAGCAAACAAGGGCTTGAAATTATTACAATTGACATTGGCCGAATGATGAACAGCAACAGCGATAATAAAAATAATAATATAAGTGACATTGTAATGGGGAAAGATAACAATGAACCTCCGGACATTGCAGAACAGTATCATATTGATATAAATATTTTAAATGTTGCTCCTGGACCTGTCCATCAAAGTATAAGTTGTCAAACTGAGAGGTTTATGGATAATACGTGATGATTAATCAATCGAGGAAAATTTTTTTAATGGGAATTGAGGAAATATTTGGGGATGGTTAAGAAAACACAATACACTATATTAATCCAATCAATCATCTGTTATATTTGAATGTATTATTGTTTTATTAATTATAATAGATACATTTTAATATTTCTTTTTCTTTGATTTATATTTTGAAAAATAATTTTATAATATATATTCTTTTTGTTCAAAATACTTTAATATAAATATCATACATTTTTTATTATAAAATCACAGCGCTCCATTAATTAATCAATTGCACTTTAATATATTGCAGTAATTTATAATTATTATTTTTTATTTATTTTTTTATCAAGAGTGCTCTCCATCCCTCAATATATTTTGAAATCTTAAAATTCCTAGGATATTTGTAAATGCTTAAATCGAATATGGTAGTCTTTTGGGTAGCAAATTACACCCACCCCTCAATTTACGTGAAATATCCATTCCTCGTTTTTTTTACGTCGAAGAAAACTAGTTCAAATATTCGAATTAATGGAATTTAAAATGAAACGATCACGTAAAATAACACCACATTAATTGAAACCGCGTACAAAAAGTCTGGATGAGAGATTATTTATCGCCTATAAAAAATACAGCGTAAATCAAGGGATGACTGTACATTAAATCGATTCTTAATAAATATTTCAGCGAAATGATAATTTAATCAAAAACAACATTGCTGGCAACAGAGCCTATTTATTTATGTTTCATCGGGTTCTATTCGGTACGGTTAAGTCCAGAGGCGAAGCAAAAATAGAACATAATTTGTTACAGAAAAGATGAAAATTCTTTTTCAGAGACCTCATACACTAGAAAGTGTAAAGTAACTTCCAAAATTTATAGAAGGCGGAGGTAAACTGCACCCTTTTATATATATATATAAATTTTATCATTTAATAACTTTTTATTGGACGGTATGGACAGTGGATTCTGGACATGTGAATATAAAAACATCCCATTCGGTCTCAATCTGCTAACATATAATAATAAGATATACAGAATCTTATGTTTTCACATACAACTCTCCACTTTAAAAATATCTACTCTCTAGCTTGTGGGTTGAATTTTCATTAAGACCTTGAAAGGAAGACTAAAATAAATACCACCAAAAACTCCATAAAATATTGGTGATAAGATCGTCTATTTAGACTTAGGTATCAAGCGTGAGACAAAGACACTTCTACCATTCACAAAATATAATGTATATGTATGTAATGTATTTTTTATTAATTATTCCCTTTGTTTAGTTTTAATAAATCATTGAAACATAAATATTAGTTTTATTTCAATATACTTATATTAGTAAATATATTTATTTTGTGTATGGGTTAGTAATGAATTTTTATATAAGATAGAATTTGAAAGATTCAAGAGGATTATAAATTATATAGTAAAATAATGTTAAAATTTTGAAAAGTATGAATTCTAGATTTTAGAGAACTCAGCTTATTATTTATATTTTTTAATGATTTAATCATGCTAATAACAAGAATATTAATAGAAAAGAAACATTAATATAAATTAAGTGAATATGTTAGCATTTTATTTATTTTTTTATAAAATTGCATTAATTAAATTCCATGTTAGCGGCAATTTTCTCTAAAATAACTCTTATTTTTCAATGAGCAAATCAAAGAGTGTCCTCGGCTTGAATCAGATAAACATACCCTCAATGGCGGCTCATGACCGCAAGTAAAAGCTGTGAAGCATACACGTACCTATCAATAGTTGTCTTTTTTATTCTATGTAGGTGGGGGATACAAATTAGAAAAAAACTATTAAAAAAATATATATAGGTGTTAAATGAAATTTTAAAATATATATATAGCTGTATTGAGAGCTGACTGTTTATGAGTCGTACTTTGTCTAACTTCCCTTAGGTAATGCCTAAGACGCCTGTACAAACTTCCCGGGGGCCCCTAGCAGAATTATATAAAAAAAAATTATACTGTATGACTAAGTGAGGGTCACATCGAATCTAACCCAAGTTGGCGTTGAGATTAACCAAAAGCTTAACCCGTTTAGCGCGTTAAATGTGAACGAATATAATTAATAATGCTGCCCACCCGAATATTATGATATATAAGAAAGAACAGTGTCGTAACTAGGCATGTGCAACAAGTGCACCCAAACAGGGCACAGTCTAGAGGGGTCCTGAAAAACCCCCCAAGATGGAAAAGTACGTAATCAAAATGGTAACAGATTAAATTGCTGAATACTATATCGTAATAAAGTTAAGTTCTTTCAAAAAACGCATTATAATACTTGTTTTTTTAATATTTAATAAAAAAAATGGCAGGGAGAATTTTAAATTAGCACAGGGCCCATCAAAGGCTAGGTACGGCAGTGAGAAAGAATAATAATATTAGGATCGAATTTTATTTGAACTGAATACAGTATAATAATTTTTATTTATTTTCATTAATCTTTCCTTTCGTTTGAAGCGCAGCCTCTCTTTCCTCACTCTACGAGTCGCCACTCATATGAATACCTATATATATATAATTTTATATGTTAGAGAATATAGTTTCGAAGGCTTGGCCTTAATCTGAAATAAATATTCGTTTGTAAACAAGTAAGGCATTAAGAAATTGTTCTCGCCCCATGAGTTGAAAAGCGAAATAAATGATGATATTTATAATTAATTTTATCGCAGTTTTATAGCACAGAATGCGTTCTATAAAGAAGAAAGAGAAACAGTTGTTTGATTGACAACAGAGGAACTAGATGATTCACTTTAAATGAAAAAAAAATAAAATAGGAGAAAATGTGAAAAATAAAATAAGGTGTGTGTACCTAAGTCTATTCTAGGAATAAAATTTTACTGATCAATAAAATTATCTCCATGTTTTAACTAGTCATTAAAATATAAATGATATATTTAAATAAAAGATTACCATTTTTTTGTCTTTCCAACCAATTTTTAGAAGGTCTTAATAGATAAGTATGAACATACTCATTTCAAGGGCTGTTCCACCTTCTGAAAGGCCTTAAAACTCTAGTTGGGCATTTCTCTATCATTTAAGATAAACTTCCTCTGAAAATATAAGGCAAAAGTGTTTTCTCCTTTACTGTGTGACGTGTAATTCTTTTTGGACGCCCCCTAATCTTAAATAAAATATGCTTTTTTATTTGATGTTTTTCGAATTTCCCGAAAAACATCTAAAAATATATTAAATTAATTAAATAATTAATTGGTATTAAATGTTTTTAATTTTGAGAAAAAATTGTATTTAATTTAAAATAATTATTTGTAATTAAAATATAATCATCTTTATTTATTTTCATTAATGAGATTTAAAGATAAAAAAAATTATAATTATAATTAATCTCTAATAAAAAAGTTTAGAGTTTATCCAAAAATAATCAATAAATGAATGAATTTTTCATAATAAATTTGTTTGACTAATTTATTTATTTATTAATAATTAATTATATATTAAAAAAACACAATTTTAAGCAATTGTTGGGCCTTTTTTTTGAAAAAATCCTAGTTTCCTGCTTGGTGTTCATTTAATACTTTGTAAATTCCGAGCACCAAAGGCTTTGATTTAATCAAAACATATCCAGA